>CM002481.1:13901482-13934838 GCA_000325765.3 Leersia perrieri | reverse complement strand
TATATTGACCAACCATTTTAATAAAGTTGGGATGGTTGGTCAATAAAACAGGTTCACGTTCTCCGTTTAGTAGCTGCATTTGCATGGAGCTTCCTTTTTAGAGGGCATTGACAATAGTTTAGGATATCTTCATCGAGAAGGAAGAAATTAAACCCTGCGACAACGTTTAGGTTAGCTTGGACGACACCTACATATAAAAACATCGTTCGTTCTTAAGTTGTGTTGGACTGTATACCCATAGTTTATAGATGCCAAGAGAGTAAGTTGTTTAAGACAACTTGTTGTCCTTTTTGTTTGTTCTTTCCATCTATTTACATTCTCAATACATATATTCCCTAAATATAAACATTTTTATCTGAGTATATAGTGACAAATGTTTATATTTATAAACGGAGGGATAGATACAACAAAATAGCGTGAAGTATGATATTAACTAGGAGCTTAACATTACTGATGTTGAAATTAGAAGAAGCAAACTAATTGTGTCCATAATTCGATTTTAGGCAGAGGTGGAGTGTCTGGTTTATGAACCCAAGTTTGGGGCCTGGGGGCTTGGCTTCGTCCTGGCAGCTTCTTACCAACTGATATGTAATTGAGCAAACTCACTGTTCTATAAAACCTGGACAATGAAAAGTAACCTAATATCATTTTTATTAAGGAGGGTAAGAGGGTAAGCGTGTTCTCGAGAGTTGAAACACAGGCACCGTGGGTAGAGCACACCAACTACAGTAGTTAATATCTGCCCTATGTGCAGTTTTTAGTGAAATATCCGTTCTAAAAATGTTGTCATCAGGAATGGATAAATTTTCATATTTAATATTACCTCCGTCCTAAAATATAACTATTTCTAAGAGAATAGAAGGATGTGATATTTTTTACGACAACAAATATAAACGGGCTGTCCAGATTTTTATCCCAGTAAATATCACGTCGTTTTAGACTTTTAGTAATAGCTATATTTTAGGATGGAGATAATATATATCATGGATTTCTCATTGATGATGTAGTCTTAATATTCCTCTTTACGAATCTGGGGCTATATTTCATTAAGAAGCCAATGATCCTCCTATGCCGCTTTTAATTAAGTAAACAAGAATTATACACGTACCTCAAGGAATTTGTAGATCTCTCTATACATATATTATTCTCGCAATAAAAGAAAGAAAGGTAATGTATTTATTGTTAGGAGTACAAATATGGGTTGATGACTAGCGTGAAGTGTGGCTTGATTGCTGAGAAATGTGTGAGCCTCCTCGACTTTGTTGTTCCTTTGCTAATGATAGTAATAAAGCTTTAACAATTGCAAAGGTCGGTGGCGGATGCATGTATACAATTCTGTAAAACGCTTGTCCGAAACTGTTTGACTGCTTCTGTCATTGTTTGTCTGATATTTCATAAAAAGATAGACTAGTGACGTACCATTATTAATTATATTCTCGTTGATAGTTGTTCTGTCGCTATCCAATAGACTTTGTTGTTCCAGTTGAAAGTTGGGAAATGTGTAGGTCATCAAGATGACTATGTATTTGAGTCCCCGCGGATAATTACATCACCACGACACCACCCATGTTTCCGTCTGCGTTATACCATCGACGTCACCCTGTGTGAAATTGCGAGTAGGCTTCATTTATCCGATAGCATATGCAATCATGCAAACAACCTAGACCTAACTGTGCAATAACAAAGAACATATGCCATCACGTTGGCATACATAAACACGATTTGATTTTTTTTTGGTTCAAAGCTGATCATTAGAAGAAAACAACTAAACTGTTAGGGAGTAGTAATCTTAATCTCTGTGCGCATGTGGATCCTGACAATACTCAGTCGAAAACACCATGTTGCTATGTACAGCGTAAGCAAATCTTGACCAGAACCCTATTTGCTTATTTGAGTCGGAACGCACTAACTGCTGAACTGAAAAGGCGATATTGGAATCATTAAAATGAAAAGTATCAAAGGTAGGGTGCTGCACTTCATTTCTTGAAAACTCTATTTAGAACGCCCTGTAGGGAACCGCCCATGCCTGCACCCACAGCTTCTGCTAGATATGCAGCCTGCACAAACGATCATTTCAGATCACCAGGTTGATAATGGAGAATTAGATACTGAGATCAACAAGGAGTGCAGCTTCAGCATGATGTGCATACCTCCTGAAAAGTTTTCTGAAGATCAAGAGCATCCTTGATACGGCGACTCACAAATGTCCATGTATCACGGAAATCTGATAAGTTTTAACAGAATAGAGGAAACAGTCAATGCAAGTCATTCACTAAACAGCAAACAGGTATAATGGTGAACATATGTTATCTAGCATTTGGATACATGCAACAGACACAGGAGTTCCATAAATTTTCCTTCATTGCTTGGTAGTTTTTCATCCTGTTTTCAGTTGTTAGATACTGAAAGGAGGCCACAAGCAAATTCTATTGAATTGTATTTTATTGATCAATTAGAACTGCCTTCTAGAAGAGTTGTTTTACAAATGCCCGTAAATTTACATAGGGTCACTATAGAGCTCCCAGATATTTACAAATACTGTACACACTATTTTCTTGAGTCTGAACTTCCAAAACAACTGTCTTTGATGACCAAAGGACATTAATCAAATAATTAAAATAGAGAAGGTTATATATTAAACTAGCATAGAAAATCATCTGCATTTAGAGCCATTTGCAGTTTAAACTTTACCGGTTCTGTGTCAACAAAACACTTTAACGCTTGCTGTTAACGTGTTTCCAAAGGTTGAATTACTGAAATTGGTTTATAACATCGAACATAACAGGAGTGAATTAAAAGCATCAAGCTTAGGAGAACAAACCTGGAGAATTGTCTGTCAACATATACACCTCTGAGGTTGAGTAGATGCCACCAAGTACAGTACGCTTCACATACCAATCAATATCTGATCCAGCATCTCCAGCAGCATGCCAGATCTCATCAACAAGGACAGCTCTCTGCTTTAAACTTGTTGAAATGTTTGCTGGTTGGGACTGTCAGAAAAAGGCATAAAGTTAAAAATTATAAGCATCAGGTGATTTATTAATAGTAAAAGAAAATAAAAGGTGTTTATATGGAGTACTTGGATGCTGAGAGCTTGAGGCCACTTTGATATATAAGGTCCCTGCATTTCCAGCCTCATCCGGACAAGTTTGGAAAGTCTCTCACTCAGTATTAAGTTCTTCAACAGCTCTCCCTCTCCAGCATCAATGCGATCGATGAGTTGTTGAAGGCAGTCATCCATGAAAAACTGCACATAATAAATAGAATGATCAGAGTAGGAGCTTTGGTGCTTTGTTCCATTGTAGGCTAATAATTTTCCCCTTTAAAGTATCTAGTGCAAAAGTCTCAGTTACATGCAATCATGAAAGTTCTTTTGGCACCAAACAGAAAAAAAAATGAACACAAATAACTTTATCTAGATTTGCATGTTCAAGTGAGTTGAGTAGCAAAAATGAGAGATTTCAAACAAACGGTAAACCAAAAGAGAGGATAAAGAAAATTCTAGCACTCTTAATATTGACAAACTTGTCTATTTTCTTTCTTCTAAAACACCATGGCCTACATCCACAAATTTGTATTTGTAGTTTTTCAATTGCACCTAATTGTTCTTTTCTACCTGGAGTACTTTCACGACTAAACCACAAAGTTCCAGTTGAGAAAGAAAACAACAAAAAAATCATGAATTTTCATCTTGTATATGCATTCCAGAAAGGAGTACACTTGAGAAAGAAAACAACAAACAGATCACGGATTTTCATCTTGTGTATGCATAAAGCTTGAGATTCTGTTAATTCTCAAGCAAACACCATCACAATTCTGAAACAAGAGACTTTGTAAGGCACCCTCAAATTTCGTTATAATTATTTCAACTGTAGAAATATTTGGTAACTGTAATTAATCCAAACTCCACTGCTCATGTTTACTCTAACCGATCAAAATTTTGTGGATTGACCATTAGTCAATTAAAAGGTGGGCAAAAACATTATCGTTTTCCCCTTCTTCATGATCTCCTTGACATTCTGTGGCTCTTCCTCCCACATATTTTCCCTCCTTTTCCAACTTCTTTGTTGCCCTTGTTCTAAAGGAAACTAATTTCAAAATTTTACAGGAAGGCAACCTATGTTGCCAGGACCCAAAAGAACAACAAAAAAAGAGGATACACAACTACTAGGTAGGGCATTAAGATTGAGAGAGAAATTAACAAACAATCCTCGGCCTTACAAGAAAAATGAAAAAGGGCTTTAAATAGGACCCCTAAATGTACTGCTTAACTTAATCTTTACATAAACATTTTGCAACCCAAACTCTAGTACACAATCAGACTGCCAACCTAAGCAGTTCCACTCCAGCATGGCAGCCAATGAGGATGAAAAGAATCTACCAGGTTCTTGTGGAAGCTGTGAAAACTACTAGGTAATCAAATCACATAATTTTGTTCATTTAGTGAATAACAAAACTAGAAATGTGTGCACTTGAAGCCGAAGGAAGATTGAGCAATATGGGCTGAGTCAGGGGAATCCCTATATTGTTCTGTTTCCCATGGTGAAGCAGGAAAGGTGGCTGAGCCAGAGGAATAAGAATCAAGGAGTCTCTGGGAAAAGAATTACTGTTTTGTTCTCAGCGTTTCCCAAAACTGAAATGTTGACAACTAACATCTTAGGTGTAATCATGCAACTTAGCTTTTTTGGGGAAACCAATTAACATGTCAAGAGTCCAGGAAAGCTTTACTTAATAGTATACTCATGACTCTACCTATACTCATGAATCTACTCAAGTTGTTGACAGTAATAAATAAGACAAAAAGAGGCAAAAAGGAAGATGTTAGTATTCAAATCAAATTAGTTTTTTTTTTTTCAAATGCAATGTGAGTTTGCAGCTGAAATTTTAGAGTGATACAATACTAGGCGACCTTAATATAGTGAGACGCCTCTAGATAGGAGAAAAGGGGAAAAACCATAGTAACCTGATACTATTAGGACTCTTATAACAAAACTAGGAAACTGTAATATTGAGCTTATTAGGATTCTCCAATTGCTACAGAACTTGTCAATCATTACTTATTTCTATTACAACACCACTGATGTACTATACCATAACGTCCAGCCATAACACAGAATGTGTAAGACTTCCATGGACAAATCGACTCTTATGTATTTTTTTCAGATTGATTTGCTACTTTCAACTGAATCAGGACTGCACGATAACATCATAAGGATGAGTTGAGCCTGATATGCTCCCTGCTTGAAAAGAAAAAAGTTCCACTTCCTTTCATCATCTTAAAACATACCAAATATGCAAAACAATACACACGACTAGACAGCGTTCAGAAAAATTTCCACCATAGAACATAAATAGGGAGTTCATTTAAGTATGTGGAATAGATTTTAATGTTTAAATGTTGTCAGGAAACAAAAAAACCAGGTTGGTGAAAAGTCAAAACTAATACCATCTTCAATTGTATTTATTCAAACAGATTATCATTTCGCTTGATGCAGGACGTTGGACAAGAAATAGCCAGCTAGCTATAACCCTCACCAATTTTCCTTAATATCAATTTGCATCATTCAAAGTTTCAACAAATTGGAAAGGCAAAATGATGATAGACAGTGTAGTTAAGGAAAACACACATCAGCTTGTATATGGTGTCAACAGATATATAAAGATTAACAATTCTTTTCTGCTTAACAGAGAACTACCATATGGGATTAGTATACATCATAATGACCCAGCTACAGGTGACACCTAATGAAAACATTTGCATGACAATGCTTCTATTGGGCCTAGAGTTGGTCAAGGTACTGACTGCAGCAGGACAAGCTGTAGAACGGCATTGCCAGACAGCTAAAAGCCAAAGGTAAAATATGAGATACTTTATTGTTTAGTCTAGCTTCTATGGAAGCTTTAGCAATTTATGGACTAGTTGTGGCACTGGCGCTTTTATTTGCGAACCCTTTTGTTTAATCCTTAAAAAAAGAGAAATGAGTCCTTTAGATTAGATGCATTCATCCTCATTTAGGAAAATTTGTATTTGTTTCTACGAATTTCAAGCTTCACTCGCAACAAAAAAGTGAATCATGACACAATAGAATAACAATATTGCTGAATAAACCCATGGTTTGTCCAATTGGAGATACATTGCTTGTATTTCACCAATGTTCCCCCAGATTTTGACCAGCTAGGATGGTCATGCAGTTGTACTTCAATAAAATAGCCATACAGAAGATTGAACTGTTCATAACTTTTACATAAAATGAGCACTTTAATTGATATTAACATATAGTTTGTTGAGCTACCAAGTCAATATAAAAGCACAAACCACAAAAAATAGTTTCATTAGAAATTGAAACCACATAATTGTACTGGTGTGTGTGTGTGTGGGTGGGTGGGTGGGGGACCACACAGCCGCACATAACTCCTACTACCCATTTCTAAGTACATAACAACTATCTATGTAAGGTGCATTCATCTATGCACTATTGTAATCCCTGTACATTATACTTCAAGGCAAAAATAATGTTGCACCATCCCCAGTCTGGAAGTGAGCCTGACTATTGAGCAAATCCAACTTTTGATTGCCTTATTTACATTTTAGAAGGAATTTCACAATCAGATATGAGGTGGTCTTGGATGTAATTAAGTTCATTCAAATCAACTCATTTCAGTTGTGAGCCAACTTTTTTTTTTTGACAAATGTACTGTAGGGGAGGCCCCCACAGTTAATTTTATTAATAAATTTACAAGAGTTTACAAGTCATTGATCCAATAAACTAAGCAATTCTGAACAGTACCAGTACCGACGAGTCAAGTACACCATTTTGTTTTGCCATCCATTCTATATCATCCATCTATTATAATAATGACACCCTAGTAGCTTGCAAGTACAAATTGACAATTGATCATGTTGTTATCCATGTACTACAAAAAATGTTTGCCTGCAAGGCTTACCTACAAAAGCGAGTGCTGTCGCAGAACAGAAATCACAAATCCTATCACAAACACTTGAGGCGCTCACGTTCAGGAGCATCCATGGGATAGACGCGCAACAATTATCATACCGACGAGGCCATGAGTGACAACTCTCGATGTATTAGCTACCTCGCTCCTGATCCAAGCAATGCCTATGCAACAAATCATACAATGGGTGTACTGTCTCCATCCTTAATAATGTACAATTTATCACCCCAATGTACCATCATCCCAAAATATTCTTTTCTTGGGGAAAACATGTCCCACTCAAAACATAACCAGGGCACTCCCAAGTCCCAACGAAAGCAAAAGTTACCTCAACGAGGGCAGCCTCCTTCCTCGGGAAGGCACCAACGATGGCCGGCGACACGCCCACGTCCCTCGCCCCGGCGATCATGGCCGACTCGCTCCACCCCATCCTTGGCTACAACCGCAAAACCAGAAATCAGTACGCAGTTATACAGACGGAAATGGATGCAGATCTCGGAGGAGAGTCCGGATCGAGACCACGTGGAGCAGCGACGCGCGGAGCACTTTCTCCTGCTCCCCCGCCGCGGCCCCCGGCGCCGACCGATGGGCTCCTCCCGCTCCAGCGGAGGCAGAGGAGGCAGACGAGGCGCCCTCCGACTTGGGCGGCTCGACTGCGGGCTCCAGAGGCGGCGGCGGGAGCGTCGGCGGCGTCGAGGCGTCCGCGGAGAAGCGGCGTAGAGCACCGGGGGCGGTGTGCGGCGTGGAGAGGGCGCAGGGGATGAGGCGGCGCGACGCGGCGGCGCGGGAGAGGAGGCGGCGCGCGGCGAGCGAGGACGCCATCGGCGGCGGCGTGTGCGTGCGACCTGCTCGACGAAATGGCGAGGCGGAGTGCGGTGTCGTGGCGAAACTACTCCTAGTTCAGAGCCTCAGAGGGGAATCAGATGAGATCGGATCGTCCGCCGAAGGATGGGCCCACCGAGCGGACGGCGGAGATTAGCTCGCCGCTTGAGGAGGAAACATGGGGAGCCTCGCATGCCACGTATAGCACTCATCGCTCCAACACGTGTTTCGCTTGGCATTTAAGAGTCGACGCCAAACGTAATGGAGGATCGTCTATTTCGTCTTCGAGAAATCGTAAGAAACGGAGAGTAATCCTGCGATAAGCGAATCATTTCCATCGAGAAATCGAGACACCATAATTATTTCGCGGTAGCACACAAAAAGACAGCAAGATGAACATTGGCAATGGCAAAATTAGTCCCTTTGCAAATTTCAGCCCTGTTCGTTTCTAACTTATTCACGTTTTAAAATATATAGTCTCCTCAAAATTATTGTACTTCAAGCACCCTTGTTTTAAACTGGAGTATTTGTTAAGTTTATTTCTTAAAATATTTGACTTATCCCTATAATCAATTAGATAATATGCATCAATCAAAGAAGCCAAACCACAACACAAGTCCCGTCAAAATCAAAAGATAAATCGGTTGTTTTATTCAATAAGCATCCATCCGCAAAATAATACAATGAGAAAAAGAAAACTGTTTTAAGAAATAGCACGATTTCCTACAAGCATATCAACCACTCCACTGACCACTGTAAGGAGATGTCCAAAAGTTGAATGTCTAAACTATTTTACAACATTATAGAAATATTAGTTGAAGTTCTGGGAAGAAAGACTATAAATAGTTGAAATTAAATTAACTTCACAAAATGATGCCACTCAATTATCCGAATGCTTCTGCCTTGAGGATTTCTGGCCCGGAGTAAAATGCGTAATAACAGAGCATGCATCACCCACCAAACTGTCGATTGTGTCCTCCCATTTCTCGTACGCTTTGAAGCCTAGGAAAACCATAAGAGTACCTATTTTCCCCATGAAAAAATTATATGCATCATCAATCATGTGATCATGCTTTTTTTTGGCAGGATTTTAAAAGAGCAGAGCATGACGTTTTAAAATTACCTATTTTAAATGCAGATTGCGAAGACATGGAACTAAGGATGCTCACAACCAATAGGGATAGTACCACCTGGAAACAACAAGCAGTTAGACAGTGAATACAAAAAAATTCAGTACAAGTCACTACGAATGCATAACTATGAAGGCTGAGATATAAATGTTATTTTTTTCATGTAGAAATATATCATAGTGCCATGCCTTAAAAAACAGTGGCCAATCATTTCCTCTGCATAAAGATTTTAGCACACCAACTAAAGAGTTCCATGTTGAGCTGACTGAGTGAGCAATATGATGCGCCTCCACCTGTGAGATGTGAAAATTTGAAGGCTCGAGCTTCTCAACCTTGTGCCCAAACCTGCATAAGTATTACTCAAGAGTTACTATCTGGCAACTGAAGATGGATAAAATGCCTAGATGGTGTTTGACCAGCAGACAGTAGGTATATTCAGTAAAAGGAAAAATGAGAGGAGCATACACATTTGCAGGCAGCATCCCATGAATGAATAAAAACAGCGCGGTTAGTGAGAAAAGCTTTGACATTGCTGTAATGAAGGTGTAGCCGCATGTAAATAAGTGGTAGTAGATAACAGCCAATAGTAATAGTACAGTCATTGTTTGCTTCTTGTCTTCCCAGAGAAATGTTTTTGCCACTGCAGCCAAGATCAAGAGATATTCATTAGAATCTCAAGAAGGGTGTGCAGGTGTTGGTGCGCACAAACGTGAGTGTGGGAGAGATTCATACAATTTCCATTCCCAAGGAAAATTGAAGCCTTTGATATACTCCTTTGATTTTGAGCTTGTAGATGGGGATACGACTCTATTGTTCTCTTAAGTCCATCCTGAATTTCAGAACAGGTGATCAATTGCTTGTGTGAAAACCTTTAGGAAGGGAAGTTGGCATGCACCACCACACACAAAAAATATAGAGCTATCAAGTAGGTATAAACAACCACACACACAAAAATATAGAGTTATCAGTAATCACATTATGGATCATAGATAAACACCTTGAGTGACACGATGGGTTCATAACCAAGCTGATCTTTTGCTCTTGAGGAGCTAAATGTTCTGTTGCAAGAGAGGAGCCGGATCCTTGAAGGGGTCAGCTGAGGAACTTTCATCCCATAGCGAGAGAATGTCTTATAAGTCCATTCTACCATATGAGCCACTGGCATCATAACAGAGACTGGTATTTTTATTGAAGGCCTGCCACAAAGTTCTAATGCATTAGTACAATGGTGACCGATAAACTTATGTATGTATAAGATGAGTGCCTTACCACAGATCACTCTATACCCAAACTCGTTCTATGGGGACATAGATACATGTCAGAATACAACAAATCCTAGTCCAACAGATACTACCAAGAGCTACATCCTCTCCTCAGCCATTTAATCTCAGCTTAAGAATATGTGCGATCTTTTTCTAGTTGTAGGTGAAATACATCTATTGCCGCAAGTTTGACATCAGTAGCACATGTAGTTAAGAGATCCAGATAAACTTAATTATCAAGTAAACTAAATGTAACTAAATTGTAAAATAAGCTAACTGCAATTATTCCGCTTTGCATTCAGATTAATATTTTGATACAAAGGGAAAATGTTCTCCAGGAAACTAATGACAAACCAACAGGAATCATCACAGATGCTCCAACAAAGGCCATCAAGATCTTAATTGAGTATTATTTTTCAAAAAAATTGCAATTATATTAGAAAAAAAATAAAATGTTGCGGCAACTTCAGCTGGGCATTTCAGAAAACTACTATGTTATGATTTTATTCACTGCAAGCAGGTCAGATAGGCTTAGTAGGGCTCGAACCTACAGTAGCTTCTTTTAGTTAGCCAAGTGGGTCATGTGGTTGGTATCAAGTCAAGAGATGCTATGTCTCTGTCACTGACATCGGTCAAAGAGGCCATGTGGATTGGCCTGGGAATTCCATCTCAGCCTATCCGCCACAGAACATGGCCAGGACTCCATTAAGACAGGCCCATCCATCATATACACACAGGCCAAACTCAGACCGTCATACACCTTCCTTTTAATGGTGTGAATAATGAACTCTGTATGTGTGGCCAAACTTGGATCATCATACACCTTTAATGGTGTGAGCACTGCATGTGTTTATGAATGCGGGGCATAGCCTGCCGAATGGCCAGGTACCAACAAAGCTGTCATGTTCTATCATACCCCCTGACGAAGTTGTAGAAAATTGACAGTCCTTCGATAAAATAGTCTCTAAAACTACAAAGATCAATTCAGTGAATGCCCACAATGCACCATTTTATAAGCAACATTTGAAATTTTGAGGTAGAAATGGATGCCATCTTTTTTATGTTTTGCAGGTGACACCTGAAAATCACTCCAATGTGATATCAACATGAAGTCATTATATCAATTACGGTGCAGTCTATCTAACTATCAACAATGTTCCACATAAAATAAATCTAAGCTAGTAAAAGACCATTTGTGTTTTAGAACATCAATACCTTTCATATCCAAGTCCTTCTAGAATTAACGACATGAACTCCCAGAATTTTATAGGCTCCATATTTGTTATAAAATAGGTCTGGAGACAAAAAAAAAAAATAAAAAAAAAAAGAAAGTCATGGACCCCTAAATTTTATGTGGTTAAATGAAAAGCAAGAACCATACTTTTCCAGCAGCTCTCTTCGCACCATCTTCAGATGATAGAGTTTTCTCTGCACAAACATGGCCATATGCCACATTCTCCACATAGGTGAAATCATAGTAGTTGCTCCCGTCGCCAATAATATACTGGCAGTGAAAAAATTTAGAACATGAGTGAATGAAGTAATTCAAGTGTTTATTTTGTTTGATATTTTTTTTACTTACAAATAGCATTCTAATCTATCATATACCAATATGTGAACAAAAACAATGAGATAAACTTAGTAGCATACTAAATTGTACACAAATGTAGCCATTCTTACCTTAGACTTTCCTGCTTTTGCAGCAGCAGCCAGAGAAGGAACAAGTAGCTTATCACCAGGGCCAAAAATGCTACTTGGGCGTATACAACAGGTAAGAAGCCCATCCCTACCATTAGCCCTCATGACCAATTTTTCAGCATCGGCCTTTGTTTCTGAATACGAATCATTAAACTGGAGTAAGAAAAGTTCATGTTAGGAAAGATGAGAATAAAAATGAACCAATGACGACAAATCAAATGAATGTAATCCATGAAAAAAAAAGAAAAACCTTGTCTGGGTAAGGCATTGATTCATCTGCATTAAAGATCCCACTAATTCCATCAAACACTACACTTGGCGAACTAGTGTAGATAAGTCTCTTCACCTTGCAACGGATACAAGCATCAATGACATTCTTTGTTCCTGTGAAATGCATTATACAAGTCATCAAATAGACAAACTTACTGCAGTACTATGTTATATACTTAGCTTTTAAAATTGTTGGGAGAAAACAACCCAAAATAGTATATCTTACTAATATTATAGAAATTGAGGATTTACCAAATCCATATCACACTGCCACATGTTAGTGTCACATGAGGATGGCAAATCCTCCTCCATGTTATAGATATTTATTGAACATAAGAAATAACTGGCATTGATTATATGTATCTCATAAACAACAGTCAGTACAATAATTATGAACCAAAGCTGCATAGCATACAAGTTTGAAGTACCAACCCTCAACATTTACTGAATAGTGAAGGTGGAAGTTGTTGATAGATGAATCTGGTGCAGCCATGTGGAAAACAACTTCAGCCCCCTCAAAAGCTGCATATAAAGAATATATATACATTGGACGTCAGACAATTAAATTGAGTAATGCCGTGACACTATTCTATTCGTTTCTAAGTAATAAACTAGATCAAAATTGGTAGTCGGAGTATGTTTTGGAGACCATGTCAATGTCCAAAAAATCATTTTTGTTTTAGTGATTAGAGGTAGTAACTTAAAGAACAAGTATCAGGATGAAAATTAGCAAACTAGATAACTAAATACTGCAAGGAAGAGAAGATCTGTGGAGGAATCAATGGACAGGACACAGGTGACCCCAACATATATAATATTCCCCCCTTGAATGTGCAGCATAATATGAGAGTTTTTTCCCCCTAGCCATTTCACATCAACAGATTAACAAATGTCATCTATTCATGCCCTCTAGGAATACTACAATTCTACATATTAAGATACACTAAGTTTGCAGCAGAAACTTAGCAATTTAGGGTCCATTTATGGTTGTCATGCTGTGCTGCGTAGTTGCGTTTTATTATTTTTTTTAAGTTGCTATCTAAATGAAACTTGAAATGGTTATCTCACGGATCAAAATAGGGATTTGCAATATATTAATATAAAAGCAGTATGCCAAACACCTAAATACCTAAAGGCAGTTGCACTAAACGAGATTATCTTACTCCACCACAATGCCAATAGAGACTTGTTGGATCCATACCAGGAGAAGATCCTCACAAAATAACTATGTAGTTCCAATCAGTGTGGCATGGTTTAATAGAGTGCATGGCAACAATAAGATTAAAACCGCCTACATCAATACAAGCACAAACCCAGTTTAAAGTCAAAGCATGCCCAACACATCAAACTGAAAGAATATAGCGACAAGTGAAGAACTCGATCTGGATTGCGAACTACATCACGCTGCGCTCAGCAACGCTGCGTTCGATCTGGAAAGGGAAAAAAATGGGGGATCAAATCACGCACCTCTGGCGACCTGGGCCTTGTCGCGGAGGTCCGCGGAGGCGTAGGCGGCTCGGCCCTCGCGAAGGGCGGCGCCGAGGACCCCCTCCTCCTCGTCGCGGTCGAGCGCGATGGCCGGGGGCAGGTCGGCGACGCGCACACGCCACTCGCCGGAGCGGAGCAGCATCGCCACAAGGTGCCTCGCCGCGAAGCCGCGGCCGCCCGTCACCACGCACCATCTCCCGCCGCCGCCTCCTCCTGCCGCCGCCGCCTCCATCTCTCCTCCCGCCGCCGTCGTTGGATTCGAGGCGCACCACGCACCCTGCACAGTTTTTTTTAAAAAAAAAAATCTGAGACCGCCGGCTAGCGATCTCTGATCTGTGGCTTTTGCGGCAGTTTAGTGGGCCCGTTTCGTCAGAGAGCAGAGCATCCGTCGTGTGTGTCACAGATTCATGTGTGACCATGGATCTATAAACCTATACAAATCCCCACGCCATCCAATTGATAGATCTTATTTAAATGGCCTGCAATAAACCACGTATGGCCCTCCCATACCGTCCTTGTGCTTGGTGCTTGAGGCCCATAGAAAAGCCCAGCCCATCACGGTTGCTTTCCGGGTTCTTCTTGAGGGAAAAAAACGCAGTCACTAGTGTCGCCGCCACCAGCGCATCTCAGCTGCTTCCCCTCCTTCCGTCGGCTCGGATGCATTCCGACGCTCCTCCTCCCCGGCGACCCCTCCCCTCCCCCACTCGATCCCTCCCCACCTGCCCCTTCCCCTACCACTCCGCTTTCTCTCCTTCGCTCGGGCCCACCTCCCACACTGCTCGCCTTCTCGGATTATTGGGATAAACAGAAACCGCTGCTTCATTGCAGCCATGAAGAAAATTAACACCCTATCTCTGTAACTTCCTATCTCTGTAACTTCCTGGCGAAAGTAGGAGGTACTGCATTGTCCTGCAAGCTCCATAGCGGCTATTCAAAATATTTCTGGTTATAATTTCATTGTTATATCAATCCTATTGTAGTCTTCATGTTGCTTCACTTACATTGCTACGTGTTTTTTATATAATGGTGTCTGCTGTAATTATACAAACATCCTTCCAGCTGATTGTGTTGTGTTTTTCCTGTGGATATTCAACCTGCAAAAATAAATCCGGTATGTACCAATTTTCTAAGTTGACTACTTTCTGCCGAATTTTATTCAGATTTACTGCCCATGATGTAGTTCAGCTTATGTTCAGTTCTGCATTCTCTTTATGTAAGTTTGAACACCTTACACATTCAGATGAAATTAGTTTAGTTGTACCCCCTAAGATATGCTTCTTTTGTACTGTCGAGTAGAATAGATGATGCACCAGGTTTTTCCCAGCAAATTGTATGTTGCGTTGTGGTCGACCACACCAGCATCCATCGAATTCTCCTATCCCAGATCCTAATCCAACTTTTCTTTACACAACATATAGCACATATTTTTCATCTCTTAAGGGAGGAGCTACTTACAGTGCAAAAATTGCAGAAATAACTTCCAAACTATCGTGAATTGAATGATACTACTTAGCATGCCATCCTTTTGATAAAGGGTACATCAATAATTCCCAGTCCCAAAGATGTGCATGCGAAGTCTCATTCCCTAAACAAATTTCAGTGTCTCAAAATTGCAAAATTTTAATATAATGTTATTCCAATTTCTTATGAATCATTTCAAAGAGCTTCAGTCGGCAATGCACGACTAGGTGTGTAAAGAATCTACATATGGTACTGACTATTCACATTGATAAAGACCCACAGTGCATTATTATTCAAATAAATTCCGTTATTTATTCTGATATATTGTGCAACAAAATTTATAGGTCAACTCATAATCTGCGACCTGCAGACTGTAATGCTTCCAAATTATCATACCTGTTGGTTATTATTTCCAACAGTATTTTTTGTTGTCAAGACTATGTTGAAGCTAAAGACTATATGCTTCCAAATAATCATAGTTGTTGGTTACTATATATTTTCTTAGTAATTATCCATCCTAATTTAGTTTTGTTGTCAAGACTATGTCACAGCTTTCATGTACCCTGTCATATATCAAAATGTATGTGCTCAAATATACAAATCAGTTTGCATGTTCTATGGGTTTTCTATAAATTTCAGATAAAAAGTCCTAGTTTAGAAAAGCTTTGAAGCCAAGTTTTTCAGCTTTTGACTTCTTCGTTTATTTTTCAGAATCTATAACTACATAGTCTCAATAAACTGTTTGGGACAGTTTCTGACAGCTTCAGCTTTTGAAAGGTGTAGCTGGCAAAAGCTCCCCGAAACAGGCCCTATGTGAGTATGTGATATGTCAACTTATGCGTGCTTAGGGCTGCCTCAGTGCTTGACGACTTAAAAACATCGTGTTCAATCCATTCTATAAATAAGAGTATTAAACTATCATAGCCGTCATAGAGCGTGACACATTCAATGGCACAAACCATTCCATCAACGAAAATCGACGCTCCAAACCACATGTACGTTTCATCAGATTGCTCCATGCACCACAATTGACTTAATCATTCATACACAATCCCGCACTCCAAATCGGCCACAAACGTCGCCACCTCCTCCCTGTCCTCCCAATTTGTCGCCGCTTAGCACGCCAATCTCGTTTGGCCCAATCGTTATCAGGAGAGAGAACGTCACGGTTAGGAGGCGGCATCATGTCGACTATCCCTCCCACACAAGCGGAGAAGGCGACACCGACCACGACTATCCTCGGGGAGAAACCTCAAGCAGCCGAGTTTCATCTTCATGATTCGGATCTGATGCCGACAAGGACCCCCCAGCGGAAAAAAATAGTTTTAACAGAGGAACGAAACCCGGGAGTAGCTCAAGACGAACCTGAGGAACGCCGAGACAAGGCTAAATAAAGAGGGAGGCCGCAAGGACAGGAAGCGCAAGGTGATGATCGACGACGATTCGCCTAGTCTCAAGCAAACCCCCTCCGGGTCGGGGTAGCTTAGACCCCAGTGGTCGGCTACGTGGCTTAGAAGGTTATGCCGGTGCTACTACCGAGGTGTCTCCTACTATTTAAATTATCAGCTAAATGCAATTTTCTTTTCAATCTCTCATATATATTGCATGTCGCCACACCCCCTCTTTATCATTTATGTGTGAACGGTTGGGCCAATCATCAAAATAAAAAATTCGGGATCGGCCATGCCTTTGTGACGAAGGACTTGTCAGGCCGCGAGCCGTGCCCCGGATACCACCGGAGTCTTGAAGTCTCGAGCAAACCCCCTCTGGGTTGGGGCAACTTAGACATTCAGCGATGGGTTTGTAGTGTTTGGCCCGGCCAGTCTCGACGAAGACATGCTCCTAAGGTCTTTGTGCCCACGCTTCGCCCAAAATCACCTTACAAATTATGACACAAATGCTCACCAAGTGACAGCAAGCAAGAGGGAAGGTGCAGGAAGTGACACCTTGTGATTCTGACAGAATTTAGTTTTGTTAGCATGTGTGCAGGAAGTGACACGCAACATCCGTCAGATATGGCCCACTAAGGAAGGATGAAGGTCAAACAAATCGACGTGTGGGCCTCCGACTCGGCCCTGCGGTTCGACACGAAGGGCGGGGGCTACTGTTAGCGATATGGATACAGGGGTATCCCGCACAGAAGGAGAAAGTTGCCCCAAACCCGCGTGGCGCACCCCGAAGGGGGCCGGGCCCAGGTTTTGGGCATGGGCTTCCTCCAATACTAGGGGTCGGGCCGCCCCGACCCCATTCTCGCTCTGCCGGCATAGCGTGCAGGGACGCACGCGGGTCCTCGCAGGAGGCTAAACTTGTTTCGGCACCTAAATATCCGCGTGTGAGGGAGTCGAGGCAGCCCGACGCCTTGTCCAACATAGGGGCTAGGCGACCGCGGCAACCCGATCCCCCTCGGTCCCGTGTACAGGGATTATGACCACTCGAACCCACGTGGCGCGCCCTCGGAGGGGCCGGGCTCAGGGTTCGGCAAGGAGACTAACCCCTGTAGATGAGATCGGGCCTCGGGGGGACCACGTGGCCGCTCCTAAGGGAGTTGGGCACATAATGTCACCTGGAGGATGGGAGCTTGAGTCGCCTCCGACCCAGGCAATGCAAAGCAGCGCATAGGCGCCCCGCCACGTATGCGGGCACCGTGCACATCCAATGCCCAACCACCGCATTTATTGTGATGGGAGGGCGTCTGTCGTGCGTCTCACCGCATTTAATGCAGCGCAGGCGCACATCTCCACCCCAAAGGGGGAGACAGGTGCAGCCCCTCGGTGACCGCGTGGTGACAGCACTGCCACTGCAGGCATGTCCTGTCATCGCACGAGTCACCGTCGCATTTAATGCGCGGGCGGTCGCGGAGGGAAAAGAGCGCCCCCCATTCAGATCGGTAGGTCCAGGGGGGCCACTCCATCACCCATTGACTAGTGGGCCTAGGCACAATCATGGCGTCAACAGCGTGCTAGTCATTCCCATGGCTAGCGAATGGCGTGGTGCAGCACGCCGATAGGACAAGGTGTCTCTTGCTGTCCAAAAAGAGAATAACCCCGCCTTTTGCGCGAGCAGTTAATGAGGCCTTTATGGTGTCCCCTTGAACTATGAAAGGAGGCCCTCGCCATTAGAATAGAGGAGAGAACTCCAATAGATTGATCCGACTCCAAGAGATTGATAAACCCCTGTTGGTGAGGGCTCCCCTTTCTGTTCTCTACTTTCCCTCCTTGGGCTAGAGCACAGAAAAATCACCACACATATGTTTATAACTTGATTCTCAGTTCAATCCATCTGGAACAGGAGTAGGATATTACGCTTCATTAGCGGCCCGAACCTGTATAAATCTCTGTCTCCTCGAGGGTTCCAACCCCTCAGAGCTCTCTCTATTCTCTTTTGTTCCTCTCTCTTACACGCTTCGGGCTCTGGCCCGCACCCCTGGGTCGAACGAAAAAAAGAGTCCCACGGTCCCTTGCTAGACGAGCTTCCGCTCCGACAGCCGTTGAGTTCAACATAGCATACAATGTCATCTTAGGAAGGGACGACACTTGCAAAGTTTATGGCAGCATCTCACTATGTGTACCAATTACTCAAGATACCAGAACCAAAAGGGGCAATCACTGTTCAGGGGAACGCGAAGCTAGCGGTCTAGTGTGATAAGCGAAGCCTTGACATGGTCGAGCAAATCTGTACTGACATTCACATTTGTCACATCGTACCACCGTTCATTTATTTATTTTCACATGTTACTCTAGCAACACCTCATTAACAAGGGGTATTGTATTCTTTTCTACTCAACTTTAATATATATTTTTAAAACCCCTCTAAAAACTTATATTTTGGAACAGAGGAGTACATGATATCTGCACAAAATTATATGTTTAGCATGGACCAAAGAAAGAAAAAGTTTGAACATATTTGGATGAAATGTTTAGCATGGTAAACATATCATTAGCATGCTAAACGTCTACATCAACTAGGGGTGTAATGCACGTAACAATAAAGAAAGAGACTTCTGCTCAAAAAAAAAGAAAAGAAAGAGACTGAGAGAAAAAGACAACATGACATACATCCATATGACAGTTTAACTGCTCTCCATCGGTATTGTACGAATCAACCTGTAATATTAGTATTAAACTTGTACGCAGAGATGGATATAAGACAACACTCCTTCAACTAGGAATCAACAAATAAGTTGTGCAGTCGAATGCAGATCAACCAGATTAAATGCTATCTTAAAAAAGAATCATCTCGTAGTAAGAACATGGTAATTAAAGAAATTGGAGAGGCGGCGATCGGCCATGCCATGCTTGCAGCAGTAGATCGTTTAAGCAAAGTAGTAGTAGAGAAGGCAATGTTTCAACGTTAAGCTGCCAATGCTCGATCGTTGTGCAACGGAAGAAATATCACAGATGGGATGGGGATGCATCTTGGCCCCTTGGTGGAGGTAGGTTACTGTATTCTCTGCCTTCGCTGTGAGCTATAGATGAAAGAAATATGAATCTACCTCCAGAAAATGCTTGTCATTACCCATATCATGTATGAGTAAGAGTACTAGAGAGAGGTTTTCAGCTCGTCATTACTGTTAGAATAGAGAGGTTAGCACCTCCACCCTGCAATATATGCTAAAACAAAAGGGGTCATGACTTCACATAATTACTGGCTTACATTTATATACATGATAAATCTCTCGGTTGAAAAGCATCATACACAAGCAACGTCAGTGTACATGTGTTTCTTGTTTGTATTCTCAAGTAAAGCCATGTACATGCATGCTCGCTCCGTGTGTGCGACAACAATTCATTTATTATACTGATATTATGCATATTTCGTATAGTAATATTATGGCTTGAACTTTTTATTGGGAGTACCACCACCTCCTTCTTATTCCCATCATTTCTACGAATTTTTCGTTTTCATCCAAAGACGTAGAACATGACCTGTTATTCAGACGTATGAATTGTTAATATATCGGCGCCCTTTATAATAATTAAATCCACGATGAACGCATGCACAGTGAAACAAAATCAATATGACAGAAAAATTTGCCTCAGAACTATGAGCAGCTACTCAGCGCCTCAGCGGCATAACGGAACACCATCAGCTGACAGATTTTCATTCAGCAATATTTATTTTGGCACATACTGATTACAGTGATCAAATACAAATATGTATTAAAGTAAACAACTGGGAGTGATTCTATGGTTCTTTCTCTCAAGCGTTTATGTGATAATGAGGATGCTTAGAATGGTTCGAAATTCTAAATTATGTATTCAACTCCTACAGTATTATAAACAATTAATAAATACTCCCTCCCTCTACAAATGTTAGAGCTCACCAACATCAAACAAAAAATTTTGGGTAAAACATAACGATTGAGTGCAGATGAAGCACAGAAACGTGATACTAAATTTATAGTCATCACAATATCAGATAATCAATTGATATTAACAAAAATGAGATTGTTTTTACATGACCATATAAAAATCTTCTACATGAAGAGTAAGAACAGAAGGCAGTACAGAAGAAGATATAAGCCATTTTCAGCTTTATTGCTGCTTGGTTCACTATTTATTTCTTGGGACCATAGAACATCAAAAGCATTATAGTAATCAAATACGTACCATATCATCTTCATGTTACTTCTGAGCACTGAAATTGGTGAATGAATCCAATGTTATCTTTAAACCATCCTACATTTTCATATTATATAAACAAAATGTCAACAGCCTCTGAAACCGATAGCAGAAAAAGGTAATGCCGAGACACACATGCAAAATATTTTCAAGTTTTAACCTTGACTGAAACTATAGGTTTGTAACCAAGGTGATCATGGGCTTTCAAACAGCTGAATGTTCTATTCACTGTTGCATACTTGATGCTTGCAGGGTGTAGGACCGGTGGAAGACTGATTAGATAACGAAGAAATATCTTGTCAACCCAACATATCAGGTAGGCCATTGATGTGGCAAATGTCACAGGCAGTTTGATTTTAAATTGGCTGTGAAAAAAATGCTGCATATTAGTTCCAGGGACAATGTTGATGAAAACATATGGTTATTTCTTTCGGCAGCAGCACATGCTATTAGGAAAACATTGAATTACTATATATTCGACATTACTAATACCTTTTGATATAACATGCCAAAAATGAAAAGGAAATAATGAAAAGTATTCATGTTATTATCACCTGTACAGATAGGGTAACTATATTGAATTTTACTTGCCTTGGTGAAAGGTTTAAACTTAATTAAATGCAATCACGTAGTGAGATATCTAAATGGTATCAACAGTTAATAAAGCAGATATCCCTGTATACATATTCAATAGATTTTTGAATTAGCCACCTTTATATTGAAACAAAAGAAAATGACAATAGAATCTCCAGTCTACCATATTGCTGACACATAATTAAATCTGAGATAGGTATAGCAAACAACTGTGTTCTTTACAACAGAGATGTATATAGGGAAACAAATTTTTAAGGTAAATAACATGCTATCTCCACATACATAAGACAAATAGTAGTTAGCTGTCGATCTATAATTAATGTTAAAGAAATAGTGAATTAAAATAGTAAGTATTGTTATAGTGACAAACTGACAATGTCATAGACAAATAACCCAGTGATGTGAGATACTATCAACTCATATAAGGCATGGATTTTAGTCAAAGTATTATATCAGCACTGTTCAGAGGAACGTTAAATGTTATAGCACGTATGGTAATGTTCACTAGATCAAGTTGTTCTAGTACCATATATCCTGTTGCTAATTTACTTAGGTTATGAAATGTCAGTATGTCATAAGGTAGTTTTGGGGGAAGTGTAGCAGTAAGATATGAAAATAACATCAAATAGACGGTAGAGGCAATATGGTAGAGGAGGTAGACGAGCAGGAGATTGATAGGGTGCGCTAGTGTTAGACGAAGGATATTATGAGATAAGAGATGAGGAAAATAGAAGTCGATTGATGGAGGCAGAACCCAGAGCAATAGGGTAGTTGAGAGGTAGGGATACGGACTATGGAGATAGAAACGGTAACTAGATTCATGTTGAGACTTAATTCTGGGAAAATATTAGTCTCCCTTATATACACTCTAACCACGACCATATAAAGTAAACTATTTGGACATAACATGTCACCAGGACTACTCAATGCATGACCATTAAAGCAACCAAAGCAATCCCGTATCTAAACTAAACTTATCGCCAACTCCTAACATGAATCTGGCAACTCCTAACATGAATCTGGCCTGCTATGCACAGCTGGTCAAGCAGCAGCCAATCCATAGAACTCATGACCATGATATCACTCCCCCACCTACCAATACGACTCGTCCTCGAGCTGTACTTCATGTAGCAGCATGTGTCACTTAACCTTCTTTTGTCTGCTCGGGCCCAGCTCATGGCTACCTCCAGGTCCTGCGGATTTTCCAATTCTACATTGTCGGCGATATGGGCCCGGGGGTATGCTGAGGCTACGACACGTGGTTGGAAGAGCGTATTTGCGAAAGCACCACCTGAAGTCAAATGCCCAAGTCACCCTGTAGGGTTCGGGCCGCGGGCAGCCACGTGGCCACCTCAAGGGGGTCAGGCCCGGGGGCTGCCCGAAAGCCGTCATCCATCTAGGTAAGGGGTTCGGGAATGCCCGGACCCTGACCGCACCACCCCGCACCCCTCCCGTCGGAGGGGCCAGCCCGGTCGCCAACCGCCCCACACAATGCGAGGGCAGTGCCCAAGCGCTGCCCTGTCGCATTTAATGTGAAGTGAGGTGCGCCTGTCAGAATGTCATCATCATCACCTTTTTGCACGGGAGAGGGTGGGAAAAGTCTCTATCTTATGACCGTGGGCTGACCGCGCAATCAGCAGCGCGTGCCTCCCCCTCACGCCGGGTCACCGTCGCATTTAATGCGACGGACGGCCGCGTGGGAGAGAAGCAAAGAGGATCGAGCGTATGATGGCACCCCTAGAACCATTAGGTGGCCTGCTGACAAGTAGGCCCCATGGGAGGTTAGGTAGGATGGCCGCACGCTTCATCAACATGGAGGCCACGCCGCCCGTTTTTCTTCACCAGCTATTGCGACGTGGCGACATGAACAGAAGATGGATATGACCTCTGACAAGACAAAGCACAAACCACTCCACGGCGTTAGTAGAAGGGTTGGAAAACCCAGGACTACTGTGGTGTCCCCTTGAGCTATAAAAGGAGGCCCAAGTCCATTGTAGAAGAGGTTGGACCAGAGAAATCCATACATCACCTCAATCACCAGCTCTAGCACCACCCGGGAGTGAACTCCTTGTAATTCATCCTCACCACATAGTCCAAGAACAGGAGTAGAGTATTACGCTTTCCTAGCGGCCCGAACCTGTATAAGTCTCCGTGTCTTGTGTGCATAGCGGGATTTTTTCTTCCTGCCCAAAAACTTCCTCTTCCCCTCCACTCAGGCCTTGGCGTTCCGCACCCCTATGCCGAACCGAAAAGAGGGTCCCCCGGATCCCCGCGTGTCGTGCGCACGCATCGAGATACATCAATGCGAATGAGATCTGATAGCCCTCCGTGAACAATTGCACTTGTTGTTGTGAAGTGAGGCCATCTACTGGACAAAGCAATGCAGTAAATTTCTCCAGGTACTCTGCCACCGTCCCTAATATGCACAGGTTGAGGAGCTCTCACAATGGGTTGCGATGTATAGGAGGTCCAAAGTGAAAATTCACTGTCCTTGAAAGACAGCCATGTTGGCATGCCTTCATCACGCTCCAGTCCGTAGTACTACAGTTGGTCTGACCCTGTCATGTGGTAGGATGCCAACTAAACCTTCTCCACCTCCACCGTCCATTCGTAACGAAAGAACTACTCACAACGATTTACCCATTCCAGAGGATTCGCCGTCCCATCATAGATGGGAAACTCCAGCAACTGGAATCATGGTGGATTTGGAGCCTCAATCGTTATCTTCGGCATTACTGTTGGTTGTGGTACTGATACTGGAGAAGGCCCTGAGGATGATGTGCACAACGAGCTGGTAGAAACAGTCCCATCTCCAATAATCTCACCAGTTGACACCGGCAATGGGTGGGTGTAGTGGCTTGGGCTGTTGGGCAGCAACACTGTCGATGCATCTCCACCAGAGTGGAGGTCCAGTTTCTTCTCCAAAACAGTAATCCGAGTAGGTTGTGCAGCTAGCTTGTTAGTTACATCTTCCTCCAACGCCGCGCCAGTGCTGGTGGTAACGCCTGCAGCACCTCCATCTGAACGGCCTCTTGCCTCATCAGAAGTGTGCCCTGTCTGTCCTTGGACTGCAGCACCTCCATCGATACTGTTTTGATTTGACTTATCTCAGCTGGATTGCGGGGGGAGATTAATTTCCCTTAAAAAAGACATCTACCACTAGTATATTCGGAAACTACTTGTTTGCAGAGGTCCTAATCAGATTTGTATATGACCCCCAAAGCAACTGAAGGCTTTGTGCCCTGCTGGCCGCCTGCGCGAATAGTTGTCAGTAAGAGTCTATAAGGGACCCTTATGTACAATAGTAGAGCCTAATATGGTCTCTTAAGCAATAAAACTCCCTTATAGACTATCATCTACAATGGTACAGACAGCATGGACTCTAACCATTTAATACACCAAACTAATTTTTAATTACCTTTATTTTCTTTTTTTCCTCCCTCATGCAACAAACATTCCTTTTATTAATACTAAGAGTCGATGTTATGTTGTTTTCATGCAAAACAACCATTTCTGTCTCTAACCCATTCTCTCTCTTCCACATCACCAAAATTTCCCGCACGAGAATAGAGAGAGCCCGTTAATTAATGCATTTGTACATGCCCTGTGTGCAGTAACATATTTGCTTCTTTTGTAGGCTTATTTTTTATCTTCTTGTTAGTTGTGTAATTATAACTAGAGATAGGTCTCCATCTATATTATGTAACATATATCAAGAAATGGCAACCCTATAAAATAGGGAGGTCCTATTTGGAGTTCGTTGATAAAGAATTAATTAAGTCTGTCCCATCCAAACTTTTATTTACCTCTATGTTATAACAAAAGAATGGCGCTAAAGAGAAAAAGAGGTCAGATGATGCGGCTTCTAGGGAATTAGGGAATTAGAGTGTTGGCCTGCTGGGAGAGGGGTAGGCATAGGTACCTAGCTATGAGCTAACATTTGTTGAATAATTTAAACTAAAGAGAAAAGGAGGTCAGATGATGCGGCTTCATGAGAATATTTGTGAGCTAACATTTGTTGAAAATGTACTTAATTTAAACTAAATTGATTTGATAATGGCCATGATAGAAATATCACAAATGACTTAGATACCCCTCATTAAATGAGGTATGATTAAGAATGGGAATGTGATTGGGGGTAACATGGGAAGAAATTTGAATGAGGTCTGATTGGAAGGAAGTTAGTACTATAGAATTGCATTTATTTCAGGAAAATTATTAATGCTAGTAGAATTACATGCTTTTTGTATTCTTGTTTGAGATATTTAAGTCAGGAACTCATAACTCAGAAGTAATACAACAATTATTGGACTTCCTTATAGGCTACTATTATATATACAAACTTACTTTTCAAATGATGTTCAGTACCTATGATAATCCAATCACTAGTATAGATTAGAATTAGATATAAAGGATAGAATTATGTGAACAAATGTGTGTTTTAGGCCCTCTTTGTTTAGGCTTATAAGTCGGTTTATAAGCATAAAAGTCTAATCCCAAAACAAACAGAAAGCTTTTCCGTTAGGATTTTTGAAAGCCATAAGACACTCATAGACTGTTAAGCCAGAAGATGGGTTGGAGTAGCTGTTTTTGGCTTTTTAGAAGTGAAGATAGGACTCTACCATTATATCTAAGGCTTAAAAACCACTGATTTATAAAACATATAAGCCAAAAAGACTGCTTAAAAGCCTAATCCAATAAGCCTGAGCCCAAACAAAGAGGTCAGTAAGACAAACTAAAGCCAGGTTGTACTAGAGAAAGATCACCTTTTATATCCAAGATCTTCCAGAATTGAAGTCACAAAGTCCCAGAAATTTACTGGTTCCATATTTGTAATGAAATAGGCCTACAATATAGTCAAAACAAAACATTAATTTGACATCAAATTAGGTTATATCTTATATCTTATATATGGAAGTGCTAACATACTTGCCCTCCGGTTATCTGTGCACCTTCTTTGGTAGATAAAGCTTTCTCAGCACATATGAGACTAAATGCAACATTATCGACATACACAAAATCATCATAGTTGTTTCCACGACCAAGGATGAACTGCAATGGTCAAAATAGTTCATCATCACTTTGGAACCTAAATTGTTGTAAATCCAGGCCATTGAGAAAGAGTCAATTATAGAAAGAAATTCGGTGGCTAGAAGAAGTACATAATGTGGATTTTACATGGGCTAGCTTAGCTAGTAATAAGTACATCATGTGGATTTTATGGGCTAGCTCGAAGATCTTACTTAACAATAAGCGATAACATGATGCGCATGTAACACAGAACTTGTATATTCATATAATAATGCCAAACAACTTGAATCCCAAAATGGCTAATAGTGTACTTTGTCTATGAACTTTGTGTTGGGCACATTTTTGTCAAAGAAATTCACTTAAGAAATTTTGTTAAAAAAACTCCAGAATTAAATTCAGACATAAAAAAGCATATATAACTAGAATTAAGCAAACTGGTCAACACAAAAATGGCACTGGAGAAGTGGATAGACTGAGACATGTAGTATAAGCAACTTCACCCAATAGTGCCACAACATGCACGACAGTTATGACGTACTGCATTTGGTGATACTTACTGTAAACATTCCTATTCTTGCATTCGACACCAAAATTGGTATATTTTTGCCACCAGGTCCAAAAATGCTGCCAGGACGTATAGAACAAGTAAGAAGACCTTTTGTACCATTAGCTCCCAGCACTAACTTCTCTCCCTGAGCCTTAGTTTCTCCATATGCATCAACAAACTAAAGTTGACCCAGACAGGAATCCATGTTAGATATTCTAGCAAAAGTATTTGGAAGCAAGGTAAGAGAAGCTAATAAACTTCTGGTTTCAACTTTGAGAGGTATTGAGAGTGTTTTCTTCAGTCACAGACCTTATCTGGGTAAGGCATTGACTCATTCACATCGAAAAGGCCATGAACTCCATCAAATACAACAGCGCTCGAACTTGTGTGTATGAGCCTACTGACCTTGCAAGTTATGCAAGCATTAATCACATTCTTTGTCCCTGGTCAGTTAAATATACATTGAGGTGAATTCAACAAGTATAAACAATTTATGGATTAAATCTATTTGAGAATAGTAAGATGTTCCACACTGTTACAACCTTGTTTCATACAAAAATGACTTTTAACAGGTTTTAGTCTTTCAGTTTTGTGACATACGAACTGAAGAGTGGATGCCAAGATCTGGTCAAAAAAAAAAAAGAAGTGGATGCAAATATGTTCATAGACTCATAGTTGGTCGTTTAAGAACTGAAGAGGTTGAAGTCAGTATGTCATAGATTGGCCAACACATGGGAGAAATAGGTTTGGGTTACTTTCAGTAAGCTAACTATCAATGTCATGGGAGCTTTATTTCCACCATGCTGGTATATTCTTCACAGTTGCCCTTTTCTAATACAATAAAGAACTAGTCGCGGTTGGATCTACAGTTAAGATCCAACTAGTGAACAGATTCTTCACGTTGGTTACCAGAGATTATGGACCTAACTAACATGACATTACGAGGATATTTTTATGCTAACAATGATAGTAAATTTCACAAAACCACACTTTTTATGGTTCGAGTTACAGAAATCTATATATACTTTAAAATTTGTCACTTAACTACACATATGATGGTACTAATGTTTCACAAAAAATAGTGTAGTTTTGTGAAACTAAGTATAGTTTTGTAAAACATTAGTAACATGATATGTGTAGTTAAGTGACAAATGTCAAAGTATATGTAGTTTTCTACGACTTAGACCACAAAACATGTAGTTCAGTGAAATTTACTCAATATTTTAATGTTGACAAGTAAAGTTTATATGAATAACGCAGATACAACCAATTTATACGTACTAACCTTCAACGTTGACAGAGTGATGAAGTTGGAAGTTGCCCACGATTGGATCGACAGAAGCCGTATGAAAAACAGCATCCACCCCGTCGAAAGCTGCAGAGAATAACATTTATACTTTTATGTAGCAATGTTTGTAGGGGAACTCGAGAAGTATGGAAGTCATTTCATTTCAATTACTTCTGCTGTTGGCTATTCAGGTATTGTATCAACTGAACTAGGACATTTCAGAATGTACCACGACAATTTCAGAATTAAAAACATTAATTTTTGCTTTCCAATATCAGAATGACAGTTCAGCTCAACTGCATATAAGATCCCACTACCAAACTATAAATAAGAACATAAAAATAACAGGAGGCAGCCAAGAGAAATTTCATGATTCCTATGAAGCAATAATCGTTTAATCCCATTTCGATCACTTATGCTGGTAGAATCAGCCGATATCGTTGGAATGACTTTGGGGCTACTTCTCTTAAATGCGAAAAGTCACCAAATTGTTACCGAAAGCATACCAAATGCTTAATTTGTAACTCAAAATCACATTGAATCGCTCACCATGCCTATTGCCTTACCCCAAAATTTCGAATAGCGTGCTCGGCATGGACATGATTAGGGGGAAAGGAAGCACCGCGAGCAGGTGCCCAAACCTCGCGCCGGCTGGCAACCGTTCCAGATGCGCCGTTTTCTGGCGGCGGAGGCGGCTACACTTGGAGCCGTTGGCACCGCCGCTGCAGCCCATAGAGCGAATTCGTGTGAGCCCCCAACCGACCGGCCGCAGGAAGCCGGCCAGAGGCGCCGCCGCATGTAGCGGCCGCTGGGCTCCCCAAGAGATGGAGAAGGGGGGCAGGGAGGAAAGAAATTGATGTGGTTTTAAGACTATCTTTTTCAAGTAGATTTCATCTTGTTTCACTTGGGTCAGAGTAGCTTCACACTATCGCTTTTATTATTTACCTTTCCGTATATCATGTTTACTATACTTGCTTTCACTTGGTCAAAGTCAAATAACTTTTTAAGCATAACAAAATTTGTAAAATGTAGCAATATTTACATCACTAAATTAGCTTCATCAAACTTAAAATTAAATATATTTATAGTATATTATTCTCTCTATATACTTGGACAAACTTGGAATAGTTTGACTCAGATTTTGGTCCAAACGACTTGGGATACATGCTATTGTTAACATTATGCAAAGTAAGGAAAAATAACATTCCCAAAGACCAATGGTAAATATGTTATTAAATCAATGAAAAATATAGACAGCATCTTGTGAAACATAGTGTGAAACACCTGACACTAGGTGGCTTTGAGCATGGTTTGGCGTCAGAGTGACCTACGAAAGTCATAGATGATCCGGCAACACCTGAAGAGTAAAAGAGGCTGTTGGAAAGAGAAGAGTAGTGGGGAGGAAGACGAAGAAGAGGTCTATCTGCAAAAACCATCATCGAATTTGTTGGTCCACGTACATTGTAATGAAACTTTGTACCGCTTGTCAGTTGCCGCTGCCACCCACTCCCACTTTGAGCGAGAGGAAGGGGCACCGGCGGTTCGAGTTCACCTACCGAAGGAGGGATAGACCTCAGAGCTAACATGGTTGTTGCCCTTCACCGATGATGGGGAAAGCTGTCATGGCTACTTGGCCCTCCTCGACTGCCACCTTGAAGATTGAGGAGAGAGAGCGTGTGACACCGGGAGGTTAATTAGGAGAGTGTTGTCTGTAGTGGGCTTGCTTAAGTTAGCCTATGTTTAAGAATATTAGTTTTGATGGTGCTTTCGGCTGTTTTTGGCTACGTGGAGGTTGGAATCTTACAGGTGGCAGATGGATGGCACCGCCTGGCACGACACAAGCTCGATGATGTTATGACCATTAGCCACGACTGCTATAGCACGGCCCAAAAAGGCTACGGGTCATGCCATACTGGCTCGACACAGCTAAGAACCATGGGTCACAATTGATATGTCAATCTGATTGGTCTCGCGAAAGATGAAAAGACACAAAATATAGAACAAATAGGAAACATGGAGAAAAATTATTTACCGTAGGAAAAAAATCAATTAAATAGGAAAATGTAAAAATGGGTGAAAATGAGAAAATCATGAAAAGTTAAAGAAAAATAGAAAAATATTTTCATATATTTTGGAACAAGCAAAGAATTTACAGATATTTGTATTAAAAGGAATAAAGTTTACACTGTTGGAAAAGTAGAAACAATTTTCATTACTTATAGTGATTGATCAAAATTACTCTATATTTTACATAATATTTATATGTCTATGAGTCTATCTATGGTATATAGATAATATCTCGTACCGCCAAACTCTAAATTTGATATTGATTGTAAAGTGTATCCAGAAGTATAGGAGAGGGCAGGGAAATTGCATAAAACATCCCAATTTAATTCTTATTTTTAGATTTCACCCCATAACTTATTTTGTTGCAAAAGCTTACCCACCCAAACCATTTTGTTGCAAAAGCTTACCCACCCAAACCATTTTGTTGCGAAGAGTCACCCACTCAACACATCCACGACAAAGTTACCCCAATTATATGCAAGTAGCTGATTTGACGTATTTCTTTCGATGTCCATTAACTAGGTCGAACCAATAAAGTACGGCTATGTGGTGTGTCCGACTCAAACTCAATAATAATTTTAGGCCCACATTAATGACTCGAGCCCCATATTAGTTATATTTGAATTTAGTAGAGAACCGACATGAGCAAGTACCTTGGAAACAGCACGCAGCTACGTACAATGATATGTCGTGGATAATAATAGAAGAAATTGGTGTTTGCACAACATACGTAGAAATGTTGCATTTTCGTATATAGAAAATCATCGGCCTTGAAAATAGGTTTCCACATGTGACCTATGACGCGGGTCCTTCCCGACGTACTGTATAGGCGTGTCAAAGCAATAAAGGGGTATCTGAAACTATTTTTTAAAAGTAGTCTTAACTACACGTTACAATTCACATGTTTGTGTCGATAGAAGTACATTTTTTTCACATATATAGAACCATCTTTTACTAATATAATATAGACCCGCTTCCGAGAGTATGTCCGATCAACAAGCAGAAGCAACCTTAAGAAAGGTGCTTTTGTTTATTGAACAACAACGGTGCTTTATTTAACAACCACTTGACTATATAGGGTTCAATATTTAACAATAACGGCATGATACTATTTGGACCCAAAATTTCGAAGTTAATAACAAAATTTAATTCAAATTCAGTAAAAATAATCACTTTTATTTTTTCACAAAATTTTGGTATTTTTTATCTATCGTCACTCCCTACATTTTTTTCATCTATATGGCAAAATCTTACACTCGACATGTTAGACAAAAATCTGATACCATGTATTCTGACATGGTATCATGCACGTTTCCGCTCCTAAGTCCTAATCGAATCTACCCCTACGGCCGGCTTCTCCACCATGGCCGGCAAGCTCCCCGCCACCCTATCTATCTCTGCGATCAGCGGCTATCAGTGATGCCAAAGCTGCACTAAGATACGGTTCACAACGCCATCATCTCTCCAAGCTAGAGGCCCCGTCTTCCTCCTCTATCGAGCTGATCCACATGTTGATGGGTCGCCATTGCAATTACATAGTAGTTGCAATGTAAATTTTCACTAGATGCATTGGTAATAATATTATTTTGAATTAGAAAATATAAATTATGTAATACAGTAATATAATAAAATCATGATAAAAAAACTTTGTTTGATAAAGATCTGCCCATGTGACGTATGGACTGAAAGAAAACAAGAAAAAGCGTAACAATCAGTTGCATGTTGACTTTTACTCTCGTCCTATTCGATTCTCTTCGTGCTGGAGTCAAAGTGAAGTTAATAATATACTAATATCATAGTTGTCAGTGAGATAATACAAACTTTAAACTTATCTCGCGTCTGTATCCAGAGAGAGACAGAGACAGAGACAGGGAGAATTAAACCTTTGGTCATCTGTGCCACGTCGCGGACATCGCCGGGAACGTAGACGGCGCGGCCATCCCGGAGCGCAGCGCCGAGGCTACCCTCCTCATCGGCGCCGAGCACGACGGCCGGCGCGAGGTCGATGACGCGCACACTCCACTCCCCGGAGGCGAGCAGCATCGCCACCAGCCGCCTCCCGAGGAAGCCCCGGCCGCCGGTCACCGCGCACCACCTCGCCGCTGGCGACGACGACATCTCGATCGCTCTCTCTGCCGACACCAAGTATATGCAGCTGACAGCCGACACGAGATCGAGGACGCACTGACACGCAATTACGTGAGAACTGGCCTCTAGCTAGCTTGTTACCTACCCAACTATTACTACAGTCCAGGCAGATCGCGATATGGCTTAGCTAGCTATAGTATTGGTGTTGGCCTGTACGGTTATATATAGTGCCATACTAGAGCTGGCTACGCTAGCTGTGGCTGTCATGTCGACTGATCATACAATTATCATTCGATATATAATAGGAAGTGTACTAGCGCATAAGATGCATGATCCAAAACATTTATTAGCACGTACTCCAGTATATATTTGAATGGCGTGGTACGCCTGACTTGAAATTAAAGCTATCAATCGTTTGACCGAGACCAAATGATCGTAACTCACTGATAGACAATGGGACAAATATCCAGAGATTTAGTCCCGGACAAAATTAGGCCTGGGACTAAAACATTTTTTAATCCCGGTCCGTATTACCAACCGGGACTAAAGCTCCGTATCCCAACGGCTACTTCGGTTGGTATCCGGCAGGGGATCTTTAATCCCGGTTTATCTCACGAACCGGGATTAATACCCGTCCTTATTCAAGGCCCGAAACAACCAGGAAACAACATTGATGTGTACTAAGGCCATTAGTTGATGAACTTCTTCTTTTATGGCAAGATAGGGGTGTATGTGTGTGGGATGAATATAAACAGGAACACTTTGACCTTCGAGGATTTCTGTTCGTAACAATCAACGATTGGACTACTCTTAGTAATCTTTCCGGACAAACCAACAAAGGCTATAAGGCATGCACACACTGTTTAGACGATACCGAAAGTATATATTTGAAAAAAGTGTCGAAAAGTTGTGTACATTGGTCATCGTCGCTTCCTTCCTATAAAGCACCCTGTAAGAAAGAAAGGCAAACATTTCAAAGGCAAAACAGATCGCCGGACTAAGCCTGAGAATAAAAGTGGGGATGATGTATTC
>CM002481.1:13784013-13901382 GCA_000325765.3 Leersia perrieri | reverse complement strand
TCCGAAAGGAGAGCACTACTACGATGGAAGACTAGAGCCTGCAAGTGTTGATTATAATATTGATCTCGACGATCCAAACTTCGATTAAGAGGAAAACATTATATTGTATATGCGTATTATAAACCTAAAGTCTCGTACGAAACAATTTGTATATATTAATATATTCTATATAGTTCCACAAGTATTCTACATCGGTGTACATTTAATTGTTCGACGTACATTACTACCGTACAATATATAAACAACTACTAAATAAAAATAAATAGAATAAACAAATAAAAGCAAATGAAAATCCAAACTTTAATCCCGGTTCGTATTACACACCGGGATTAAAAGTCTGCTTTTCCGGCCGGGGCTAGACGGTTTTTAATCCCGGTTCGTATTACGAACCAGGATTGAAAGTCGACCTTTAGTCCCGGTTATTTAGCATAGTCCCGGTTGGAAACTGGGATAAAAGGGGTTTCCAAACCGGGATAGGCGCCCCGTTCTTTACTAGTGACTTAACAATGCAATAAGCGTGTGGCTATTATTAGTTGATCATATGTACTGTCTTGTGATTGGGTCTGATCAAGTTAATCCGAATTTATAGTCATTGCTTATTGGTAGTACTCTTCCTCTGTTGAAAAAAAATGCAAGGCTTTCTACACGGTGTCCAGTATTAATTATATATAATTTAATAGTTATTTGTTTTCGTAATATGTCATCAATAACTACAAAACTATCATCTCGTGAAAAATGTTCTCAAAAAAAGGATATACTGATATTACCTGCATGCCACTATACATATACATTATTACACTAGTAAAGAACGGGGCAAATATCCAACGATTTAGTTCAAAATTTCAAATGTTAATTTTCCTAAAAACAATTGTTCCTTACAATTAAAAATGGATAGTACTTGATTATCAACACCTCGTCATCTACCTAGGAATATCAACAATAGTCTCTACTAATATTAGTACAATTGAATTAATTTAGCCATAATATATCATATCTCATGTATTTATATTACCACCTCAATTACCAGTTCTTTTTGTGTCATTGAAAATCACAACCCAACGATTAAGATTGAGAGGTGATAATAATGGTAGTAGAGACCACCATAAATTTGTTTTAACAATCACTCAAAAATTCACAGCGCTGTTACCTCAGGCTGCCGATGAATATTTCATTGAATTTTTCTTTATAATTATAATTGGAATGTAAAACACAATTTTTTTATAACTAATACTATTGACACTGTCGCTACCACAAAACACCCTATTTGTGCCGGTTCATAACCGGCTTTTGGGCCGGTTTTTGAACTGGCACCAGGAAAGCGGAACAGAAGGGGAATTATTTGTGCCAGTTAAAAACCAGCACTAATTTACCACAGGAGGGCAAATATGGTGCTGTCTTCGACGTATTTGTACCGGTTCCGCATGTATAAACCGGCACTAATGTCTACAATTAGTACCGGTCGTAGTTTCGAACCGGTACTACATAATTAGTACCGGTTATTTTTATAAACCGGCACTAATGGCACCGTCAACCAGCAAAAAAAACAACATTTGTGCCGGTTTTCTATATAGACCGGTACAAATGTTATTTTTATTTTTTAAAAAATATACATGCAGTTATTAGTTGGGAAATTAGTGCTGGTTTATTTTTATTTTTAATAATTATTGACGAATGTTCTTTTTATTTTTTAATAATTATTGCCGAAAAAAATTAACTAAATGCGAAGGCACAACTTAATAGAACTAAATTAAATTACTACAATATCATTAACTTCGAAGTTCTAACACAATTAATAAGCTACAATGTCATTACACAAGGAACGAGAAATGCCTAATGCTACTTAGTCGTCGTATGACTTGATAGGTCGACGTCCTATATCCATGCCGGGCCCTCTCGTTCCGCTTGTGTACGTTTGTCCTGTCTTGGACGGTGTGTGTCCTTCTCTGAAATTATTTCACGGTGCAGAAAGCCGGCGAATTCATCTTGTAGACCCCAGATCTGAACAGGGAGTAGATGTGTTTTGTGGGATTTGACCATACGGGATGTAGTTATCTATGCCGGATTTTTCGTGACCGGCACAAATAAGACAATACAAATGTGTGTTTCAGTGGTAGTGTGTATACTACGAATCCACCACCACTGCCACCAAACTCTATAATCTTTTTTCTATAAAAGTGGATAACCTATATATCAACCACCCCACCACCACCTTTACGAGAAAAGGCAATTTAGAGTGCTCATATACCGATACCATACATACATACAAATTAAAATTAAGTGATGATATATGCGAGAAATTAAGAAACAATATATGTAGAAAAATATGCCAACAACAAGTTAATAATACTTTTTATTTTAATTAAAATTCCGTTACAACGTGCGCGGTTATATAGTTATATTTGCAACTGCTCTAAAATGTTTCGCTCCACCGCTGACTGGAATTAATTAGGGAGTTGAGCTTATCACTACTGTTTCGTATTTCGGAGGCACGTTAGCATGTGCGTGTTTGTGTTATACTTCGCAGGCACGCGAGTATGTGCGTACATGCGTACTCACGTGTTTGCAGACTTATGCAGAGTCTTAAATGGGCATTCATTTTTTGCAACTGATGTGTAAAGCCGCTTCTATACATAACGCGTACTACATGTGTTCCATGTTTGATACAAGTACAACTAACTAGCAGGGCTAAAGGCTAATAAGGAGAGAGAATCGGTTATGATACCTGTTGATTATGTTAAGTACCAATTTCGACCGTCAGTTACGTTAACATGTAAAGAGACGCATGTATTTTTTACACGCATAATTGTTTAAGCTAATAAAGTTTCCCTGTCACTCAGAAGATAAGATATTGTGAATATATACGTACATGGTTTATACACAAAATAAATAAGAAAATGAACCCGACATAAAAAAAACATCTCCGTCCAATTAGATACGAGTACATGAATAAAAGGGTCCATAAGTCAGTCCAAAACGATTTAATTTGGGCTAATGAACCATGGATGTCCATAGGGCTCACGTGTCAGTCTCTAGGAGAGCGACAGTGCCCTGGCCAGGTTCCGCCAATCCAGCCTAGCCACCTATCGCCCTGATCTTTAACGTGTTACTCGTTGGCTGGTTCCTGATGACAGTTGTGGTGGACTGACGTCCCTAACATCATTAAGTGATGTGAAAGTAGGGGTATCACTTTACAACACCCACTTACGGAGAAAATTACAAGGTATTAGTGGATGTTAGACACTAGAGTAATGTTTGGTTTTCGAGTCATCTCAAAAGTTCGGGTAAAGTTCCATGAGCTATTTAATAAAGTTAACTTCTTTATTATTCGATCTCTATGGTTTATTTAATGCTTTATCAATTATATGCTTCATACTTAATTAGTTTATATCTATTACATGATTAAGTTAGTCGATCTATGATATACATCTGCTCTATGATCTTAACGGGTTACTCTACTTCTAATCTACTTCTAACATGTCCATCCGAAGACAGGGAGTCCCAAGGGGAACTGCTAGTATCTTATCATTATAAGCATAGTGCTTAGATTGATTAAATATCATTGGATATAGATGTGTCCCATGGATTGTTGAGGTAGGCGGTAGGTGTTGACAACACTGTTGTTCATCATCCTCAGTAATTCTTTAAGTTCGCGTGATGCAAAATTCTAAATTGCGTTAACCACATTGGAATACCGGTGGGGAAAGGTCTCGTTAATAAATGGGTGGATAGAACTAATTAGACAATGCATGCGTATAATAATATGAGTGTATAACTAAATATTGTGAATATAGGACTACATATGTGAGACCTTAACTTCCTATATTGTTAATCTCCACTAGTCTACATTCTGTTAATTAAATATGGTTCTCCAGCGCGTTTCACTACCTTAAGCCTATAATTTAATCCATGTTACCCTACTCACGGGTGAAGTCCTATAATTGTATTCCATACGCTTGCGGATTTAACTGCGGTCGTAAAAATACTGACAATAACTATCTTTTTCCTCTGTTATTAATATATTATTTAAATTTATACATAAATATTATCGACACTTCTATCAATATCAATTCCCTCATCAAACACCTCTTATTTACTACCTCTGTCTCAAAAAACAACTTTTCATAGCTAACAATAGCTATATTTTGAGACGGAGGGAGTAGTTTTTATTTTCTCCGCTTCATCCATATTTCTCGCTCTTAGCCACACCTTATTTGGTGAGTCTTTTCTTATTAACTAATTAGTGGAGTCGCGCCTTCGCACGACTTTGACTTTCCTCTATAAAATCAATATGGCATTTATAGTAATATTGTAGTAAGTATTTAGATAACATGATTGTTTAGTTGGCACAAATACCAGTTATAATTTCTTTGTAAATCCCTAACGGCCAATAATGGCATGACATAACATAATTAACCTTTAGAATGCGAAAATTATAAAATTCATTGTAAATTTTAACTTATATTTATTTTATGTTAACACGTACAGTTTTAGGCCGGTATCTTAAATTTTACAATATATTGGACAACTTAATGAACAAATGGCTAAATAATTTTAAATTTGTGCTAACTGAACATACTTACTACAAACATAACTGTCTGCTGAGAACTGTTGCCTTCAACCCCTCACACCATCACTACCCATCGCAGTATCGGACAACACAGCAGGTGGAAAAGAGGGTGGTGGCAAGCGCTGAGAGTGGGAGGGCGGTGGCTGAACGTAGATGGATCCGTCGGCCTCTGATCTCTAGGCCACTGGATTTGTTGGCCCCATCCTCCAGACCAACGGATCCGCCGTTGTCACCATCGCCAGTGGCTCCTCAACCGCAGTTGAGCAGAGCTACTACCGACGGAGAGAGAAGGCTGCACCGTCAAGGGAGACCATTATGGCCGAGGGAGAAAAAGCAACAGCTAGGGAAGCGTCTTCGTAATAGGTTAGGTTTGAAGGGTTTTGTTGGTGTTAGCAGTGATGGGTTAAGTGGTGGTCTAGCTTTGTTTTGGCATGAGAATGTTTGCATGGAAATAAAGAGTGCTAACGATAGATATATTGATTCGTATGTGCGTTTGTCCCCCGATGCGGCTTTATGGCATCTCACTTGTGTTTATGGAGCCCCGATCTGAGAACCGACATCGTATGTGGGAACAGTTGATTGACTTAAAGCGCTCATCGAGTTTGCCTTGGCTTTTGATTGGGGATTTTAATGAAGTTTTGTGGCAAGAGGAACACCTATCCTTATCACGGCGTTCGGAGTCCCAAATGCAGGGATTTCGTGATGTTGTACAGGAATGTGAAGTGGTTGATCTGGGTTTCGAAGGTGTTCCATACACCTTTTTTTTTTTCGGGTAAAGGTGTTCCATACACCTACGATAATAGACGAGCAGGGGACAGGAATGTAAAAGTGCGATTGGATAGGGCGCTAGCGGATAACAGGTGGAGGGATATTTTTTCTGATGTGAAGGTGGTTCATCAGGTTTCCCCTTGTTCAGACCATTGCCTGATAGTGCTGCATTTTTCCCCGTTAGTGTCCGCTGCTGCTAGGAGCAAATGTCTGCATTACGAAATTCTTTGGGAGAGGGAGTCAGAACTCCATGATATTATTGTGAATTCTTGGGGTCATGCAGGGCAGAAATCTTCATTAGCTGAGGTTAATTCTGCTTTGGGATAGATGATGGCAGCTTTGCAGAAATGGAGTAAACGTAAATTTGGAAATATTACTCGCCAACTACAGTAACTGCGCGGCGAGCTGAAATCCTCTTTGGCGAGCAATGCAGATAGCAGTGTGATTAGAAGAATAAATGATCAAATGAATGAGCTCTTGTATAGAGAGGAATTCTTTGGTTGCAACGCTCGCGCATTAGCTGGCTGAAGGAAGGAGATCGAAACACAAAATTTTTTCATAGTCGAGCTGTTTGGAGGGCAAAAAAAGAACAGGATATCCAAACTGAAGAATAATCAGGGGGAGGTGGTCACAGAAAAAGAGAAAATGGAGGAGTTGGTTACAGATTATTTCCGGGACATTTTCAAGTGCGATCAAAATTTGATTCCTGACCCGGTTGTGCAACTGTTAGCAAACAAGATCACTGAGGAGATGAATACACAGTTGTGTAGCGAATTTTCTGATGATGAGATATCCCTTGCACTGTTCCAAATAGGGCCCATTAAAGCGCCGGGGCCGGATGGTTTCCCCCCAAGATTTTATCAAAGAAACTGGGATACTTTCAGAGAAGAGATATGCTGTGCTGTCCGGGAATTTTTCACCACGGGTGTGATGCCGGTTGGGATTAACGATATGGCAATCGTTCTGATTCCTAAGGTGGAGAACCCGACTGTGGTGAAAGATTTCCGACCGATTAGCTTATGCAACATCCTATATAAAATCATCTCCAAATGCCTGGTGAATCGTTTGCGCCCTTTACTGAATGATTTGATCTCCCCAAACCAAAGTGCGTTTGTCCAAGGGCGCATGATTTCGGATAATGCTTTGATCGCTTTTGAGTGTATGCATTATATTCACCAAAATAGGAGGGAGAATAATTCATATTGTGCATACAAATTGGATTTGTCGAAGGCCTATGATAGAGTGGACTGGCGTTTTCTGGAACAAGCGATGCTGAAATTCGGGTTCTCTCACCGGTGGGTTCACTGGATTATGTAATGTGTGACTACGGTGAGATATAGAGTGAAATTCAATGGGACCTTGACGGATGCATTTGTTCCAACTAGGGGGCTTCGCCAAGGGGACCCCCTGTCGCCCTTCCTGTTTCTGTTTGTGGCGGACAGCTTGTCGGCATTATTAGAAGCGGATCAGCCCAGTGCGTGTGTGTCACCGCGCTCCTGTCATATCTCATCTTCTCTTTGCAGATGATACTCTATTGTTCTTCAAGGCAGATGTTCAGCAAGTGGAACGGGTGAAAACTGTACTGGACAAATACGCTCAAAGTACCGGACAACTTTTGAATACTTCGAAGTGTTCAATGATGTTTGGTAAGTCCTGTCCGGCCCAGGTGCAGCAGGAGATAAGGCAGTCCCTCCAAGTTCCAGAATCGCCTTTCGAGGATAGATACCTCGGTCTCCCAACTCTGGCTGGGCGGATGAAGAATGGAAGATTTAAGTCTATTAGAGAGAAATTGTGCAAGCGGTTGTTACAATGGAGTGAGAATTTTCTCTCGTGCGGGGGAAAGGAAGTGATGATCAAAGCAGTCGCCCAGGCAATACCAGTCTACATTATGAGTACTTTCAAACTGCCTGATGGGGTGTGTGATGACCTCACAAAATTAATTCGTGATTATTGGTGGGGTGCAGAAGGGGGTAAAAGGAAAGTCCATTGGAAAGCTTGGGAGACGCTGTTACTTCCCAAAGAAAGAGTAGGAATGGGGTTTAGAGATATTCGCCTATTCAACCAAGCGTTGCTGGCAAGACAGGCATGGCGCCTTCTCCAATTCCCTAATAGCTTGTGCGCCCAGGTGCTAAAAGCCAGGTATTTCCCTAATGGAAATTTGGGTGACACGGTCTTCGTGAGCAATCCGTCTCCGGAATGGCGATCGATAGAGTATGGTCTCGACTTGCTAAAACAGGGACTAATTTGGCGTATTGGAGATGGCCGTTCACTAAGATTGTGGAGAGATCCTTGGATTCCACGAGATTTCACTAGACGGCCGATCACAAGGCAAGGAAGGATGATGGATCGTGGGACGAGCACCTGCTCCGTCAGGTCTTCTTGCCTATCGACACTGATGAGATTCTGAAAATTAAGCTGTCGAACAGAGTTGATTCCGACTTCCTGGCGTGGCACCCGGAAGGGAATGGGGTGTTCACAGTGCAATCTGCCTATCGTCTTGTTCAGAGATTATCTCCTCAGATGGAATCGTCTAGTGAATCAAGTAGTAGCAGTACTGGTGATCGTCTTCTGTGGAAGGTAATCTGGCAAAGTCCTGTTCCACCTAAGGTCCACATTTTTGCTTGGAAGGTGGCATCTAATTGCTTGCCTATGACAGCTAACAAGATGAAGCGCATGCTCGAACCTCAGGATACTTGTCTCCTATACGGTCTGCGGCGTGAAGACACATTCCATGCGCTATGTGAGTGCCCTCATGCGAGACAGCACTGGTCTGCTATGCGCGAGGACTGGTTGCTACCACCAGTACCTCTAAATACAGGGGTTGATTGGCTACTGACCCTTGTTGTTGATTTGCCAGAGTTGCAATGGGCGCGGGTGTTAATGCTTCTTTGGCGAATCTGGTTCGCGCACAATGAAGCGGTGCATGATAAGCCCTTGCCGGCCATTGATTCCTCTAAACACTTTTTACTGAGCTACATGGAGTACCTACGGCTGGTGGCACAACATCCTGTGGTCAATTTGAGGAGAGGAAAGGAAGTCATCGATCAAGGCCACATGCGCATCAATCGACTACTTGTGCAGGGCAAAGGTTCCGCCCAAGCTCTGTAAATGGTTAAGGCCCGACACTGGGTGGACAAAATTAAACATCGATGGATCATTTGACCCATCCGATGGTTCTGCTGGTACTGGTATGGTGCTTACAGATGTAAACAGCCAAGCGATCTTTTCTGCATGCCGGAACTTGTCTCACTGTTCAGGCGCGCTTGAGGCTGAACTTACTGCATGTCGGGAGGGGCTCCAGTTAGCATTGGTTTGGACGATGCTACCTGTTGTGCTGGAATCGGATTGTCTGCAAGCAGTTCAGGCTATTTCTTCCAGACAAGCAGATTGTTCTACACTGGCTTTTCTTGTTTGTGAATTGTAGAGATTGTCTGCTGGAGAGAGGAGTATCAAAATAGCTAAAATTCACCATAGTCAGAATAGGAGTAGCCATGTTTTAGCTAACTTGGGTCGTTTGGGTACGGCTTCAGGTTTTTGGTTAGGACATGAGTCCAGTCCGATCGATCATTGTATCCGTGAGGACACTGTAATCTCCTTTTCTGATTAATAAAGCTCTCTTTACCCCCCAAAAAAAAGAGAAGGCTGCACCGTCGAGGGAGACCATTATGGCCAAGGGAGAAAAAGCAACAGCTAGGGAAGTGTAGTGCCATCTCCCCTTGACATGACTGCTGCCTCCTTTGCTTTCTGCTCAGGAGAGATCGAGAGGGAACAGAGAAGAGGCGATGCATGGATCGAAGAGATGCGAATAGTTTGTCGGCTGCCTTTTCTTGTCGGCCAGGCGACAAATTATTTCCCGGCGTGAAGCTTGCGGTCCGACACGGCCAGGCAATTCTGATTTCTAGTGCTGATACATTTTCCCATCTTTCGGCTCGACCATGTTGGAGTTTATTGTATGTGCCAGATAATTAGAAAAGATACCTATAATATATATGCTAGAGTTTATTAAAGAATAATCTAAAATAAATTAAGTATCAATTAAAAAACTGACACATACATTATTGGATCAGCTTTTCTAAAGAACAGCACACCTATGATTGTATACCACGTGAAAATAAGTGGGGAGGACAAAATTATCACATAGGTGACACACATAAGTGGAGAGTTTCCTGGGTGTATCCATGTGTGTATCCATATCACGACAACCTAAAAAGCAACAAAGTATCAAATGTTGACAACAAGACATGTATCGTGTTCACTGTACGATCGTGGTCCGAATTTTATATTTGTTCCGGTGTGGAATCCACGTATGAGGATCTCGAGTTGGAGATCCCTAGAGGAGACGGAGAGACGAAACTAGGAGAGACACGCCACGACATCATACTATGGAGGAAGCACTACATCGTGGTTCCTGTGCAAGAAGCGACCCCCATTCCTCCATCTCCTCTCCTTGCACTGTCTCATCCGTCTCCTCCGGCTTCTTCGCCTCGTCCCCTTCCTCCGTCCGTACCAGCTACCAAGTCAACAACTCGCCTAACTCGTCTTGCGTTGTTGAGTTCATCCAAACAAGCGAAGAAGGTGAGACTTGACGAGCCAAGACTCCGCGCGCTCAAGAAAAGGGCGTACGACCGCACCGATGAAGAACTGACGCAATCGTGAAAGCAGAAGTGGCTGCGCACTTCAAGCCTCAAAGTTCACAAAAGAAGATTCCTATAGACCCGGAGGGCAAAGCGTTCTTTCAGCTGATGAGCGAACCGGTAAAGAAGAAACTTCTATCGGACTATGACCGAACATTTGCGAAGGCTTATAACTATAAGTCCAAGAAGAAATCAAAACAAGTACTTAGCTCGGAGAACAACCACACCAAAGCATTGAGTCTCTATTGCCACCTAGGGAAAAAGAGTTCAGACAATTCATGAAAGAGACGCGACTAATTAAGCAGGCAACAATTATTGTAGCTCAACCAATCTAGAAGGCAGAAGTGGCATATAAATTTACCCACGGCCAACCGCTTGTGATGGACGAAAATCAGCTGAATGCCCTATCTACATATATGCAACGATTCCACCAATGGTACATGAAAGAATCAGCCAATGGTAGAGTGATGTTTGGAGCAAAGGTAAAAAACGTTGACTACTTCCAAGGAGAGGACGATGTTATCTGGATCCGCTTAGGATGTCTTCGACGTATACCAGCTTGACGCCCTTGACGTCTCTCTACTCAGCGCATGGGTTCTGTAAGTATCATTTTTAGTTAAAGTTAAATTTATTTTCTTCCTTACCTCCATATCTCCATATATGTAGCTCATAAAAAAAATCCTTTTATCCGTTATAGAATGGAGATTCAAAAGGCCCATGCGTAGAGAAATTATAAATGTGGATTCATGGACCCCCGAAAAGTTAACACGCATATGGTGAAACATTATCTGCAAGATACAGAGGACAATATTCTCCATTTCATGACGCAACAACATTTCAAGCAGACCATACTACTGCCATACAACACTGAGTTAGTATTTTGTTGCCTTTCATACCTACAATTTACTTCTTGAATGTATGCAAAGAATTTCTTCATGTATATATTCTAAAACAATTTACAGTTTCCACTAGGTCCTTTTTTATTTCAACCTTACCAAATGCACAATCATTGTCTATGACTCAATGGATACAAAGAAGTCTACTTTTGCAGCAATTTTTGCGGTGATTGACAGGTAATGACATTTATTACGCTGTCATTACGTATGAATTTTGCAATTGCTACTATTAATGATAGCTTGCAACTGTACGCAGGGCATGGGATCGGTTCCGTGCATCGGTCCGCGAGCAATGGAAAGAAAGACTTGACCGCGGAAGTTTAATTTTCCAACGAGTACATGCTCTAAAAATATAAATATATTGATGCATTACTTTGTTCAAAAACAAAAATATATTAAATATCTCGTCGTTTATCCTTTAGTGTGCAAAGCAGAAAAAAGGGACTAACTTGTGCGGGTACTGCGTCCGTGATTATATGCACGCTATAGCAGATGAAAGCTCGAAAGAACATAAATCGACAGTACGTATAAAACATTCATACATCAATTACGTATAAAACATCGATCCTTTAGTCCTGGTTCGTGAGCCCAACCAGAACTAAAGGTATGACCGGGACTTAAAAATAGTTTTAGTCCCAAGTCCAATTTGGCCCAGAACTAAAACTCTAGATATATACCCCGTTTACGTGTCTAACCCACCAGCCATAATCTTTTGAAAATATAAGCACATAATGATTTAATTTATCCCATAAATATATCATGACATTGCATAAAGAAAACATGGCAACACATGGATAAACTAGCATAAACAGATCAACTAGATTTAATCTAAACATGTATACTAAAGAGCTACACATGAATAGATTAAACGGATGCAGTGCTAGATTAAACATGGTAAACTTGTACCAAGGGTTGTGCTGAGGAGGAGGATTTGGTGCAGGGCGGACAACTTGCGGTGAAAGATGTGGACGATGGAGAGCAGCAACCGATCGACGAGGAAGACGATCTGTGGTGGACGAACAGCAAGCAGTCGCGCGGAGCACTTCCTAAAAACCTTATTCGTCCTCTCCCGGCGCAGGACTTCACGAGGACGATGGTTCCGGAGACCTGCTCTCCCGATCGCCGGTACACGCCGGCGGAGGGGATGGAGTAGACTACGATGACGGCGCAATACAGAAGAAAAGGAAACCCTAGATTGTTTTTCTCATATATTGCGTAGAGGTAGCAGTTCGGTATATAAAGGACGTGTGATTAGTACGCCTTTCATATCGGAACCGAACCGGAAAGGCATGCGTAACCTATCCGAACTCTACACCACCTCACGCAAGGAAAGATCTGATAAGTTTCCAAAACAAATTAAGAAAATATCCCATGACTTTCCACAACAAATTAAGGAAAAATCCCATGAGATAGGCTTTTGTGATTTTCTAGGAATTATTCTTTAAGTGTGCATTTATCCCATAAATAATTCCAACACAATCTGCCTTTGCCTCTAAGCTCATCATGTAGCCGAGATGGGGCCTACGTAGATCGAGCTCGCCGCGTGCAGCTACTTTCCCCGACCATCCAGCGAACGCCGCCGTCGAATTCATTTGTGGACGCGGCTATGACACTCACCCACGGCCGTTATTTTCCAGCTCACTGTCGAGCTCGCAGTGGGCGTCGCCATCGAGCTTCCCTTGCGAGCGTTAGACCCAATAATCCAATTCAACAACAAGTCAAATATCAACCATCCAGTGCAGTTGCAACAAAATCTAGTGCAAGAGGTGGAACATGAAGAGGAAAACAAAGGGATACAAGCGGGGAAGTTGCCAGAAAGTTCTAGAACAAATGGAGAAGAAAAGGGGCAGGGAGATAGATCGACAAGGAGCCAACCGGCCTCCAGGTCGCTGCCGCTGCCATAGCCGCCTGGGCTTCAGTTCTTGTTCTGTTCAATCCTTCCCGAAGTCTTCCTGTTGCTGCCCTTTAATTTTAATTTGTATCTCCTCAGTTTGGTTGGCCCTGGATTGGGTAGCTAAACCAGCCCATGTGCAGCCCATTGGTTACCGCTACCCTGCATTAAGGTCCAGTTACCGTGGTAACTGGCGCCACGGTGAACCCTGCTTCCACCAACAAAATCACCCAAAAAAAAATAATTACTAGTATTATGCACCACAGCCGTACAGTCCAACTGCCTAGCCCATGAATTGGTTGTTGGTGCAAAGCCCAACCGTGAAGCATAGAAGATTAGCAGTAGGCCATCAGCCGGCAAGAACTCTTGGCCCATATGGCCTAGCACTAGCAGTTTTTCTCCTCATCTCCGAAATTTCTGCTTACTGATTCTGTGATTCATGAGAGCATACGGCAACTAAAAGGTGATTGGCGGAAACGCACCGTGGCCACGGAACAGCAGCGCTGCAGCAGCAGGCAAGGCGCCTAGAGTTTGGGGTGACCGGTGACGGTGCCACTGCGGTGGACGGTTGGCGACGGGCAAGCGCAAAGGCCAAGTGCGGAAAGGGACGGCAATACGGCATCAACAGATAGTGACACCAAATCAGACGGTTTGATTGTTGCCCTGGATCATCATACCTTGGTAATGTTAGGCATTTCCTATTTTAAAATCATAACTGACGTTTATTCATGTGCTTTCTTATTTTTCTCAAATACTAAATGGGGAATATGTAATGAACTTTGCACATAGTAATTTATTTTTATTTTTTATCTTTTTTTATATTACACAGTATAACGCGCACACTCATACCTACGAACACATACGCAAACCATATCCATATGAGTATCTCCGAAGATTGGAACGGCAAATTCTTGAGATTGACGAAGTCACCACGGACGCCTCGCTGTCGATTGGTAAGCACAAAGCCGTTAAATCCAAAAAATTCGTTCCCACAAAAAATCGATCCCAGGACCTCAGATACTACTGAGACTCTTGTAACCACTAGGCTATAAGCTCGTTCACACAGTAATTTATTTAATCCGTTTCGATTTACATATAGTAGGTGCTAGGGGTGCAGACGAGTCAACAAAAACAATAGAAACATATTTTGAAAGAAAAAGACATGAACTAGGTGATGCATATATGTTTTATGATTTTTTTTAAGCACCCCCGGATTGCAGGTGAGCCGTCCATTATATTAGATCTGACGGTAAAAATAAAAATATATTCTACTACACACTATTAATTTGTGTAGTAATGCGGTAAAAGGGTATTTCAAGAAAAAATTACATAGCTTTGTTGTAAATACATAAGTAAACTCGTCGTTATGCAGTGTGAAAACAAGCTTAGTTAATTACTGAGTTACCCTCTCTTATTGTATTTAAGCATTTTACCAAAAATAAATAACAAAATCAACGATTAAGATTTAGTACCACTACACTACTACCATCTCTCTAGTGGGGTACCGTAAAAGAGCCATGTTGTTTTATGATATTTTGTGGTATTCTACTTCCTGTCCCCTCCACCTAAGCTCCAAACTAATTAAGTAATATAAGTGTACGTATGGATATAAAAACTTTGGTACTACATCTCTAATCGTGAACCCCATACCTCTCTCTCTTTCTCTTCACTCTCCGGTGGCTGCACGTTACCACCGTCGCGCCGGGCTTCTGTCTTGAGCTGGTGCGCGGCGGCTGAGACAACGATGACGAGAGTAGGAGGCGTGGATGAGGGCGACCACCTGCAGAGACGAGTCGTGGACGAGGGTTGCGGCCGGCGAGGTGGTGTCCAGAGTCCTGTAACGAACGGTATCGGTGATGATTGCGATGAGTCAGGAGTCGGAGCTCATTAATTCCACGGACACTTAGGGAAAATATAATAGCGGACTATACTTTAAGTTAAGTTGATACTCTCTCCGTCTTAAAATATAGAGACTTATACCGTTTTTTGAAACGATTAAGGTTGAGGAAATAGAGTGTTGCGATTGATTAAAAGGAGAAAGTAGGTGAAAAAAATAAATGGAGGATGATTGTGATTGGTGGAGATGGGGTATGTGGGTGTAGAAGTAATTATATTTTAAGACAAATTTGAATTTCTCAAGTAGTTATATTTTGAGACGGAGGGAGTACGTAGAAGAGAGATAATAAAAAGGTATAGGCTCTCATGCAAGAGCCTTTACACAAACTTGAAGATAAATATATTTAATGTATAGAGATAAAATGAGAGAATTGGAGCTAACCTTATAGCCAATCTATATTAGAGCAAGATCAATAGTTGCACTCACTATCGACTCCAATTTAATTCTATGTCATGCACAAACAATTTTATAGCTAACACAAACAACTACAACAAGAGACTTTAATATTTCTATTTGTTCTTTAATAGCAATAGTATTATTATATTTCTGTTTATTCTTTAATAGTAATAGCAATAGTATTATATTCTTAAAGGAACCAATTATCTATCTTTTCTTTTCTATTAGGTGAGTCTTTTTTTAAGACTCTTTTACGGTACCCCCACTAGAGATGGTAGTAGTGTAGTAGTACTAAATCTCAACCGTTATTTTTGTTGTTTATTTTTGTGAAATGCTTAAATACAGTGAGAGGACAACTTAAGTAATTAATTAATCTTGTTTCCACGCTGAACAACGATAAGTTTACTTATGTATTTACAACCAAGTCAAGTAATTTTTTCCCAAAATACCTCTTTACTACACTACTACACAAATTAACAGAGTATAATAGAAATACATTTTCACCGTTAGTTCTAATATAATGGACGGCTCACATGTAATCCGGGGTACTTAAAAAAATCATATTCTTGGTTTGTATGTCCAAGCTAGCTGTAAATTAACCATCAATTGATGTTCTCTTCCTTTCTATTTTTTTAGCCAACTCAGCAAGGTTGTTTTTAAGAGCCGACGTAGAGTTTCTATTGTACCTGCTATAGTATATATTAGCTACAATTAGAATTAAATCTAGCAATTGGCTCTTCTAATAATATTGCTCTTAGATAAAAATGGTGAAGGTATGAATGATGTTCCACGTGATTAACGAGGTTCGTCGACTCATCTCCGATCGATCGACTGTAGGCATGTCAGTTAATTTACATCTGTTTCCAAGCATTCATGTGGTTTAAGTGCCGCGCACGCGATGAATAGTTCGTTTACATGGCTCGCTCTCATTAACTCATCATCTTATCCACCGAGAGGTCCGATCGAGCTACCACTTGTGGATAAGGTCATTCCTAATTAATCGCGTCACATGCATGGGAGGTCGTACTGTGGAATGTGCAATGCTTGCGTCGTCATGGCCGTCGTCCGGGGCAGCGTTTTGTCCACCGCCGCCGATGCATGGCAGTAGCAAAATCTGGCATCCGCTTATACGACCCTATGATTTATCTGGCCCCGTGCGATGAATATATAGCTCGCTCTCATTAACTGCTTATACTATCCACCTAGCTACCACTTGTGGATAAGGTCAATCTCAATTAATCTCATAAAGTCATATATGGAATGTGCAATATGCATGCAATATGCAAATTACGTCGTCGTGGTCGTCTCGTCTTAAAACCGCGCCAGCTGCCTGCAAAGGCAGCAACCTCTCTGATAAATATGTTTATTACCACGTTCGTACGTTGATCCCACCACAAGTTCATACGTACGACGGTACGAGTCGTGTTTCACGCGTGTGTGACACCGGCCGGTCCTCTACAGGTGCACCCCAGCTACTGGCCTGGCTAAATCAAGTGCGTTTTCTCATCTTACCATATTTGCCAACGGGAAGCTGTCAAAGAAAAGAGCTTTACAAGTTTACTTTTTGATACGCACCAAGGGAAAACGAATGTACAAGTCCAAGTTATATATATCTATCTGTTGGAAATCGTAAGGGGCACAAACATATATACTCTGTCACCAATTCCATTTTACATGACAAATCATATCGTAAGTTTTAGGACAAGGCCTTGTCTAGATTCATAGCTAAAAGTTGCAATGTTGTAGAAGGGCTGTGGTAATTGACATTTGTTCAACGTATTAAACCTATAGAAAATGGCAAAATGATAACAAATCTCATAATTTAGAGAACAAATTTATAATGCTTGATGTTTTAAAATGTATGACGATGTCCTCACCCTTAACTTAGCAAGAACAATTCATTTTCATTGAATGTAGACATGGTCATTCAAGTTTTATGCCGCCGTCCAGCTTAACTTGTTTTTATGTAGTTCATTGAAGAGAAGACCCTCTCATCACATACCTCAGTTGCAACAGGGGAGAACTAGTAACTGCAATTTGAAAAGTCTGTAAACATGCCATATTGAAGAACTCTCTCTATTTTGACAAGCGTCTCTGATAGTCAGACTGTCAGGGAAGCGTGGACCTTGGTCTCTTGGGTGACCTTGCCATCTTCTTGGAGACGAATTGTGATCATCAATTGATCTCCCAAGAAGCCAAGGTTCACACTAAAAATGAGTTTGTCCTTTTACTGAACTAACTGTCAGGGAATGTTAATATTCTAGGAGGTCACAGTCAATGGGTTCAGAAGGAAATTGATACGTATAGCCCCCACTAATTAGGATTTACTCCCTTCGTTTTATAATGTAAGTCGTTTCGATTTTTTGCTTATAATGTTTGACCATTCGTCTTATTCAAAAAATTACGAAAGTATCATTTATTTTTTTGACTTACTTTATCATCAAAATAACTTTAAGTATGACATATTATTTTTCATATTTGCATAAATTTTTTGAATATGGCAGCAATGTAAGAGGTAGAGAGAAACAAGGAAGTTAATTGCGACCATGTCTGATGTATACGTAGATAGTGAGACAGAAATAAGAGTGCTTTCTTTTTCTTAATGATATTTTTCTAAATTTTATTATGATTCGATGTTGTAGAGGAATTTTACCTAAATCTACAAAAAGATTCAATGGCCTACAAATTATTGGGAAAAAAATAGCTGTTTAGCAATAAACCTATAGGTCCAAAATTGTGCCAAGGGTCAAACAATTTAGTTTTTAAATCTTTTATGTCGAACACCACAATTGACGTGTTGTAAAGATGTAACAACCCTCCCTTCAGAACCGTGCAACCCAACCTATACAACAGACTCATCCATTTTCACATAGCACCCCACCAATGTAATGGGATTAACCAAAGACTACCATAGTCAAAGACACTGTACCTTTCTCAACTAGAAAGATAATACTCCATCCATTTTAAATTACTTGTTGTTTTTAGTTTGTCCTAAGCCTAATAATTTAATCTTTGACCATTAAATTATAACAGCTCATATAGTTAGATATCCTATTTTTGATATTTTTAGATTAAATGCTTTCATAATATGTAATAAACATGATATAAAACTGTATAGATTTCTAGAAATTTATGGTCAAGATTAATATACTTTAACATACGACAAAACCAAAATGACAAGTAATTTAAAACAGGGTAGTACTGATCAAGTGCATATGGATCACAATGGCCACATCATAATTGTGCCCCTCAAAAGACACGGTATCCCTATATAGGCAAATGTGTACGTAGGAACGTAAACCCTCAAGCTTTTAAGCTGGCTTTAGTGTCCATTTATTTGTTTTCCTTAATCTGATAATCCTCAAATACATAACTACTACTCCCTCTAGTTATATTTATTTAACGCTAGTTAGCTTATTCTTGAGCTAGTCAACGTCAAACATTTGTGAATGAGGGAGTAATTAATCTCCCTCCGTTCCGACAATCATCCTTCCGATCCATTTCCAAATCGGCGTAGAAACGCTTATTCTGTCTTGCTTAATTCCTATGCATAGAGCTCGAATGGCCTAATTAAGAGTTTAAGACCCGACAAAGCATGCAGCTAGTGTTCATACATATATGCCACTAAACTTACAATATAGCTAGGCAAAGAGCACATCGACCTATCCATCATCGCAATTGGCGACCAAGTAATGGCGGGAGAGAGCCGCAGCAGCATCGCCCGCCGGTGCCGCTTGACATCTTCTCCTGTCCAGTTTCGTCGTCCTCCTCTCCGCGAGAAGACGGCGAGCTGCACCTCACCGATGGAGTCTCCTACAACCACAACTGCCGCCCCATCCCTCCCCCCGCGCTCAAGGCGCTCCTTCTCAATCGGCCCAAGCTTGCCTCCGAGTCCGGCCACCGCCGCCGACGTTGACGCCGGCCGCGTCACCGGCCTGGTTTTCGTCTCCGAGAGAAACAACTGTTGGAAATCTAGTTAATTTTCGATATAATTTAATACAGAAATTCAGTAAAGAAATAATCATCAAAATGATACCACTAAGTAGATAATGATCTTGTGAAAAGCTATACATATCCAGCACAAAAAAAAACACGATAACACCTATCATGTTCATGATCAAAGTAATGATATCATACCCAGAGTTGAATGTAGACGATCTATTTGATCCGTCATGGTTGTCTCCTCTATTGCCTCCTCCTCTGTTGCCTCCATTGCCTCCTTCTCCGTTGCCCGATCCATCACCAGTTCCGATCGTCTCGTCGATTGCCATGAGGAAGAACCTTAAGTAGTTGCGCGGAAGCGCTCCCCAAAAACTATATCGCCCGTCTACCCGTACAGGTACTCGCGACGCGGCGTTAGTTCCGGAGGCCTGCTCGTTCTAAGATCTTGCAAGAACTCAGAATCGAGGATGAAGAAATTGCAATGCAAGAGCTTGAACTTCAAGAATCATGTGCCAAGGAGGAAGAAGTGGGAATGAATGGCTGCCTAATTGAGTTCTAATGACCTGTTTATGAAGAATAAACGCAGCCATTAAATCTCCAAACATTTTAAAAGTTAAGACCTCTAATGTCCGCCTGCTACCGGACATTCCGGTAACATCACCGGACAGTCCGGTAAAATGGTTATGTTCGCAACAGAGGTATTTTATCAGACATTCCGGTAGTTCTACCGGACATTCCGGTTGTTCTACCGAACAATTGACCGGACGGTCCACCGGACAGTTTGGTAAAAAATTAGCATCCAACAGAGAGTTTTTACCGGACTATCCAGTAACTTTACCGGACATTCCGGTATAAGAACACTCATCCTCTTGGCTTATAATTTATACTTTTGTGTGTCTTTGAAGTTTTATTATTAGATTTAAATGGGTCCAACCCTAATAAGTCCAACCATCCCCACCAAGCTTCAAAGCTCACAATAGTACACTCAGTTTTGCTCTTGTTTTATATATCAGTGTTTCGGTGGAGACTGTTAAGTTGAACTTTCACCTAGAAAATAGATTACACTTGACCACAACTATGCAATGGACTAATCCTTGAATTGCCAGTTTTGTGCAGACAAGTTTCATCCAGTTACTTAACGGATACTAGACTGCTATCAGCATCCTCTCGGTTTGAAACGTATGAGTCATACTCCAAGCCTTTCATGAGTATTTAGAGATCACCCAAATCTTATAGGCTGTGACTAGCAGTCAAACTCATATAGGTGTGTTCCTTCCAAGATGTTCAATAGGACAACATCTCTGCTCAAAGAGCCACTCGGATCACATTAAGGTTTAAACCATCCTACCATACAGAAAAGGAGAGAAGTGCATAAAAGAGATGATCTCCTTGTTAAAGGACTCTCCTCCCAGTCAACCAGTAGCTTGTTTCACCATCCTAATTCATGGGATCTCCGATCACATAGGACAGGTTTCCACTACAGAATGACTCATGTGGGTCTCAAGCTCATCTCACCCGATGCACTATCACATTTCGTGATAGACCCTTAGTGAACTGATCTGCCAGATTTTTAGTCGTCTGGACATAGTCCAACGCTATTACTCCGGAGCTTTTCAATTTTCTGATAGATTTTAGTCGCCTTTTAACATGCCTTGATGACTTCATGTTATCCTTTGAACTGTTAACCTTAATAATCANCAGTAACTAGATAATGTTCTTGTGAAAAGCTATACATGTCCAGCACAAAAAAGAACACGATAACACCTATCATGTTCATGATCAAAGTGAGGATATCATACCCAGAGTTGAATGTAGACAATCTACTTGATCCGCCATGGTTGTCTCCTCCATTGCCTCCTCCTCCGTTGCCTCCTCCGTTTCCCGATCCATCACCAGTTCTGATCATCTCGTCGATTGCCATGAGGAAAAACCTAGAGCAATCGCGCGGAACCGCTCCTCAAATACTATATCGCCCGTCTACCCGTACAGGTACTCGCGACGCAGCGTTTTAAGATCTTGTGTACGCAAGAACTCAGAATCGAGGATGAAGAAATTGCAATGCAAGAGATTGAACTCCAAGAACAATGGTGGAGAGAATGAGAGAGTGACTTCTCATGTGCCAAAGAGAAAGAAGTGAGAATGAATGGCTGCCTAATTGAGTTCTAATGACCTGTTTATGAAGAATAAACGCAGCCATTAAATCTCCAAACGTTTTATAAGTTAAGACCTCTAATGTCTGCCTGCTACCGGACATTCCGGTAATATCACCGGACAGTCCGGTAAAATGGTTCTGTTCGCAACAGAGGTATTTTATCGGACATTCCGGTAGTTCTACCGGACATTCCGGTTGTTCTACCGGACAATTGACTAGACAGTCCACCGGACAGTTTGGTAAAAAATCAGCATCCAACAGAGAGTTTTTACCGGACTATCCAGTGACTTTACTGGACATTCCGGTGTAAAAACACTCATCCCCTTGGCTTATAATTTGTACTTTTGTGTGTTTTTGAAGTTTTATTATTAGATTTAAATGGGTCCAACCCTAATTAAATCCAACAACAACAGCCTCGAGATGCTGCACGTCGCCCTGCGCCTTGACGGCAAGCCGAAGCCGGCCGTGAAGGTGTTCAGCCACGCCGACATCAGCGACACCAAGGTGGCGGTGGCTACCGTCCGTAAAAAGTCCCAGTTCAGCGACGTCCGCGTCGAGGAGCAGTACCGTGAGGATGGCATTGGGCCGGGTCGGGCACGGGTAGAGCGAATCCATGCCCGGCCCAACACCCACACACCCATGCCCGCCCATGCCCACGAAGACAAACTTAATGCCCGTGCCCATGCCCGACGGGCACGGGCATGCCCAGTGGGTATCCACTGGGTTTTGTCACACTAAAAAATAGCACTAAACAGTAAAAATAGTAGTATACTTTTGAGAATTTAAATGACAATTTTATGACATCAACAATTCAACATAAGTATTTAAGTATCACACTTTAATCAAGAGACACGAGTATATACAGTAGTGCATATAATCGGACCAAATAAAACACATTATATAAGGTCTAAAGTGAAAAGTCCGTAAACTACATATGGGCTAAAATATAGCGGGTCGGACATGGATACCCACGGACGAAATATAAAACCCACCCCGTGCCCACTTAATTCATGGGTATCGGACGGGCGTGCCCACGGGCAAAATATTGTGCCCACGGCCATGTCATCGGGTCGGGTATCTGTGGATACCGGAAGCCATGGCAATACTGCCATCTTGAGTATCGTCACATCGAGATCTTGGACGTCACCTCGAAGGAGAATCCGGTGAAGGTCACACAGAAAACCAGGCTCAAGACCGACCACTTCAAGTTCAACCCCTTCGTCCTCGACGCCGGCGACCGACAACGGGCTCGACCCGGGGTACTTCGCCGTGTACCTCGTGCGCGCGTCCGACCCGACGGTTGTTGTCAGGGTAATCACGAGCGCCGACACCGTGGCCGGCCACGTCAACCACCCGGTGTTCAGCCCCGACGGCCGCAGCATCGCCGTCACATCCGACCTCGCCGTGGTGTCCGTCGACCCAATCTCGCTGCCGCTCTTCGTGCACTCCGTCCGGCCCTACGGCGACATCTTCACCGTCGACATCGACCCCGACGACATCGCCAAGAACAAGGACGTCAGAGCGTTCCGCCGCGTCACGCACCGCCGCTATGGCGTGGACCATGTTCGCCACCGACGACCCCAACGCGCAGTGGAGCACGCTCGTGTCAACCAAGGACAAGGAGGCGGCGGCTTACCGTCCGGCCTGCCCGTACGCCCACCCCTACGGCGGCGAGAGCTGGCACATGACTGGCCACCTCGTCCTCCCCAAGAGATGCTGCTAGCTAATCAATTTAGCTAGCTGATTACCTGGCTAAACTGGCCTCAATAATAAGGATTTCCTCTTTTTTTTTAGTTTGATTCCATTCTGTACGAGAAAGATCTCTGCTCGATAATAATGCCCTGTTTGGGAGGGTCGCAGATTATCTGCTTATCAGTTCTCAGTTGCAACTGAGATTATTTGCAAATTAATCTTTTTCCTCCATTGGAAGGATCGCAGATTATCTACTTATCAGTTCTCAGCTACAACATTGTTCTGAATCTATCGGCAATGTCTTGTTTTATACTCTGCAAATGGTGGATCTTTTGCAATTTTCTCCATCATAAATTACACTCCATGTTAATTTCTTCTGTTTTGTGGAACTGAAGTTTACTGAGAGCAGCTGATATGATTGCAACGCACCTAATTAATCTTCTTCCTAGCTAGTGGTGCTGACGTTCATCAACTTCACGGATTGACGATCATAAGAGACAACTATGAAAGGAGAAAGGGTTGGTTGGAAGGGGATGGGAGTGGTCGTGTGGTTTTCTTTTCTTTTTCCTTTTTTTCGAGGGGGGCGTGTTTTAGCCGGTTAGGGTTAGGTTGTGACATATAATCCTAATGGGTACTCCGTCACCCCGGGTGCATGGACGGCGTGGACGGAAGACTAACGGACACTAATGGTGTTTGTACATATATTTATTCTTGCTCATTATCTCTCTTACTTCCATTCTCCTCTCTCTCTCTAAAATTTCTCAAGACACCGACAACGATCCTGGATCCTGGTGGGTGCGCTCACGCAACGGCAATGGCGACAGAGATTCCTGGGTGCTGCCCGCACGATGGCAACGGTGACCGGCGGCCAGTGACCTCGCCGGCGACAACGAACCCTAGGGGCGCAGCCACCGGATCCAGCCACCTTGAGCCCAGTGGTGGGTCCGTCCGTCCCGAGCCCACCGGCACCACACTTGGGGAACCAGCAGCTGCGCCTGCCGGTACAGGTCGATGGTCTTGCCGGGCCATGCATGGGGGAGGTTAGCTAGGACATGCTACCCTCGCCGTAATTGCCGCTGCCGCCGGTGAGGCCCAACCTGCCATAGGCCGATTTTTTTTCTATTTTTCTATTTTTTATTGAAATATTCTATTTCTTTCAATTTGAAATTCCCAATTTTTTCATTTTGAAATTTTCTATTTCTTTTGAAACTTTTTTCCCTTCTAATTGATACGTTTTCCCTTCTAATTGATACGTTTTCCCTTCTAATTGATACTCTTTTCTTTTTTTTTTTCAATCTGAAACTTTTTCTTTTTTCAATTTGAAACTTTTTCTATTTTTCAAACTTTCCAAAAAAAAATCAATTTGAAACTGTCCATTTTCTTTCAATTTGAAACCTTTTCTCATTTTCCTTTCAATTTGAATATATTTTTTGATAGAAAATATAAAAGAAAAATAAACTAACTGACCAAACAGGAGCGTAATGAAAAATCCCGAGCACTAGATGTCCTTCTGGCGCTCATGTGCGAAATAGTAAGACCGGTATACTCCATTTCAGTGGCACATCTACGATCAAAGGGGACTCATTAATTTATGATAATCACGTCTCTGTTTACACTAATAGGGTTGATTTTTCATCAGTGAGTTAAAAATACAAATGCAAATGAGAGTTATGCTGCAATCGCAGTGAAGATTGACAATGCTAGTACCCTAGAACTGAAGATTACTGTACTGGAGAGTAATAGACATATTGGAGATAGTGTCAGTAAGCACCAATTCATCATTGTTAACGGGGAGATTGGCAAGGATGTTGAGGTCATGGGGTTATGGACGTCGTTATCATTGACAAATGTAAACACGTAAAAATGATTTAACATATTCCGTAATAAATCATGATAGAACATAAATAAAATATGGTAACACACCAATTAACTAACGTAATCATATCATACATATTCACTAGCATAATCATGTAAATTATACAAGTACAATGTACAGATGTATATAGCTTAATTCAAACAGTGACAAGTACTGTATAAAAAATTATATTGAAATTCTTGGTACAAAAGTCCTGTATAGTGTTGGCGCGGGGGGACGCCGAGGCCGTCCGCTTCTTCGCCACGCCGGCCAAGGATGGAAGCTTACCTGCAGCAGGCGAAGCAGTTCGACCAGGACCCCGACGCGCCGCTCCCTTCTGCTGACGACGATGTCAGGCAGGAGGTGGCAGCTTGTGCCCGTCGCTGGACAGGTCGCGTACTACATCAGGTCGGCCATCGACAAGATCTTCTCCACCGTTGCCGCCAGCGCCACCTAGCTAGTTGCACTTGCACTTACTCGTCTTTGATCTCCAATAATCAGCCAATGCCATGCGTGCACTAGTATGCATTGCTGCATGACTGCATCTCGTTGCGCACGCGCTTGCTTAGCTATACGAGATGCGCCGACGGCAGATCGGGATGCCCTCGACGACGGCGTGGATCCAGCCTTCCCCTTGGCAGCGCCGCCCGCTGATTGACAAGTTCTTCGACGATGCCACAGATCGAGCTTATCTTGGACGACATGGCGTGGATCGGCGGCAGTCACGACGGAGAGCGGCGGCTGCAGCGTAATCGCGACAGAGAGCGGCGACGGCGACAGCGGCTGTGACGGCGGCGGTAGTTGTGGTCGTGGGAGGGAGCAGCCGGCCGCGCGCACTGCTTGCTACAGCGCGCGGATGATTGATGAAGACCATCAGCCCGATTTTTATTGTTTTTTCTGTGTGGCCAGCGCGGGGGAGATCTTTGGTTTCCGGGAGTAAAGGCTTTCCAGGCTGAGTTGTAATCTGAAATTCGGCCCATCAAAGCGCACCCTTTTATGGGCCTGAATAAAAAATATTTACAGGCCCTGTGTTTTACACTGGTTTTGGGTCTAAAACTGGGCTTTCTAGCATGCCCTAAGTGACATGTGCAGTTGGTCAACGAGATCTTCATGGGAGTAAAAAAGAGTATTAATTTATTGACAAAGTCATATGTTATTTGAGCAATTTTAGATTTGATAGGGGCATCGCTTACCTTAGATCGTTGATGATGGGCAACATGAATTCTTCCATTTTGATGACGCACTGCCTCGTTATTCCGGTAACATGAAAGCATATTTCGTCTTAAATCTATAACATAAGCTTCAAATGCCCAGTCAATCCGCTTCCGACAACTCTTCATAACCTTAGGGCTACAACATAAATTTGAAGTCATCAATTCATGTTGGTGACAGATCACAGCCAGCATAGTGTGAGAGGAACGTTATTGTGCAATCCGTAGCGACACCTAGAGATGTGATGTTGTGGAGATAAATGCCGCCAAACAGACCTCGTTAGGGTGAGTGCATACTTGTTTATCCTATGCTCGGCAGGCTAGCTAGGATATCCTCCAATACCTTAGAGATGAGAGACAACGAGCAACTGAGGAATTTAGGAGAAAGAACTAGGAATATTAGCAAGAAGGAGAGAAATGTAAAACTAAAGGCTTGCATGATTGATTGGAGGTGATTTAATCGGCCTTGGTCTCTAGTAGTTATATAAGGGTTGTCTTGAAATCCCATGATCTAAGAGATCTTCTCTATATTTAATTAGGCATAGAAAAGCTTTAGAACTTAAGAAACCTCAAGCCTACTACAAGAGAATTCGAAATACTAGCCAAATTTGACTTGGGCTCGCGAGTTTGTCCGTAAGACCTCCATTGAGTATCAGGTCGGACCAGCCACATAGCTTCTTTCTAGTTCAAAATTGCTGTCCTAAACGACTAAGTAAAAATGACCGGAGGAAGTATAAAATAATAAATTTAGAGAAAAACAAAAATGGGCACAACGCCCGCGTGGCCATTCGGCCTATTAGGCCCAAGGCCTGCGTTCGGCTTCGGCATGCACCTCTCTCTCTCTCTCTCTCGTCCTGACTCCGTTACCATGCCACGTTGCATCGTGCAGGTAAACGTAACGTGCACGGTGCACACCGGGCCCACGGAAAACACAAACCGGAGGGGAAATACTATAAAGAAAGCGAGGAATCTGAACTTTGCCAATCTACACAACAATCACGTGCTCAAACACTCATCTCCCAACCAAATTTATTTTCTTTTCTTTTCCGCACGTCTCAAAGCGCAACTTGCGTAGATAATCCCCATTGTTATTGTTAGTCTCCCCTCATATATAGAAGAGCAGCCAGCGACCGGAGGAGGAAGACGAGCAACCGCGAGGAAGAGAAAATCGAAGCAGATTTCGCGATTCAGTCTGTGTCTCTGAAGGCGGATTCGCTGGGTTCGAGGTGGTTTCTGTGAGGTTGCGAAGAAGATGGCTTCCGCGAAATCGGGGGAGAGGGCGAGCAGCTTCGCCATGGCTTGCAGCCTCCTCAGCCGCTACGTCAGGCAGAACGGCGCCGCCGCCGGCGAGCTCGGGCTCGGCATCAGAGGTGAGCTCTTTCTTTCCTTTCTTCGGCAAAAGTCTGGATCTTACGGGTTTGGGTGAAAAAAGCTCTAGTATTGGCTTGTACGATTCCACCAAAACATTTTGTGGTTTGGAGTCCGCCTTTAGGGGGGTTTTCGTGAGATCTGGTTTAATTGATGGAGTTTTGGAAGGAAAATTCCCGAATTCAGCTTCAGCCATCCTCCGCCCTTTCCAAATTTATCGAAACTGACAACATCATGTGCCATTTCTGCACATCTAACTATAAAATTTGTAATTATTTTGTCTGATATTGTGAATCTTAGCTCATAATAAGAGTATATCATATCATTTCAGGTGAAGCTGATGGGCAAAAGAAAGAGACCATGGAGCTGTTCCCCCAGAACACTGGGTTCAACTCTGAATCTGCCAGGAAGGAAGCCCCGGATGCGAGGTACTGAACAATTGGAACACATCTTTGTGCCATTTACTTATTTAGGTTTCCTCTCGGAGTCGTAGCAGTTCATGTTAATTGTTCCTATAGCTAGTTACATGATAGGAGAAACCAGCAGCAACAATCCAATCTAACCTAGTAAGATCTTGCCTTGCCCTAGCCTGCTGGCCAGATCTTGCTGCAAGGAGCTAATTTGGTTGGGTCTTGGTCTCAATTGTTATTCGTGTCTGAACTGGATAATTGGTTTAGAGTTCTAGGAATCGATGTTCATGTCATGAAAGGTTCAATGTTTAGTTCAACAAGCATGGCACTGGTGGTGTGCATGTCCACAATCTTTTGCTGCCGTATGAGTCAATGTTTGCAAATCTCGTAGGTGATGATGACCATGGTTTTTACACACAGTAGGCTCGAATGATCTGAAAGTGAAGGAATGGCTATGAGTGATTCTTGAACGAAACAAAAAATAAACTCAATCGGTATAGGCTGTTCTTCTGACCATACAAGTAATGTGTAGATGATGGATGCTTTCTCGACCAAAACCAGTTGAATAATTTTTATTATCAAGCTTTAATATCGGTCAAATACTTGTACTAAGTCTTCTGTATTCCCCTTGTCAGGGAGCAAGAGAAGCAACAGTTGACCATCTTCTATGGTGGGAAGGTCCTTGTGTTTGATGGCTTCCCAGCTGAGAAGGCTAAGGACCTGATGCAGATGGCCAGCAAGAGTTCCTCCACAGCTCAGAAATCTGCATTGCTTCCATCCTCCACTCCTGCAACTGTTACTGACAGCACTAAGGTCTCTACTGTGCCAGCCCCAGCAAGTGTGCTGCCTGTTACTCAGGCCAATACCCAAAAACCTGTTCGTCCAAATGCAGCAGGTAGCTAATCTAACCTTTGTTGTTGCTTACTAATATATATGTAACATGTGAATGTGTTTATGTTGTTTTAAACCCGTTCTTTGAATCCTGCAGATCTACCTCAGGCTAGGAAGGCATCGCTTCACCGTTTCCTTGAGAAAAGAAAGGATCGGTAGGTTACACTTATTATCACAGTAGCACAAGTATAGTCAATTACAAGTCTACTGTTTGGATCTAATTTGTGATGTTCCATTTTTTCAGCCTCCAGGCAAAAGCGCCATATCAGGGTTCCCCTTCCGACGCTTTGCCGGTCAAGAAGGAGCTGCAGGAAAGTCAGCCATGGCTTGGGTTGGGACCTCAGGTTGCCGCTTCGAACCTGAGCCTGCGGCAGGAATCGAGTCAATGATTACCATGCTAATAATGTTCAATTCTGAGATACCCCTGTCCTCAGATGATTCGGTCATAGACATTCACAACTCTTTTGTGAAAGTATTCTGTGTTAGGACAGAGATCCAACGGCGATGTTTTTTTTTTCACTTGATATATAGGTTTTGGATGTAAAGAAAGTAGCTGATGGTTATGACCAGTAATCTGAATCAAATTGCCATGATAGAAGCAGAAGATTCTGCAATTTGTACCACACCTCATTTGTACCAGAAATTCCATATCGTTTTGCTTTGGCATTGCCATGTACTAAAAGCAAACAAAATGTACTAACTAATGTATACATATTACAAGATTGTTTATTGCATCTGATGGTTGTTTTCCCCCTTCCAGTTGCTTTTTCTGATATGTGATATAAGAACCCAACACAACATGTTTGCATTTGTTTGATGCTCAATTTGGGCATGTGGAATAGCTAGGACATGCAAAACCTTTATTTGGCCTGTACCAAAAGGAGGAGGTGAAGTTTGGCCAAGTAATCATGATCATAGTTGCAGTTTGTCCGAGTGGTTACAGGACAGCTAAGATGCAGAAGCGTGAGGGAGTATCAAAATGTGGCTCTTGCTTCTGGCACGCGAACTTGTTGTGCATGATGAGTGCAGGATGGATGGATACTTCGAATCAGTGGTGAGTGGGGGCAAAGTCCAAACACAGGGAGAAAACGTGTTTCTGATAGAGAAAGGGGAGACGGCATTTGCATGTTGCGAAAACGAAAAGGAGAAATAAAGAGATGAAAGCGGTGCAGCGGCAACGGCAGGGCGTCCGGGGAACAAGCACAATGTGCATGTCGCTCTCCGGCTACATGAACCCATGGGCGGATATGGGAACAAATGATGGAATGACTGTGGTTAGGTCAATGGTTGAAAACCTCTTCTGTTTCTACCAAAAGAAAAAACTGTTTATGTAAGCTCAGTTTTATAAACAAATAGGAGTACCTAGTACGAGTAGTAATAATACAATTGAAAGTTGGCACCATCCTTGGTATGCCATTCCACCACTCCATCCATTTTCTTCTCAATGTTTCATTGGTTTTATTTTTCTAGGTATTAGTTGCATTTTTGTTTCGTTTCAAAAAAAGTTGCATCTTTTGTCGTCTGAATTTTTTTTCGATGTTATTAAAACCATGTTTTGCAAAAAAAAAAAAGAGAGAAAGAAAGAAAAGAAAAGGCCATGTTTCATGAATTTGCTCCCAATGTTGATTGATGAAATCTAATGGTAGTACACTGGTATGTAAACAACTAGTACTGTTATGTTTCAACTTTTCTGGTCAAATTCCATTTAAAAGGACTAAAATGCAGTTATGTCATATGTGTGGACAAAACTCTCTTAACATTTGCTATATGTTACTCCAGTGCGGTAATTTAGGTAAGATTACACGCATTTTAAAACTCGGAAGAAACTGGGGTTATAGCAGCCAAACAGTGGTCTATTCCACGCTGAGTAAAACTTAATTAAGAATGAAGGAATATTTAACCTCAAGGTGCCGCTTTCGCTCGAGACAGATCACAGATGCATGGTGGCCGGCAGGAAAGCAGGTTGTCATCCAAATATTAATAATGCAAGCTCATATATATGCTCGTGCCCACTGTCAGCAACTTTATTCATTGCATTTGCATACCAATACCGTGGATGCACTTTAGACGTGCGAGCCTATTATATATCATCACATGTTGTAGAATATCGACAAATGCACTCATATTCTTGTGTGCTTTGCCGGGTTCCAACCGATAGACCACCCACGGGCTCAACGTACTCCGTGCATTTAACTTCCCGCAACCGTGCTACGGCCCTAAACATAATTCCTTTATTTCTTTATTTTGATAAAAGACACGATTTGAACATCTAAACCTAGTGCCTAAAATGTTCAACAACAAAGTTTTGGTTTGTGCTACGTGCTCAACTGCGGGGGCAGAACAAAAATTTTTACATGCGACTCAAATGCCATTATTGCTTTATATTCTAATGGGGTTACTTTCGTAAATTTTCATAACATTTACATGACAAAATATAGACTCGCAAGGGCAGTTCTAAAAAGGTTGTGGGGTCATCTGGTCCTATATTCTAAGATAAAATCTAACAAATATTATTGATAAATGTCTATGTTTTAGAAATGCCATCAACGAATACAAGTTCTCAGAAATGATATCATAGAAGCGACTTTGTTTCAAAAATACCATCGTCGTTAGGATTTTGCTGGCATTTCTTCGATAAGTGCTATACGATACACAATGCATTTAATGGCGCGGGGTGAAACATTGCATTATCCGTCCACCCTAAATTGTTAAATGTATTATTCATCACATAGAGCAACGGAAAAATGGTAATAAAACCCTAACGGTGTACGATGCATGGTTCGTATTTCTGGGAACCTGTATTTGTTAATGATATTTCTGAGACTCGGGAATTTATCAATGACATTTTTTAGATTTTCTCTCGTTCTAATGGCTGCATGATCCGCTAGCCAGTGAAACGCTACTGTGGCACATATGGGGAAAAGCAGAGGTTGTAGTATATCGTGTTTTGCAAATTATTTGGTATATGCTCTGTTTTACAGAGTTTCTTATCTCCGCGCCAATACAGCCATATGTTTCTCCTGATACATGACAACCCATATAGTAGTACCATTAATTACATTGTGCGCATCACTTGAGCAAAAAAAAATGACAATGCCCAATAGACCAAAGGAGAATATTATCTTGAAATAATATTTTTTAATAAAATTTGCAAAAGTATTGTTTGGTTGATTAAAATTACAAAGAGGCATTTGTGTTCTTGCCCTTATTTTCAGTTGCAAACTTGCAATTTAAATTTTGCCTCTGTTTTTTACGGTTTGTGTTTTTGCCCCTGCTTTTTATAAATTACACTAGTAGAGAACGGATTTTATATTTAAAACTTTAGTCCCGAACTAAATTAGGACCCAGACTAAAAATATCTTTAGTCCCGATTGGTATTACTGACCGGGACTAAAATCTACTACGAGAGGAACCATCTTTGCTGTGTTGGCAAAAATTCACATTAGTCTCGGTTCCTATTTAAAGTCCTGTTCAAAGACATGTTGGGCTCCTAATATCTTTAGTCTTGGTTGATATAACCAACCTGGACTTAAAAAAGACATTTTAGTCCTGGTTGATATAATCAACTGGACAACAGAGTGCACCCTCTCTTTATTATCTCTCCTTCTTATCTACAGCTCCCCGATCCAATCTCGCACTTCAATTTTTCTCTTGATCTCCTCCCCTCTCCTTCCGAGATCCTCTTCAACAACGCAGCGGGCCGCGCGGGTGGCGCCTAGGTACCGCACGCGCGTGGGGGGGGGGGGGTTCGGCCCGCACGAGCTGGCGGCTTCGGCTGGACGGCAGGCGGGAGACGGTGGGCCTATGTGGGGGGCGGCGGCAACTACTACTACTAGTGTCGTCTCACCTTCGCAGGAGGCGGCTGATGCGGAGGGAGATTGAATTGAATGATTTATTAAATCTTGTGATTTGTTGATTTGAGGAAGCAGGCGGGTGATTTGTAGTTGGTGTAATCTGCAGTGAATCTTGTGAATGATTTGTTGATTTGGGGATAATTTGTGAATGATTTGTTGATTTGGACATTATTATGAATGATTTAACTGTGAATTATTTGTGGGATATACATTAAAAAAAACAATAAAAAGGGAAAAACTACCGGACTAAAGGGGATCCCTTTAGTCCCGGATTGACTGTCCCGGTTGGAAAACCGGGACTAAAGGAGTTTTTTCAACCGGGACTAAAGTCTATTCCTCTATTAGTGTGAACATAGATTTTGCCTCTGGTTTGGATGACCCCTTTAACGGTGTTAACTTGTTGCCGAGATGACATGTATACCCTTGGTTTTGATGTTGTACATTTGCCCCTATTTTACTTTTAACAATAAATTGACCTGTTTAGACTCATTAGAGATAATTTAAATCCAAGCTATTTTTTACAAACTTCGATAAATATGATAATGTTGCCAAATTTTTAACAAAATTTGACAAAATTACGTTTCCGTAAATCATCCTTCAAAAATGTTACAGTAAGGCGATGATAAGGCCATCCAACCAACCGGCCAAAGTCATACACATGGGTACCTCAACCTTGAGCTCAATGGCCTGGTTGAGCTTCCATTCTCGGCAAGGGAAGCGTAGGTGGTGGGAAGCAGGGTTCACCTTCCCTCACGGTTACCACGTGGTTACCGTGGTAACCGTCACTTACCACGGCTTGGTGCCACAGTTACCACGGTAACCGTCCCTTACCGCGGCACGGTGCCGCGGTAACCACGGTATGGTTTGATAAAATTTATCCAAATTTGTTTAAAAATTGCAAAAAATAGTGAATTTCTTGCGGTTACTGCACGGTAACCGCGCTACAGCTGGGAGAGGGAAGGGGATGATGGGCGGGAAGGTGAACCCTGGTGGGAAGCAGCTGGAGTAGATGGAGCGATAGTGGAGGTCAAGGCGCTTCCCATTGAGGACCCCCAAGCGTGGGTCGCGCCCTGGACCGTGGGCCTCCGCCGCCTCGTGGAGAGCCGGCTGTGCCGCAGCCCTTGCTCACCGCCTTGGTCGCCGCCACCGAGGTTTGGGATGGATAGGTTCTGTCGAGTCGATGGGGAGTAGTCCCGTCAAGATAAATTACTCACAGGGTATAACAGTCATTTTTGCAAATTACATAATCACTTTTTTATGTGTTTCTCAATTTTTTTTTAACTCCTCTGAGCCGGTCCCATCAAACACCCGTCAAAAATAAGGGTAGACGTAAGTTTCAAGTAATAAACAAGGGAAAAATACCTTCTCATCCACCCTACATCCTCCAACCAAACAAAAATTAGACCAACAAATCTAACCTCATTCCTCCAACTAAATATAAAACTGAGTAGGCATATCCACTCAACAAACAAAAAAAACAGATTGCCATATCCTGAAAAATTGGATGGCCATATCTCATACCACCTTAAAAACCAAACCAACGCACCCTAGATGGGTCCATGTTTATAAGGCGAGCAAAAGCTCAAAGATGACACATCTGTTGGTTTCTATGCCCATGAATACGTGTGCCTGACACGACGACTAATTCTGAGTGTTTGGGAGTTGGGACGGACGCTGTTGGGTCGACAGCTCGTGCTATGTATTGACAATACATGTAGTGTCTCGTTCTATACTTGCTCTCAACTTCGGGGTATATAATCTTTAGGTGTATGTCTAAATTAAATTTGAATCGGGTGTATAAACTTTGGAGTGCACAAGCTTTATGTGTATAAATTTTAGGCATATAAATTGGTGACATCCTGACCGAAGGGTTAATAGGATTGATAGAATACTCGTACTAATAAATTATAACTTTTTTCGGAATCTCATCTCGAAAAAACTCCGAGGTTAAGCGTGCTTGGCATGGAGCAATCTTGGGATAGGTGACCGACCGGGAAGTTCTTCCCGCGTGTGTATGAGTGAAGACAAAGCGTGCAGAAAAGACATGTGTTAATCTGTGAGGGAAATCTTGATGTACTAGAGAGCAGCCATGTGTTAGCGGGCCTAATCCAGCCTAGGTAAGGGGGGTCGGGGCGTGGCAAATGGTATCAGAGCCGACCCTCACGGTTTCACGGGCGCGTGTGGGTGCAGGCATGCTATGCATGGCGCGTGGACCCTGCGGGAGATGGCATGGCACATGGGCCGGACATGGACACATGGACGTGGCCAAGAGGGGAACGTTCCTGGTTGTTTGCCTAAGTGTGGGTATGTTGGACCAACTGGGACGTCGGGTCCTTTGATGGTGGATGTATGTGAAATCCCGACCCAAGACTTAATAGGATTGATAGAATCCTCATACCAAGTTGTAATTTCTTTTCCGGAAGCTCATTTCGAGAAAACTCCAAGGTTAAGACCGGGAACTTCCCGGGTGCGCATGAGTAAGGACAAAATGTGCAGAAAAGACATGTGTTAGTCTGTGAGGAAAGTCTTGATGTCGTAGAGAGCAGGCATGTGTTAGCGAGTCCGACCCAGCCCGAGTGAGGGGGTCGGGGCGTGACATAAATTATATATGTACAGACTTAAAAATGGATTAAAAAATGAACATGCGATGCTATGAGGCCCGTGTCAGCATAGGTGCTAGATAAAACAAGCTGAAATTGTAATAAAAAAATGGTTTGTGCCCATAAAGCCGCGTGGGCTGATCACTTTGTGGAAAAAAAATGTTATCAATGAGTGTATATGTGGCCTAGCCCATAAGATACTGCCCCGTCCGAATATATTCATGAGCCAGAAGGGCGAGCGGAAACGAAACTGGGACGTGCAGGAGTGGCGTCGGCGGATGTGCGTGTGGTGACGTGGTTACACGGGTGAATGATCGCTAACTAGTGTTCTCGTACGAGATAAAAAAAAAAAACCAATGTTCTCGTACGTTCTCTTACTATTACGACTCTTTGCCAATACAACTTTGCAATTTGCACCCACCTTATAACTGCTAGTAGGAGTAGAAGAGAACAAGCGAAGGACTTCGTATAGTACCCGTCAGCCCGTGAAGTGACGCAACCCCTTTTCCTTCATGCTCTATTGCCAGTGGAGAATCCAGATGAAAATTAAGGTGGGCTTACTGTTCGTCGACGCCTATTCTCCAAAAAATATCATTTAGCTTATACATAGTGCAAAACGAACAAAAATAATTATATATAAAAATATAACAGGTCTATTGTCCGACACTTGATAGGAAAAAGAATACGAACAGTTATTTTCTCTATTTTTGGGTGTGTTTTTTTTTCCGCATCACCCAAATCAGAACTAGCATCAACCTGGAAATGGATTTTTAGCACCCAGATATATGTCCACTCACATATTGCATGTAATCTAAATGGTTATGAAAAAATATCAAAAAATTGAGAAGATAGACTAATATGAAATATATCACTTTATAAACATGCAAGATTAAATTTGACCTACACAAGTCATAACAAAAATAACAAATATGACTGTATAAAAACAAGAGCTCAATTTGTTATTTTTGTTACAACCTGTAGAGTTCAAATTTAAACACGTTTGTGGAGTGATATATTTCGTATTAATCATTTAGATGACATGCAACATGTGGATGGACATCCACCGGGTGCTAAAAAGAGTTTTCCGCATCAACCTTCCTATATGCGCGTCATTGTCTTCACTCTTCACAAACAAACTAGCTAGTTTTTTTTTTCGGGGAAAACAAACTAGCTAGTTAGTAAAAGGCAAGAAATGAAAAATTAGTATGCAATTATACTTGATGGACCGGTTTATACAGTCCAATATGGCCCAGGGTCATAATCTTGATATCCTCTTCCTACTGGCTGAACACCATGACTGACTCTCTGCTCTTTCGCTGATTAGTACTAGTGTTGGAGACAGATAAATACATAGGGGATTCAGCAAACGTAGTTTCGGCCTTTTGGGCTTGAGCCCCGACAAGGCCTAACGGCAGATTCGCCTGTCTATTGTCGCAAAAATTTTAGCTAATTATTTTTATGCTAACTTATCGCAAAAGTTTAATTTAATACCACATCTTCATATATATGTAGGCAGGTCAACTTCTAAGAGTTCTTTGTGTGTGTGTATATATATATATATATATATATATATATTGTCAAGTGGCAGTGGTGGAAACAAGAATAGAACAATTAGGGTTAGATTTCTATTCGTAGGCCTAAATATTCATTGAATTTACACTTGTGAAGTTGAAAAAATATAATATAAAAGATAAATTTATGTAAATTATACTTATTCAGCCCCACCGTTGAGCATTTTTTAGCTCCGCCCCTGTCAAGTTGGATGGCAACATGGTAGGAATTCTTTATACCCAGGAGAAATGTTATTTATATATGAACAATGTTAAGCTGAAATGATCTCACAAATAAAAATTAGGCTGAAATGATGGTACAAAATTCCGGTATATAGCATATTTTTAAGACGGGTATTCCGCTAGAGTATTGAAAAGTGGTAATCTAATGACAACTTATTTGGGTAATTTGATAGGAGTAAAATGCGCTGTAGATGAATGAACTGTGCTAACACAAGATAGGTGCAAATATGTTCCTGCCTGTGATGTGTAAGCTTCTTTTTTTTTTTTTTTTGAAAGGAGATGTGTACGCGATCGCTCTAGGACAATAGCTTTGCTTTGTTTGTGACAGTTACAAAGGCCAGCAAAATGAGCGGATGGTGGGCTGGAAACAACAGCACAAACCGTTGCCCATGGAATTTGCCGAGACGATCGAGAGGCCTGACCCGTAGTTTAAGTTTGGCAAGGCAGGAAGGTCCATGGTTTTAATTGTTTGTTGCTTGTGCTGCTGCTTTGCACTGTGGGCCTTCAGTCTACTGCTTGCTAATTGCAGCTACTGTGGGCCTTAACTGTTCTTTTTTTCTCGAATGCGAGTGTGTTTCAGCTTGTAGACTACAGGTTATAGTGGCCCATTACTATTGGGCTACTCTGGCCCATTTGAAGGGTCGGGCCAACTTGCTAGTAATAGAAATACATTAACTCCTCGCCTCCTCCCACCCTGACGATAAATTAGCAAGACACACGGTCAGTCATTCAGTCCAATCTGCACAGTTCAATACTGTGATTATACAAGAAAGTTTACCTACTACTGTACTTTTTAAGTGATTGCACAAGTCACTGTCCATGTTTACGAGTCGTTCTGAACACTTCAACGGTGTGTTATTATGGCAGAACAGAAAAAAGGAGAACAGACTAATTTAAGTTTGTTGCTATCATCGCCGCTTGCATCAACGCTGCAATATCGCCGTAGTGAATGCGACACTTTTTATTCTAAAAAAATAATATCATGGCACATGAACGGTGCTTTGTATAAACATTTTATTAGAAAAAAAGATCAAGAATCTTGAATTGCAGTATATGAATATTTGGTACGGGAAATAATACTTCGTGCTTAATTTACTTTAGGACGTACCGGACAATTCGACATCTGTGGATGATGCTGTCTCGGGTGCATTCTCTTAATTTCATTGCCTGCTTGGTGTGATGTGATTAGTTAACAGATAAGATAATTCATGGTGGGACAAGCTAAACTGCAAAAGCGATAGAGTTGGACTCAAAAGGGCTATCATATTATCGAGGGGAAAAGAATACACACCTTTTGAGTCAGCAGTTTCATTTGGCGATAACCCAGCCTCGCTTCAATGACATCGATGGTTTTGCCTTTTCCTTGCACAGATGTCCTAGTATAACCCACTTGAGTACAACACTATTGTTTGTCAATATGTATATGCAGACTTTAGAGTATTTGAAGGCTGTGATATTTGACTTGTTCCAGGTTAATTTAATCTCTAGCCGAGTATCAAATTTCTAGAAAATGTGGTTGGAAGTTTGTGTGGCGTCCAGGCAAACTATGGCGAAGTAATTATGTGCAACTCGTTAATTGTCGAAGTCACCTAAGTCCAGACAACTACATCGGGCGATATTATGTTCAATAAATCAAGCAAAGGTCACAGTGATATTACGTAGCATTCATCAAATGAAATACGTTCTCTCTTTCTCCATAGATATACGTACATCTCAAACGATAACAGCTCCTTTGAATCGGAGAAAACTCGCATAAATTTCATCCTATGCCTCAATTCCTTCGACGATACTAAGGGCAGCTTCTGAACAGCTTCTCAGCGTGAAAAGCCAGAAGCTCAAACAAACAGCTAACGAAAGTGCAGCTCCTAGAAATCCAGAAGCTCAGAAAAACTGAGTTTGTACGGGAAGCTAAAACGCTCGGTTTTATGAGCTTGCTGTGGCTTTTTAAACCCAGAAAGCAAAACACATCTTCTAAAAATTATGATTAGCTTTTCAGAACGAAAAGCCTGCAGCAGCTTTTCAGAAAAGCTACGAAAGTTGCGGCTCAAACAAACAGGCCCTAAGCAATAAGAACTTTTTACCTAGAGAAACGCTTCAATGCTCAGTATTATACTGCCAGTAGAAATTATATAAATCGATCGTTTGAAATGACATATTAGTCATTTACTAAAAAGTGAATAGGGGTTTTCGATCTTCTTCATGAAATAGTAGAAGGCACCGGATCCGATCGACTTAATTCTATCGAAATGGCCGATGAATCGTTCGGTTGCGATTCAGCGTTGGTTTCGACAGTGGAGGCGTATTGGCCGCGATTCCGGTGGGAACATCACTCGGATGGAGATGCAAAATTACAGTTTTACTCCTCCGTACAACTTTTTTTCCTTAGATGATCGAACCCTCCAAATTTCTACTAAAAAAGTTTATAGATCTATTATGGCCATATTGTTTTACACTGCCAGTAGGGAGCACCGGAGCGAAACTCTTTTACCTGTTGTTTGTAACAAAATATTGGAGTATACGAATTCCTTAGATTGCATTGCTATACTCAATTCCATATGAAAATAGTACATACACTTCAACCTCTTTTTTCTCCTTCGAGAAATCCAATATAACTACGAGTATGCAAATCCTCTCATTGTCTCTCTTCTCTCCATCTAGAACCTTACCCAAAATTGTGGTCATCCGAACGAATCATTCTATCAAATCATATGCTTTTAGATGTTCTATAGGATCCATACCTAGGTGACATTCTAATCCAGTGTTTTTGTGCTCCTATATATATTTATAAAATTATGTGTTCCAAATTAGGAACATAGTATACATTCATCTTAAACCATGTAAGTCTCGTGTATAGCAACTGCGCCATATTTTTAACTGTCTTTTTTAACACGCTGGCACAAACTACACATGTGATGCGATTCTTGTAATCTATATATGAATGTAGTATCTTTTTTGTAACTTTTTTCCGCTTACGTGCATGTCATACTTAACATGGAAGATGGACAATCAAAACAATAGATAACATTCGACGTGGGTTCCTATGGAGAAGAAGAGTGGATGCAAGAGGTGGACATATTGTCCATCCCATGGTCTCAGGAACTTGGTGGATTGGGTATCATTGTATCAAAGACATTTCTCGTACCATTGTACAAGAGGGGCTCTACATCAACGATGGTACTACGTCAAATACCAGCTTTTTGCACTGAGTTGCCCTGGCTTCTGCCATACATGAAATCGAGGACACGACTCGGACCTTCTCCAAATATGACAACTAATTAGACGGCTCAAGCTTCCAGCCCATTTCCTCAACTGTGTGGCAAATGGTTCCAAAAGAAATCAGAGCTAAGAGGACAGCAGCTGAAGTGCAGCAAGCCAAGACTTGGATGAAAGATTCACTAGGCAGCATTGGTATGCAAGCAATCCAGGAGTATCTCAAGCTTTGGCAATGTTTGCACAAGGTGGAGTGGTGCAGTACACAAACCGAACACATAATTCATATAATCAAGTGATCGTTGATACCAGACAAACACAGATGAGACAACATTTATACATGTTTGGACCCCCGAGATAGTTAATAACCTTACTTCCTCTTTGGCCGGAGGCCGTTTCCTTAATCACCAAATATGACTTGTCACGGAGTACAATCAGTAGCATAGTAGAGGCTATCTAACAATCAACTTAATTATAAGGGGTATATGGCAATTTATATACGGGGCTAGTCGATATGACTCAGACAGTTTGACGAGTCGCTACCGTATGGCTTTGATGTCTTTCACGAATTAGGAGTCTGTAGACTTGTTTCATGTCCTTTTACCGTAGAGACCTGCATATTACACCATTAGGAGGTATCATGTCCTAGTCAGAACCCGTTATTTCAATAAGGAATTACGGCTAGGCAAGAAAAGAACTAAGCCTATATTATCTGTATCATGCCGTAGTTTTCTTGTCAAATACATATGCACTATAATTAGTAGGCCTCCCTTCATATGTGTAAAGGTTTCCACAATACGTGGTTATATACGTAGCAATACGGGGTATCATATACTGATAAATTAGATAGACGTCTACTAGCTAGGCAAGGTTGGCACATAAAAAAATTTTGTGGGACAAACTCCCTGGATTACAAACCATGTCGAGATCATTGTCTCCGCCAAAATCACTGTACTTATGTGGTTAGTCTTGCACCAGTATTGTTAGACTGCAAATAGGCTTCACAAAGTACACAATCTGGTATTGGTTAGTCTTGCACCAGTATTATTAGACTGCAAATTGGCTTCACAAAGTACACAATCTGGTATTCTGGTTAGCCACTCGAAGTGCGCGTGTACCTTGCGGCCAACCTAAAGGATCTACTGATCACATTGCCTTCTGCTCGGAGTCTTGGTTTTTGCGGTAGATGAAAGCACTCAATCTTGATGCCCATCTCCCAAATGATCAGGACTACTTAGAATGTTGGCCGGCTGCGAGGCTTGGCTTTCACAAGCAAAAGAAGAGAGGATTGGATAAGAAAAGAGAACTGGGCCTCTTGTTTTATGGGAACTGACGAAAAAAAATACATGGCCAAACTCGGATGAAAACTATGCTTGGAGGACGAGGGTAGTAGTAGGTTGCAAATGGAGAGATCTATCAATTGCCTCGGCCTGCGTCGTGCCGATTTAAACTTTATTGACCATGTTCGGCTGCACTAGCTACGGCAGCACAACGATTGCAACTACAATAGTACATTTTTCTATAATATTAGAATGTTGTTGCAGCCACTAAACAGGAATAAGATGTGCAAACGTGCAATTGTAGTGCACATCCCCTGGAAAACACACTAAAATCAAAGATACTTTAATATTTTATTTAAAAATTAAATTAATCTCTAGACTTTACATGTATACGTCGGTGTTACGGGCCCGAAGAAACCCCGCGCAAGCGATATACGGCCCCTTAGACCCATGCTACCGCTCCCCGAAGGGGTCGGTCCCGAGTTCAGGATGGAGGCCAAGCCCCTGAAGGGGGATCAAGCCCCATGAAAACCACGTGGCCACCCCAGGAGGGTCGGGGTCAGACCACCCCGACCCCCATAGCATATGATGGCACACGCATGCCTTATCACGCGTGCAGGCACAGTGTGCATTACACGCCTAACCACCGTATTTATACAATGGGAGGGCGTCGGGTGCACGCCCTGCACATTTAATACGGTTGCAAGTGCATGCTATCCCATCATTTCCCCTCCCCATGTGATAAGAGGGGGGAGGGAAAGTCGCCCGCAGGGATGGCCTGTTATCACACGGGTCACTGTCGCATTTAATACGCGGGGTGACTGCAATGGCAGGAGGAGGCATCCCCATTCAGACCATTGGGTCCTAGGTTGGCCCCGTCACTCGCTGACCAGTGGGCCCAGACGACGACCAGGAGACCCAACATAACCGTGGCATCAGCAGTGCCTGCAACGGGTGATCATTTCCAAGACTCGCCCCCAGGCATGGCGACGCGGGGGAGCACACCGACAAAACGCAGCTCCTACTACTGTCCTAGAGAGAATAAACCCTGCTTTCTACGGGAGGAGTTATCAAGGCCACTGTGGTGTCCCCTTTGAGTATAAAAGGAGGCCCAGACCATAGATGAAAAAGGGACTGATAGAAGAAACACAGAAAATCACCACACATATGCTTGTAACTTGATTCTCATTAACCACAAGCGATAGGGGTAGGGTGTTATGCTTCACAGCGGCCCGAATCTGTATAATCTCAGTGTCAACCAAGGGGCCCGACCCCTCTTTTCCTCTTCTTTTTTCCTATCTACTCTCTTCAACAGGATTTTGGAATCTAACCCGCACCCTTGAGCCGTACAAAAAAGGGCTCTGCAGTCCCCCGCTTAAGGAGTTCACGCTCGGACAGCATAGGTTTTCTAGGAGCATATATTTTCTTTTTCAACCTTACTCCCTCCATCCAAGAATACACTATGTCATAATGTATTTTGACTTTTTTTTACACCATTCATCTTATTTATTATAAATGGAAGGATTAAGTATTTAGTTTAGTGGTTCTTTTTCAACGTTTTTGTTCACATCCTAATCTACGAAGGGAGTACCATATATTTCTTTGAGGTTTAGTATGCAAGCATATTACCAAAGTTAATTTCTCTGGATTATTTATACATCCAAAGAGGAGTCATCATGTAGGAGTAATATCTAGTGGTACCGTGGTACGGCTCTGCAAGCGTAAAAGCCGTCCACATGCACGCACGAACAACGCATGCACCGCTCGGTACGGTTTGGCCCCTTGTACGGTTTCACCTCGAGAAAGATTCCCCCTGTATAGGCGTCATTTTTTCTTTTTCTTTTTTTTTTCTTTTTGTCTCCTTGAACAAACAAAACACAGTGACGGGACTCCTCTACTCGCTTCTACAACCTTCGTGGCTAAGTCTCGCTAATCTTGATCATGCTGCTAATTTTTCCTACTCCTACCAAACATTGCCAATTTCACTAATTAGGCAAATGGCGTACAAAAACTTGTGAGTATTAAGTTCACCACAAGCAGTTGATCAATCAGTCCATAGTACATAGATCAGTCAGTACGGCGTTGTGCTGGTACGACGGAGACGTGGAAGCCCCCAACCAGAGTCGCAGACCCAAACCCAACCACTCTCCGTATGGTTATGGTAGTAGATCCAACCATCAATCATTAAGCATAGAATTAATCCATCGATCAATTAATCGTTCACGATCAGCATGAACGCGATGGATCTTGATATGAGCAAAGATCTCACCTCCTCGCTGGGAGCAATTTAAGGTCTAGGGATTGATTAGCAAGTTATTAACTGAGCCATTTGCTCTTACGCCACTACTAGCAACGACTGCTATCAGATATTTTCATCACATAGAATTAGATGAATGATATTATGAGTAGTATTATTGAAGATGCATGAACGTTTCACTCTTAAATTGACACAATTAGATGAAATGAAATTATGGCTAGTTTTATTCCCTCAGGAGTGGAGATTGGAGAAACAACACAAAGGAAGCAACAATTCTTGGAAAAACTTGTCATCATCCCTTTCCTCCTTTGCTTTGCTCCTCCTGTTGAAGCAGAACATCACCACCAAAAATATTACATAGGTATAAGAACAAAAATTCATGACCAAAACCCAAGCCTCCTCTTGCTGCAAAGGCAAAGAGGAAAGCAAAAATCCCCCCATCCCCATCTAAACACCACTCTAATCTCTCTACACATAACTAATAACACACCCTTAATTATTTTCTCTTCTCTTTTTCCCCTTATTTTTATCGTTTTTGTTTATGTTACAGCCGCGCCGTGTTGGTAGGTAGGTAGGCAGTTTCCTCTCCCCTTTCTCCTGCTCAGGCGGCGACGATTCCGGTGGTGAAGAAGATCTGCCCGCCGCCGGAGCACGGCGATCCGGCGATCTCCGCCGTCGCGACCTTGCGCGGCGAGGAGACGGCGGCGGCGGCGCGGCGCTTGCGGTCCTTCTCTTCCCGGAACTCGTCGGCGACGATGGCGTGGTATCGGCACTCCATGCTGCAGAAGGCCCTCTCCCCTCTGTACATGAAGATGTCCTTCCCATCCAGCGCCCGCTTGCACATGTCGCAGCACTCCAGGAACTCCGCCACGCGGAACGCCGCCGACGATGGCGACGCCTCGCCGCCGCCGCAGAGGCTGGTGGCGCACCGCCCGCTGCACCCGAGCTCCGACACCTCCAGCCGCGCGGCCTGCCTCCGCGTGGCCACGACGGCGGACACCCTCGGCGCGGGAGGCGTGGGCTGCTGCTGGGCCTCGAGCGCGGCGAGGATGCCGAGCCCGACGCCGCCGCCGTCGCGGTGGCGCCACCCGCGCGGGGACGGCGACGGCGCGGCGCGGTCGAGGGGGCTTGTCGGCGACGGGAGGCCGCCGTCCTTCTGCCACGGCGACGAGCAGCGCGCCGGGAAGGAGACGTCGATCCTGCGCGCCACGGCGGCCTTCGATTCCACCATGGCTGCCTGAGAGGAGGAGAAGATCTGGCTTCCTGGGTGGAAATCTCCTTCCTCTCTTTGGGCGGTTTTGGGGTGGAGGCCGGCGTGAAGGGAAGGAGAAGAGGAAGTGGGAGAGGGGGGAAGAGGGGTTTCGTGTATTTGTAGCCTCTCTGAAACCGTGGTTTGGTTTCCTTTCTGTCTGGTTTTGTTTTTTCTTTTCTGTATTGCAATTTTTTTTTGTTTTGAGAAAAAACTGTTCTGTTTTGTTTTGGTTTGTGGCTAGAGGTACTTGGGGTGGTACACATTTCGATCTTGTGGCATGATCTGATTATAATTATTGTTTATTTTCTACAAAATATTTACAAAATGTCCAAACTAACAAGCCGCATAAAAAGGAGTGAACAAATTGAAAACGGAGAATTATCATCCATATATGTACTCAATGAAAATGTGCAACCAAGTCGAACACAAGTGTCAAGTATAAATATAAGGATTATATATGTTAATTATGTTTAGTCATTGTAATTGACTTATTTCATGTTGTGAACATCCATCTCAAAATAAAAAAACTTAATACAGGACGTGGCATATACTAGTATTATATAAATCTAGATAGAAATTATGTCTAGATTCACAGTACTAGAATTTCTTGTCCAGATTCACAGTACTAGAATTTCCTGTCCAGATTCAGAGTACTACAATATATCACATCCGGTCTAGATTTTTATATTTTGAGATGGAAAGAGTACTCCCTATGGCTAAAAAATGCAAGTATATCCTCCCTATGGCTAAAAAATGCAAGTATATCTCTAGTTAGGTATATGGACAAGTATTTCTCTTGTTATGTATCTGGACAAATATTTTTCTTGTTATGTATTTGGTTAAGAATTTCTCTAGTTTGTATGTAGACTGTGTTTTTCCGATACTTGTGTGGATAAGTTTTTTTCATGTCATGTACTACTATATGAGCAAGTATTTCTCTAGTACAAATAAATACTAATATTTTGGGGTACTGTCCTAATATATGGGGGTAGAAATGGCTATATTTGAGAGTATGTGTGAAAATTTTAAAAAAAAAATAGCCTAAAATAATAAATTAAGCTAAATGGCATCAATACTTGGTGAAATAAATGCAAATGCATGTTTCTGCAAATGCTATTTCTATTGAAGAATTGCCAGCATCAATATGTCCAACTTTTCTTTAATAAACTCAAACTGTTAAATGATCATCTTTCTTATTTTTGTGCATAGTAGTTTAATTTTTGTGCATAAGAATATACGGCAAGCTTTTTAATAATTTTCTTATGGTTATACTTATAACTTTAATTTTGAACTCTCATGTTTCAATTCTTTGTTTTAGACACAGCGTACAAATATGCTTGTAAAACAAGAGGGTGTGCGCATAGCAGTTTGGAATTGAGTCTGTGGGAGCGGAAAGCGATGGAGAGAAGGACAGAGAGCGATGATTGGTTTCCTGAAAACCATGACCTGGAAAATGGTGGGCTGGTTTTCAGCAGCACTGCTACGAATAGTAGAGGGAGTAGCAGTAGCAGTAGTACTCCAGTGAGTCTGCCACGCCCACTGCATCACATCACATCACATCACATCCCATCGTCCTGTGGAATTTTTCCCCATCCGCTTGTCGCCACTTGAGGAGTGAGAATTCGACGGAATTATTGGGGGGTTTGCTGTTTATTAATAGTAGCGTGAAGCGAGACTGTATTTGTTGTTACTAGTAGTATCTGGAACAAGAGATCGTTCCGATCCAAACTCTCACCGGTCTACTCTTTTCTTGCATGTTGCGCTAGGACGGGTAGATCCGGCATTTATTTGCGCGAGTCCACGAGAGAACGAGTAGTAACAGAGGAAGAGAGGTTGAATTGAATTTGCTTTACCTGATTTGGTACTAACAAAACTAGAAGGATCTCTCTTCTAGTATTAGTGATAAGATCCACAGCGATTGGTCATACTACGACAGCGTGTACTGTTAGGAAAGTCCAGTATACTATAGTCGTTAGGGCAGGTTGGATGAGCTAAACCATGATTAGCTAGGCCGTCGCCGCACGGCAAAAGAGTACTATAGCAGTAGAGCGGTAGAGACAGGGGGAGAGGGGATGGGACGCGCGGGAGAGAGCGACACGGCGCCGGGGAGATGGGAGGACCACCTGCAGCTGGGCGTGGGAGGACACGCGTTGCGGGAGGGGCATGACTCATCATGCCTCCCGCTTGCCACGCACGTACTGTAGGACTCCGCGTCGGCCGCGCCTCGGGCGGAGCGCGCTAGCCCCTTTCCGTCTCTCCGGGCTCCAGCTGCCGCGGTGGGGCCCAGTGTCTCCCCTTGCCTCCGTCGCAGGGCGTTTTGGACGGACTTGGCGGTGTGGGCCGGACGGAATTGCCCCCTCTCCACAACCCCAACCCCTGCCATAGACTCCCTCGGGTATATGCTCCCGCCCTACAAATCCCTTGTATATTATGAAATCAACACGACTTACGGTAGATTATTGGTTAGTGGTATAAACTAGCTAGTCTTACGCTATTTGGTAGCTTGAACAACGAAAAAATTAGCGAGTGTGTGCTAACTTGGTTCTAATGTTTGTTTCACAGAAAATATCAACTAAAACATTAAAACATTATGATCTGAGTGTAAAGTGTGGATGCCTATTATTATAATAATAGTATAGAGTAATTTTTTAAAAAACCTATGTTTTAAGGTCAAAAAACTTCGTGTATCATGACTAGTGACATAAAACCATATATATTATGGTTCTATGGTTTTACAAACCCTCACCCTATTCATATTTAAATAATATTAACTTAAAATTTTAAAAGATAAATTGTCTATAAAACTTTTTATTGTTTATTTTTTAATCAAGATTGTTGATTTAACTTTTTTTCTTAAAAAAATATTGTACCACATATATATGTGCTGAAATAAATTGCAATTTGAATAAATGTGATGTTTTATGAAACATTTAGACCATAAAATATGTAGCTATGTGCCAAAAGTCACAGCACATGTGATTTTCTACAATATTGACCATAAAACATGCAGTTTTGCAAAATTTACTTTAGAAAATATATTGATGCCAGCGTCCTAAATGGAACTAACCGGTATCAAAATAAAATCTATGTGGTGATCTTACGTTCCATGCCCTCTCACTCTTACTCCCTCTGTTTAAAATCACTGGTTAATCTAGTTTTATCCTAAATCAAATATTTTGATCTTTGACCATTTATTTTTATGAGCTCGTTTAGGTTTACATTATAAGATTTATAGTTTTAGATTCATCACGACAAAATATTAACATAATGATAATTTTTAAGTTGTTAATTGCACAGAATTCTAAAGCTTAATAGCTAAAGATACATATGTTCGACTTATAGAAAAATAAGTAAATTGAAATGGATGTGGCACATGGTATTTAACTACCTCCATACTAGATTAAACTATTTCTGGACGAATGCTATTTTCCATTACAACGAATATAAACACAGGAATAGATTTATTGTGGAACGAAGGCAGTAGAATCTATAGCGCGATCGGCCTCCATTCCTGGGACATATTTAGACCACCTTCTTCTCTCTAGTACCATGCCCCTTCGTGCAAATATCACATCGTAAAAGAACTTCTAAGGTTATCTATGTGGATTGTACTGTCGATTCTAACCCATGAAAAAATTTAGTTATGCAAATATCAATTTTGAGAGCTGCCAAAAATTGCAAATTTATTGCTTGTTTAAATCATTATTGTGAAACTGTCACTAGAAAATAAAAAAAAATACCACCAAAATTGTCATTCAAGTAGCATCATTACAAACTAGAAAAAAATCAATTACAAATTCGCAAATGACCAAAAAGATTGGATAGCTGAAAAACAAATGCATCCAAAGCACCCAAAATATCAGAATCTAGCTTGCGTTTGTGGGAATCGGTGTTCCCCAAATATGTGAATTCCATGAATTCCCATCAATTTTACGTTTTTTTTTTCTGTTTTTCCTTTTCCTTCTCAATTTCTACAGAAAATATATATGCAGGATAAATTCATACATATTGTATAATGTACCATAGCTTTGGTGTTATTATTAGCGTATAAAATAATGGGGATTAAAGACATAAGAGTTGATGAAGTGCGGTATGGGTTATTATGACCAAAGTTATATCTTGAAGATATGTCATTTTTAATGTCAACAGTATATTCTATATTGAAACTTTTGCTCTGTTTCCAAACTAGTTTTCCCACGGAAACGATACAAAAGCAATTTTCTTTTTGAGGTAAGCTTGTACAAGGAAATCATACAAAAATCATTTTAAGGTGTTTTCATCATAATATTTTTTTTAGTTTTGGATTTCAAATTATGAATAATACAGATGTAAAATTTTTATCCACAAATTATTTTTATTGTTTCATTTGTATGCCACACTTCTAAAAAAGTGAAACATTCACTGACTATATTTTCGACAGACGAAGTACACTAAGATGTGTAAGTAACAAAACTGTTTTAAATATCAGTTACGACAAACAATAAAAAAACTAATGATCAGCAATGTGTAATGTCGTAATGAAATATACTCTCTCCGCCTCATTTTATATGGCATATTAGTATTTTACATAATTTTGAATGTCAAGAGGAACACCCATTTCATGACGTCCAGTAATAGATACATATGATGATTTGTATTTAAACGTATTCTCATATGATGTTAATTTTACAGTTTTTGATATAATTTTATGAAACAAATTAATGATCTAAGTAAAGCGTCGAACCCCGTGTAAAATCTAAGGTTTCAACTTTTCTTTATAATACTTGACTATTTGTCTTATTAAAAATAGCAAAAAGGCATACTAAAAATATTTTTGATAATAAATTAGTAAGTTACATATAAAATAAATAATAATTTCAAAATTTTTCAAATAAAATTCATGGGCAAACAACGTTAATATGCGCAAATGCAAGACCACACAAAGGCTCGGAATCTTGTGTGAATCGGTGTTTCCAGGATCTGTGTACATAATTCCCATCGATTCCACGTCCCCTTCGCATTTTCCCTATCCATTGTCTATTTCTACAGCGACTACTGCTGGACGCGGACTCCACAAGAGGCGAGCAACATTGAGGGGTGTTCCAGTCATTTCCGCGTGGCATTGTGTCGACAGCGACTAGCGCCCCCAGGCTCACGGAAGTCGTCCGTCTTTTTGCACAGGTGCACCACACCCGGCTGCCGTGTCACGTGGACACCGCCACGAGGGCGCCGGCGACTCGCTGCCACGGCAGGCCCGCACGCGCGCGCGCGCTTACTACACGACGGATGGATCACCACGTCCGGTGGGTCCCGCCGTGACGTCGACGCGTGCCTCCCCGGCATACTGATGGCGCGTGTGCCCCACCCGGACATGGTGGGCCCCATCCATGGAGCAGATTTTGTGAAAGAGTCCTCGCGAAAATCTTGAAATCTTAATATTTCGTTCGTGCTTGTAAAATATAGCCTATTTTTATATGGAATTTGGATGGTCTATCTTATCCATATCTCCTCCCACTGTTATTGAATACAGAAGATTATGCTTATCTAAACACATAGTCAAAATTCCTGACACTGAGTAACGGAGAGTATTTTTGAAAACAAACAGAAATAAATAGATGTTTTAGTGTGGGGATGGATTCCAAGGAAAAGACTAGGCTGTTCGGCTGGCTAAAAACGGCTGAAAATGGCTAGAAGGTAAAAATAAAAAAAATCAAATACTACTCCTACTAGCAGTATACTCAGAAACATATACTAGAAGAGAAAAATTTATAGAGTACGTCTCGTGGGTCCCAGGCGACAGTGAGAGGCGTGGAAAGCGACAGAAGTAGGTAGGTGAGGCCGTGAGTGAAGGAATCAGAGGGTGGGCCCCACTGGGCCTGTGCCCGTAGCCCACGTACACTAGTCGTTGCTTAGGACGTGGCAGCTCTCTGATGGTGGAGGTATGGGTCCCACCTGAGCTCGTTTTCTGCTTTGGAACAGACTGTGTGCATAGGTGGAGGAGAGAGACAGAAAAAAATATAGGTGTGGACTGTTATTTAACAACTCGCTTTGTACGTGCTTTTATAAACACACATTAAATACATAGAGAGAGGAAAAAAAATTACCACCAATTTTATAGTCTATCTAATATATATTGTTGGCTCTAGTGGTATTTCAAATAGGCTTATAGTCAACAAGTGGGTTGTACTATTAGCCCTGCTCTAACTTGCTTAAAAAAAGGTCTCACGTGAATTGTGTGGTGACTTTCGTGATATATCTAAGAGAGGCTATTGGACAGGAGTCCGTTCCTACGGACCCCTTCGTCTCCGTGTCTGTCTCTAACATCGCGGCCGCGCCTCCCCGACCCTGCGCCTCCACGCCTCCCCACTCCCGCGTCCTGCGCCCCACGCTGCCGCTCCTCCCTCCTCCATCCTCCCGCGCCCGTGCCGCCGCCTCTCCCCGGGCTCCCCCATCGGCGACGGCGATGACGGCTTCGACGGTGACGACGGCACAGGTCCGACTGCGCGGCCTCGGGGTGGTTGGATCTAGCCGTCAGCGGGTCACTGGCAGCGACCGGCGATAGCAGCCTCGACAACGGCCGGAGAGGTAGAAGAAGGGGTATCACATCTGGTATTGGTACCCCTGGGTTTCAGTCTGGTACCCGTGATACCAAAAATCTGATACCCAAGGGTACCAAAAATCTGGTACTCGGGGTACCAAAAAATTCTGGTACTGGTACCCCGGGGTACCAAAAAATATGGTACCCCTTCGTCTTCCTCGCCAGGGGAAGAAGTGTGGATCGACGGGGGCGGCGCCGGAACCATCGCCGCGCCGCTTGTGACGCCGGCGACGGGGAAGTAAGGTGGTGCCATCGCGCGCTGCCGCTGGCGACGGGGAAGCGTGGATCGACGCCGGCTTCGACTTTGACGGCGATGGCGCCGGATCCGGCGGCGTGCTGGCTTCGACGGCCAGATCCGGCCGCCCCCGAGGTTAGTGGGATAAGAAGAGAGTCTAGGGCTATGACTTGAGGGAACTAATTTTGATTATTTATTGCTTAAGGAAAAGAGATATAATCCCATTCTTATATAGATTACTTAACCCTAAGAAAGGATCCATCTAATCCTATTGTTAACTCTAACCGATTCGATAGAAACCAGTGCTACGGTACCTTCGAGGTACAATTCATATACGCCAGGAAGTGGGCCATATGTGGGCTGCGAACTCTCGGCCCAATAGCCATAACAGATTTGCACCAACAACTCAGGTTTATAAACATAGCTGACCTACCAAGTACTCTGATTTTATTCGTAGGACTTTGACGTCAAACACAAAAATTTGAGATTATAAATTACGATGCCTTTATTGTATAGGACTATATATATGACCTTCAGCCTTATAACTGTCTTGTTTGATATGTCTACTGCAATATTTTGGATCTTCTTGTGTCTTTCTTAGTAAGAGTCTCCAAGGGAATGGTCATTTCACTGGCCAAGTATATATAAAAAGGTTTTCTAACGAACTATCTAGTGAACAGTTATTCAATTTAGGGAGGAATTTTTATTATATGCCATTCAATTCGCACATGTTTTAGAATTTGCTACTCAATTCGTATGTATTTTGTTATATGCCACTAGAGATGCACATTTTTCAATTCCATGCCACTATGGTCAGCTCATTCATACACTATCGAATCCATTAGGCCGGGAGATTCCTGCCCGTTAGGCACGACCATTCTCCGCCAATGCAATTGAAATCAACCAAGGTTTCAATCTCAAGCTATAACTGCCGCTATCTCTGGCTACAGTGTTTGAGAAGGGTCTCGCTAACCGTCATTGCCTTATTTAATTTGTTGTTAGTTGTTTTGGAAGGTCAACGGTTAAATGTCTTAGTCGGAGATTTGAAATACTAAAATGAACGCCATTGCAGTGTTGCTGAGCCAGGACCCATGCGAGCGCAGCCATCTCCTTTCTTCTTTTGAAGCTTCTTTCCCTGAGGTTTTTTTTTTAAATTTTTTTTTTGTGCTGGCTCAACGGGGATGGTGCCCAGTGCTTGCATCGCTGAGAACTAGAGGTATCAGTGTTTGTGGCCCCATTCTTCCTCGTACGCCCCCCACAAAGCCCGTTTTCCATGTGTCTGTAGGTGACAACTTCCTTAGCCATGTTGCTGATCTCTTGCCCCCATCTTAACCCTACTGTTCCCTATATGATCTTCTCTTCTCTTGGCGCACCTCTAGGCAGCGGGTGACGACATTGACGCAGTCGGCAGGCACGGCTCGTGGTGTCACGGTAATCCATGAAGCCCGCTCGGGCAGCAAGTAACAGTAGTTTTCAACTATTCAAGAACAGTGAAAGGTCTGGGCCCTAGAATTTTCTTGGAAGGGGAGATTGAAATATCTATGAGTTGGTGATTAATGACAACTATTTGTTAGGCATGAAGACAAAACGTTAGGGAAGAAAATGGTGTGAACAAGAGAAACAATATGTCGGTGAAGAAGAAAAAAATTGATTGATGACCAACATGTTATCGGTTGATGAGAATGAAGTGAAGATGATTAAAGATGTGGGATATGAAGCGGCTATACCTATAGCGAGACAATGAAGGGCAAAGTAAGGCTCGGCTATGACGAACTATGCGGTGGTGAAGGATAAACAAGAGGTTTGACGTCGAATGAGCAAATCCAGTGAAGAAGAGCGAATGATGTTTTTGTCGCAATAGACCGTGCAAGGTTATGTAAAGTTATGGATTATTGCATCAATCATTTGAAGAGTTGAAGATGAAGTGTATAAGATCAAGAAGATGCTAAAATGTGATGATCAAGAGGGACATTGATCATGGCAAAGGTAAATAATTTAGTACTAATGTGTTCAATGATTTATAGGTGAATAGTCTCGACGGTGAATTGAAGGTGTCGTTGGCAACACTCAAGTGAAGAAAGAAGATGGCGTGAAAATATTTCTAGTGGTATAGCTTTTCTATTTGCATTTGAGTATAGAAATATTGTACTGTTAAGAGAGATGCAATATTGATGAGTTTGCATATGTCTCGATGCTCAAGTGATACTTCCCAGTGCTATCTTAGATAAACCTACACATTAACCTATCCCATGAGTGACTTTAGAGATTGTTTGTTGCTTGGGCAGCCACCTCAATAAAATTTTCATGAAGGCTATTTTCGATGAACTTGAATCTAGAGTATTAACCTTTCAATCTCCCTTTCAATCTCCTCTTCTAAGACAACTCTATCCCGTAGGTGTGACTCGTCCCGTTGCCAAGCCTTATCCCTTTTGTTTAGATCTCTACATCAATTCTAAAGGAGAATAAGAAAAACTAAATCTTCCAAGCAACAAAATACTAACTAATTAACGAATTGTATAATTTGTTTTAGTAGATATGTTGCTGAGCTTTTAATGATATCATAATGATATGATTCCCGTTGGTTTAGCAAGGTAACACACACCTTTTGAGCTGAGCAGACCATGGTGCTCGTTACACAAGCATTGTAGTGGGTGAGATCTTATATATTCTTCAATCTCCTCCTCTTTTATCGTTGCTATCCTTTGTAACACTGATTTTAACTTTTTTCTAGAATACATATGTGGATGCATTAAGATTGATGTGCTACCACTAAGCAAACAATACTAGCTAAATACGTACGTACGTTTCATTAATTAACTAAGCACCACACCAGATGCGCGTTGATTTGATTAGTTATATCCAGGACCACAACTAATGAACTAGTATACAATTAAAAAAAAAACTAGCTTGACTCAGCAGATCTCTTTTTACCAAAGCAAATCAGCAGATAAGCCATTGAAAAACAAGTGGCCACCCCTCACTTGTATGTGATACCGATGGTTTGAGATTCCCACCTGTGCATGCAACATTTTTTTGTTAATTTCCTTATGCATTTTATTATTCTTGATACACAATGGTACTCCAATATGTTTCATATGTAACAACCCTGCCATTCCAAAAACTGGAGTATCATAAATATTTTGATCATTTGACAACATGCATAAACCAAACTATAGTTGCATGCAATTTCACGAACGTTCCAAAGAATATGGATGTTCTTACAAATTGATTGAATTTGTTCAAATGAGGTGATTTTCCTTCATTAAAATTGGGAATGATTTTTTTACCCATTATCTAAAAAAAATCAAATTTGGAATAAATATCGTCGCCAGTGTCCCTATGTACAATATCGGTGATGCTTGATATAACATGTCTGATTCTCTGCTTCTGAAGTTGATATAACAAAAAAGAAAAAGCAATTTTGAATTTAACTCGAACATGACAAGGCCCCAATTAATTAGTCAAGTCATAAACACATTTTAGCCACTCTATATTATATCTAACTCACACATATCTTTGGTGGCTTAAACTACATTTTTTAGTATGATTTAAACAACAAAATAAGATCTTACTGTTGCATGCAAATTAAATCCCCCAAATTCCTAGTACTCCCACCAAGGTTCACAATTTTGTCGAAATCCGGTCGAATTTCACAAAATTTCAATGTTTCGAGGTGGCTCGGAATCTATAACACACTGAAATTTTGGTACAATTCATAAATGGTTCAATTTTGAATCATAAAATGTGAAAAATTGGGAAAATTCCTAATAATACTATGGCATTAGGAGAATATTTTAGGCACAAAATGATTCAAAATATATTGAATCTAGATGATGTTTTTGAAGGGGAAATTTTCACATCATTTTCAGTTTAGAAATAAGGCATTGAATATTCAGTGTGATATGTGCTTTAAATTTTTCCATTCGCTATTTTGCACATTCGGTGTTTGTCAATGTGAATTTATCAAATTTATAGTAACCAGTATGTTCATATTTTCTTTCTGAAAGTTGTTATGCAACTCACCATAATTTTCCTAATTTTCTAACATTTTTTCCTCTAATATTTGCACTTTTAGAAAGCAAAAATACAACTTTTTTCTTTTGTTTTTTTATTATCTCAGAAGAATTTTGACTAATTCTGACCGAAATTCGATTGAGTATTGCTCTTTTTGAAATCTGTTGTTTCACTATCAAAATTTTGGTAAACCTGATCAAAAGTTCGATAAAACCAGTCGGATTTCAGTAGCTTTCCGATGCAAACCGAGGTCTAAATTTAAGTTTCGATTGGATTTCGCAGATTTCGGTATTTCGACAGCTAGCGAAAAATGTGCGTCCATCGGAATTGTAAACCCTGACTCCCACTCCCACTACAAATTTTTTGGTATCAGAAAATAGAACAAACTTTTGTTTTTTTAAATGAGCCACACAAGCGAGAGTGGAATTCATGAACTGACATAGCAGAAGAAAAATACAGAACCTTAATCCTAGAAGACTACAGTTCAAAAAGAAAAGGCCACACACTGCATGTTTATAACTTGACCCCAAGTAGAGTCCACTAAAAAATGGACACCCCTAAGATAATGAAGTTTCAAGATGTTGCCTTCAGCGAGGAAACGACGTAGATTGCACCGCCACCGCCCATCTTAGTAAGCCAGGACAAGGTTTTCACCGGAAAGAACCATTAGGAAAAAACTCATCAACGCCCCCGAGAGGAGTGAAAGGTCAATAAGGTCCTTTCAAGGAAAACACACCCACAAGCGTCACCGCTGACGACCTGAAGGCAGCGCCTCCCATGTCAAAAACATTGTCGTGGACTTCAACACACAGCCACCACTTCGGCGCCTTGCCGCCAGCCGGCCATCAAGAGAAAGCTAGACTTTCGACGCACTCTGGATCCATCCACGTAGAAGGGTTAGATAGCAAGAGGGTGAGAGAGAAGAATGGATGCCTCCTCCTCCACACTAGTTCGTCCAATGCGTCCAACTTTTGACAACAAAGGCACTACTGCAAGAGGATATACGTCTGGATTGGGGCCGTCGCAGGCCTGCAGCACCCACTTCATGGCGCTGCCGTCGACTCCACCGCAGTCTAGCTCCCCGTGCCATCCTCGATACACCAGACCACACAGCTGTCGCCTCGTCACCCTCGACATCATGCTGATGGCCCCAAAGCCACAACACCCTTGTCGTCGTAGCGGACACCATCATGTTTGCCAATGTCACATGAGACTAGCCCGAGCATGCCAACATCATCATGGGCACCACCATGTTCGATGATAACCTCAAGACTCCTTGGCCAGCATGTCAAGCCCACCACGGAGTGCCACCACTGTAACTAGAGTCTGCAACCGAAGAAAGGAGGCCACGCAACCCCTCAAACTCTCTGCCGCGGCGCTGTCGCACTGGCAGTCCGTGCGACGTAGCCGCGTCACCACCTGGATCTGCCTGCGCTAGACACCAGGGACTGTTGTGACTCTAGCCCCGCCGCCACTGCCCTCGCTTGCGGCACAGCTTTGTCGGCCGTTCGCTCAAGCGGCAGCGAGGCGGTGGGGGTAGGAAGGAAAGGGGCGGCGGCGGCTAGGATTTTGCCGCCACCCAAGCCTCTTGCCGGGGAGCGACGTGGGGGAAAAGCATGCGTGGAAGATGATCCGAACAGAATAAATTTTTGCTTGTAAAAAAACAAAGTCATGTACAATTCTAGTCTTACCTTGAAAGTATATTCGTATATCTTGATCTATAGTTTAAATATAGGGAACCGATCAGATTGCACATATATAATTGATCAGTACGATCATCTTATATAAAATTCTTTAGCACCTTGATTCAGTACTAACATACGGACAAAACAAATAGAGGTGTGTAGTGTGTACTGTACTAGTAGCACACAATAATTTATTACTACTGTACAATAGAATAGAGCAGAGCACCATGATATTAGTATAAACTGGCAGTATTAATTAATCTCTAACATACTATATGACAAAGAGATGAACACTATGATGGTCATGAGATCAATTGTAATCACTTACTGGAATATGTAATTACCGGTCTCTAATGATGGCTTAAGGGGAGCTGGTGGCTTGCAGGATAGAGCTGTCTTGCTTTCATACAACATCAATACTTTATGTTGGCTTGCACATCACAAGCATGATTAACTAGAGATCTGGTTGTGGTGATTAAAGGGTTTTATATGTGCCACTACTAGGGGGAGCAAGTTGTGGAAGTAAAAGACACGGCACAAGAATAAAAGTTCTAGAACAATGGTATAAGAACAATGATTTATGGTATTAGTTTAGGGCCAGTTGAACTTGCAAGATATCTACGGGTGGCCAGGGAATCATCAGTTCCTCCACTTGTTGTTTTAATACTCCTATTTGTAATTTTTTTATGCAAACTGTGGCTGGAGTGTACAAGTGGAACAGCCACAGACCAACAGTGAATACAATAATGAAAGATACGGCTCATCTCACTAATAACATTTATTTACATGGAAAATGGACAGGCAGATCTAACGCTATATTGATCATTTACAAGAAAAATGGAGAAAATTGCATTTCTGGTCAATTTTCTTACTTATATTACACAGATATTGTTACCGCACCTTTCAACTAGATGAAGTATGTTTCCGGACATTTCGTCAAAACCAGAAATTTTCATTTTATTTATGCACTCAACTATTTGATGCTATGGATTTGTTTGGTTTGATGACATATTAATTTTAATAGTGCTAAAATATAGATAAGTCTAACGCAATCAGATATTTTTAGCATCGTTTGTGTCTAATTGACCTCTTCTGGCGTCAAACCAAACATTACGATCATTATATAGACAACAAGCAAAATCTAGCGATAGCGAACAAGAAACCCATATGCTCTTCTGCCCATGCCACTGCCGTTGACTGGGCTAACCATTAAGCGGCCCAGTGGCAGTCACCCCACCACCGTCGGGAATAAGTTTACTCTTCGTTTCTCATGTTTACCCGGAGTTTCAAAATCATCCCTCATGCTCAGCTTACAACCTAATGACACAGTAGCTCTGACTTCACAGTAGCTCCGAGTCCAACATTTCTAGTTTGTAGGTGAGAGAACTCCGTATAAACATGAGGGACAAAAAGTGAACTTGGGCTGGTTTGGTTTAGGGCCAAAGTTGGCTTTACCAATTTTTGACCATTCCAAAATTTGGCATGTTTTGACATGACCAATATTTAGTAAGGTCAAGTGGTGTTTGGATTGAAGCCAAAATAGCCTATTTTACTATTGAAGTGGCCTAATTTTTAAAGGCATGTCAATATTTGGCCTCAATCTAAACATAAGTAAATACTATTTAAATTTAGGCCAAAGTTTGGCTTAAAAACAAACTGACCCCTTATTCCCCACCGTCGTGCAGTTGCATGCGTCAAAAATGAGCCGACGTACGTCGTACGTACTGGCCTTTTCACTGGCTTGCGATGCTCGCTAAGCCCAAGCTATCAGGAGCGTGGGCCCATATCTATCTCATTTGGACAGACCTAATGTTAAGCCCATCTAAGTGCGTTGCCGAAATTTTAGGCCTTGTTTAGTTCTATCCAATTTTTGAAGTTTGGTTGTAAATTGGAATGATGTAATTGAAAGGCTGTGTGTGTATGATAGGTTGATGTGATGAAAAAGTTGGAAGTTTGAAAAAAAACTTGGAAACTAAACACACCCTTAGATGGGAATGGCCTAAGTTTATAGCCTGATTCAATGAGGCCCTGTATTGGAGCTCAACATAACTTCCGAAGCCCGTGCACAGAATGCGGCAAATAGGACTTGTGAAATTTGAGAAATTTTTTTCGAGAAACAAAAAAAGGTAATGAGTTAAAATAGTTTATCTGTGACCAAGTTTAAAAAGAAAACATAGGTGACAAGACTTGTCTGAATTTGTCCCTTTTTTTTAGTTTTATCAATAGTTTACATGAAAAATAAAATACCGTTCGTGAGTGGTTTTAGCTAGTATTGAAATTGCGAACTCTGGTGCACACTTGTACACCACATTGAAAGAGATGGAGACACTTCCACATCACTAGTAAAACATTCAAACGAAAAATACATCTATATGCATAATATTCGTAGTCACTTGGATATAGGTGGCTGCCACTACGAGAACAACCGTGGAAATAATATATTCACGTAGGTGGCCGGTGTGGCCGGAAAATTTCTTCATGGGCGTATTTCTCAATCGACTAGATTTCCTGTTAAAGTTGCTTCTACAAACAACACGTCCAGAGCACTGCCTTTCAAAATCATTTTTATCGATGGTTCAAATGAAAAACCCACTTATGCATCCACAACTATACCACACATGTACATCACTCGTATCTCCTCTCCTCTGCTTGCATGGAGGCAGGGAGCTCCAGATCCTGTGGTGGCTGCAGGTGACGCTTTTCTCACGATACTCGCGAGGAGGAGGGGAGGCATGAACGCGGCTCTAGTTGCGTGTCCGCGTGACAAGGGCGAGGAATGCAATTCTGTTGCGACAGCCACATGATCATGGGGGCTTTGGGCTTGTGGCGGACTGGGCGGGGAAAAGTAGGGTTAGTTCTGATGGGCCTGATAGGATGGGACAAGTTAGGAGCATGCCTTTTCTCAAATTGAATCATATGGGTACGGCGAGGCGAATTTCTTTGTCTTTCAGCCTCTGAGACCGAGATCGAGCCCAAATTTATTGGTCTCACTCTTTTTCTAGCCCATTCCAACCTTGTTCTTTCCATATTATTTATTATTTATTATGAATTTTAGTTTTATAAAATTGTATTTTGTATGTGCTTTAGACTCTTTTAGATATTTATTATTTCTTTATTTTGAATTTCAATAAATTGTAGCTCTATACACATGGTCTCTAGACTGCCTTTCAATTCTTTTTTTTAGTTCCAAATTTTAGTTATTTTATAATTGTCTATACTCCTATAAAAAGGAGTAGTGGTGGTAATGAATCCGCCGCCACCACCTACCCTCGGCTGCAATTTTATAGATTGCCCCTTCAATATCTTGATATTAAAAAACAAGTTAAATATAGATGGGTATCCACTTATAAAATCAAATTAAGATGACTATTTTATATAAGAAAAAATGATAACACCATTAAAAATATTTGTTTTAGCAAATATTAATACTTCTATATTTTATCCGTAGCAAAGCACGGACATTTAACTAGTACGTAAATATGTACTATAGACTCCCTTCCAATATTACCTATTTTATTATTTCCGAATTACTATAGGCACCAACGGGTCAAGCTATGACACCACAGTACACCAATGGGTCGCTATGGCACCAAGGGATGAAGGTAATATTTCTATATGGATTGTAGACCATCTATCAAATTTTCTTATTTTTAAATTTTAGGTATTTCTAAATTTAATTTCTATATACACTCTAAACCACTTTTCAATGATATTTGATTATATACGTCTAATAAAATCAAGAGTAAAATGCACCGACAGTACCACAACTTGTGTTGTGGGTGCAATTTAGTCACACATCTTATTTGCTTAAATAAGTCACACAACTTGTTTCTAGGGTACAAATCTTATAAAAATCACATCACGTGAAATATTTGCTATCAAGTTGAATGTCCTACTGACTTAACACATTCTAATGACCCATACGAATATGCAAACGATAAAAATAAAAGTTAACTCTATGTTTTCACTTGCAACACTGTATGTGTGCTTTTAATATACAGAATCATATATTCATATTCAACAATTTAATATAGTTCATATCATATCGAATTTATTACAGATAATATTGATAGTTTGCTTATTTGTCGGTTGTATGTGGCTATGCTTGTATAAGATATCAATACGGTGAACATATTGCATACGTTTAATGTAATTTGCACCCTAAACACAAGATGAGTGACTCATTTAAGCAATTTACAAGATGTGTGACTAAATTACACCCACCTCGTAAGTTGTGGTACTACCGATGCATTTTACTCTAAAATCAAAGCATACGAAGAAAGATAATATTACGTGTTGATTCCGCCGAGAGAGAAAACATATAAAGGAAGGTGCAAAATCTGGTCACAACGAGATTACCTACTTTTTCCCAGTCGTTAGGTGCAGTTATTTATATTTTTTGGGAGCATTTGTTGTGTTTTGCTAATATTCTGGGTATTTATTGGGATGATATAGACATAGAGAATAAACATATATAGATGAATATTACTCAGTTTTAACTGGTTGTATATATGTGAGTATAAAATGTTTAATTACCTAACGCGTCAATTCCTACGAATTAAGTGTGGTGGCCAGTAAAGGTAAAATAGATGATGCAACTACAGTAGTATTCCTATTTTTTGTTTTGTTTTGTTGTATTTCTGACACAGTTTTTCCTAGTGTACTTTTTTGTCCGTTTCTTCTTACATGGCTGGTGTGGTCACGGCGGCATACACCAGATTTAAAGTTACCCACTGTACGTTTTGAAACCGTAACATATCAGGTCTCCATGTTAAAAAAAAAAAAAGAAACCGAGTGAAACTAATATACACTCTAATTAAATCTACACTGTTATAATATGGACCTACCACGATCTAACAGTATAGAATTTTTTTTCTTTTCTTCGATTAATGTGGTAATTTATAGCCTTCTAACGAATGCGGTGTCTCGTTTCAGCGCTCTTTTTATAATATAATAGATATATGAAATAAACTGTGTCCCTCCATTTCAAAGAAAAAGCTTGAAGATGGCAATTTGATAGATGTTTTATCTAATATTTGTAGCCACATTCATGTAATTATTGTGGCCATATGACTCTATCACCGAACTATCAATGTTTCCACCAATGAACATGTTGATTATAGTGATTAATGATGATGAATTTACTGTTTTTCCCTTCATCCTTTTCATTCCTCTCTACTGCGTTTGTTTGCACAGCTGCGCCACCGAGACCTGCGCCATCATTGACTCACATTGTAAACGTATAATAGGAGCGCTATCCCGGGACGCCGCGGCGGCATGACGATCTTCTCGATCGCATTTGGGAGGCAGTGGCTTCTCAGGCGACGCGGAGGTTGCCATGGTTGGAGCTTGGGGGGTGTTGGAGGACAGGGTAAGAGGGTGGCCATGGCGGAAGGACAGGAAAGCAAAGATGGTAATTAATGCCTCCGTTCAACAATATAAATATTTATTGATCAATATAAATCTTCGGGAAACTACTTTGGTTAATAATATCAATAAAATTAGTAATTCTAAATAGAAAGAGCATAATATTATTTGGGTTCCTTAATGGTATCTAACAATAGTGATAGGTGGGGAGTAGCAGTGGCGGAGACAGGGGCTGGCGTGTAGAGGCTTGGCCACCCCCATTGTTTCAAAATTTACACTATAATTACTGCTTAGCATATTTTAGAAAAAATTAACATTGTTGGCCCCCTCCAACTAAGAATTTTTGGCCTTTCTGGCTCCACTACTGGAGAGTAGTATGGATGAAATCCTTCCATTAATTCTCAAGGGTATTATAGTAATTGATTACTTATTTGAGTAATTACTAATCATGTCATCCACCAAACACATGTTGGGTGTGGCGCCGCACGCACGAGAGGTCAGGACCATTCTATCATTAGTTGGACGGTCCTAATAATGTTAAAGTTTTAGGGCTCGTGGAGGACGAGGGCCACAGGGTTCTTGTTGATGCCCTTCGCCGTCTCTCTGCCGGAGATCACCAGAAACTGTCAATAAGGACCGTATGCCATCGTTTATTGTCTCCAATCGTCCACAATACGACCGCCATCCACATTCTTGCTTGATCTAACCCTCTAATTCCGACATCTGGCGAGATCCCACGACTGGGACAGGAATTCCGGCAAGTGGGATAGGAAGTTCATTAGATCACTAGCCGTTAATTTTGAAATGTCGTCAATGTCATCACAAATTTAAGATGTAATGAAAAAATTACAAATAAATCTATCATAAGAAGTTTCCCAAATACCCCATATACTACCTTATAGTCATACTATAGTATGACCGCATCCATCAAGTGCTCCCTTACGGTACCTTATACTAGTGATAGGTGGGGTAATATAGATAAAATCCAACCATTGATTATTAAGGGTATTATAGTAATTGATCATTTACTTTAAATAATTACCCACCATGCCATTCCCTTATAACCGGCAGTCATGTACGGGAGGTATCAGCTCTATTCTGTAGAGTGTAGAGGTATATTGCTTGTGGGTTATCGACGGGGATTAGGGAGATGCCTAAATCTAATTAGTTTCTATGTTTGATGCTAACCAACCTTTATTCCATCGGTGGATTCTGATCCTAATTTACTAGTTTAAACACTGGATAATCTATCTAATTTATAGTCAAGTTCTTGCTGAAGTTTCTGGCTAGAGTGTCACTGGCTGTCATGCCCGACCTGCACAAGCTCAATCAGAACATTACGATTTTTGTGTCGTTGACATGCTTGCTCTCTTCCTTCCCCAAGCCCTGCCTGCTAGAGCTCCCAGCAAAGACGACGGCACCGACGACCCCCTGCCTCCCTCACCCAAGCCCGCTGGAGCTCCTCCCACCCCTAGCTCAAGCCCGGAGTCATCTCTACCGTCGACGACCACCAGCAGGCATGGTGGCGCTGCGGCCTCGACCAACGGGACGACGACATGCGTGGCGGCCCCACAACGTCAGCCTCTTCTCTTGTCGCGCCGAATCCAAACACCGCCACCGTCGTTGTGGTCGTCATCGACACCGCGGCTGTGCCGCCCCTCCCGCAAGGACTCCGACACCGCCAATGTGCCGCCCCTCCCACAGGACTCTGACAACCAATGCGCTGCAGCCCTTCGATCCCTCACGCGCCGCCATCATGCGGCGTTGCTGCTGTCGGCCTACGCTGGCGCCGGCGCCGTCTCATCCCTTTTCTCGGCGTGGTCAACAGATAGAAAGGAGGAAGAAAACGGAAACGAACACGCTCATATAAAATCCAACATATTTTCTTTTCCAAAATGCCATATACTATAACATACTACTAGTGTATACTACTTGTACTACCCACTAGTATATGTTTAATCTAGACCGTTGATTTACTATAATACGTAACTAGTATAGATTAGTATTGGGTACCGTAAAAGAACCCATACATCAATCACTAATATAATATAGTAGTATTCACTAGTATTAGGTACCGAAAAGGAGCCATATTATTTTTATGTGATTGATCTCTTATATTTTTTTGATACGAAGAAGCCAAATTAGAATATTCCAAAAATGAGTTGAACAGAGAGAGAGAGTTAAACACAATTGCCATGCATTGTTCAGTACTCTACGTGGTGTCATACATCTTGGTTTGACCACTTGTGGTTATACACAAATCGGGATGGAGGGAGACCGAGGGAGTAAATATGTTTCGCATGAACAATCTAGATTAAAATGCAGTTCTATAACTACATATAGCGAGTAAGTAGTAACCTTGGTTGAAGCACGATGTTTGTATTATGTATATATCCATTATTCTTTCCCTGCAGCATGAGTCCAGATGAAGAGAGCACGTACCGTATCCACCGGCCGGCCGATAAGAGCAAGGCTAATAACTTAACCGGTTTGTTGGCGGTAAGATTCTATATAGCATTCTCTTATATAATAGTTAGCTTCTTATTATTTATATATGGCCCATGTATCTTTCTCACAGAGTTTTTTGGTTTTTTGCCCAAACGGGCTGTAAGTGTACAGCCTGCTTCTCCTCTCTTTCCTCTCCTCTCTCCTCCACCTAAGCATTTAGTCAATATAACCAGCTATTAAACTTGCTCTGAGGCGAATATCTAGAGCTAGCAGCAGCAAGCAACTAGCGCTAGCTGGTCCCCATTCTCCTTTGCACTGCGCATGCATGCGGCGGTGATGAAACATATATGCGCGGTTAATTCAGGTCAAGCGGCCGGAAATACTAATACAATGGGTCATTGTTCTCGCCTTGCCGTATCTCTTCCCTCTATCGATCGCTCGATCTTATCGAATAATACAATGGCCGGCGCCGGTCGATTGTCATCGGCACGACTAGCAAATCGAGGGCTTCATCCGTTGGCCTAAACAAAAGCATGGGTACGTACTCTTATATATGCTACCCAATACTATTATAAGTGAGAAAAGTAATATAGATGAAATATATTTGTTAATTTGTATGATTATTATAGTAATTGATCTATTAACTTAAAAAAAAATTATTCATCACACCATGGATTTTAAATTTGAAATTCGCGATATTTAGCTTTTTGCATAATGAGGTCAATACAGTTAGTACCATCCTTTCTATACAAATGCACTAATATAATTGACTAGTATACATTAGTATTGTATACCGTAAATAAGCCCCAAAAGCATATGCATATTCGTAATTATAGATGTGTTATTTATGGCATGAAATTAAAAATGCTGTAAAAAACTATGATAAAAATCTCTAAAATCAACGTTTGAAAATACAACTTTCTGCTTCAGTTTATAATCCGATCGGAAACAATTGCGTACATTTCCTGCGCCTGTATGACGGCCGCCGGCCGCGTTGATCGATCGTCGTCATCCTAGCTAGCTCGACGTCGATCGATCAATCGCTCAAGGAATTGAAGGACGTATACGTGGTGTTCGGTAGTAAATACGGAGAGTAGATAAGCATCATTCAAGCGGCAGTAGCCTATTACGTACGTAGCCCTAGCTAGCTCTATATATAGCCATTCTTCAATCTTCTCTCGTCTTCCATACGTAGCTAGCTAGCTAGATGCTACCTGTATAGGGCTACGTATGTACGCAGGCCGCGTAGTAGACTTTTGGAGGACGAACGATGAATATATGCTATTGCTAGCTAGCTATCGATCTCCACCGTCCACGCAGCCAATCACGTTGCTTTTTCTCTCTAACTGTATATCCGATCCTCTCAAACGCACAGTGAGCGAGTGTGTGAGAGAGACAGAGAGAGAGACAGACAGAGAGAGAGAGAGAGAGAGAGAGAGAGGGCGCAAGCTGCATAGACGTCTTCGGTCGATGAGTCGATCGCTGGTGTTGTGTAGTAGTTGAGGGGTAGCGGCGAGCCATTTGCACAACTCATCCCTTGTCACTCTGTTACATCTGTCTCTTCTCTTAAGTGCTATAATAATGCATGCTCTAGCTAGCTTGTTATACATGTCACATATATATAGGTAGGTCGGCTATACACGCACGTAGGGCTTCGGCCTACAAATGTGTATAGGAAGAATGCTCTTGAATACTGCGCATCCGTCCTAAAATACAGAGACATGTCTAGATTTATAGTATTATATATATCCTAAAATATGGGTCTTACTCAGATTCACAATATTAATTATAACGATGCGGCCAGAGTCCGGACTTCTGCTCTAGGATGATTTATCTCGGACGTTGTTTCACTTCGTATAAGAAAATGTTTCATATGTTTCACCGATTTCAGTGAAAAATGTTTCAGATGTTCCATGAATAGAAGAAAATGTTTCAGCGCTCAGATAGAAAATGTCTCAATCTATTAAGATATAAAACATAGATGGATTATATTTTAAACATTTCTCCCTTATGAAACATCAAGATTCACCCTTTGAGAGACATCAAACGAACCCACAAGAATCAGAGACAAAATCTGAAACACCGTCAAAATATCCAATGAAACATTAGAGTCCAACACAAGGAACATCAATATACACTAATTGAAACATCGAGAAAAAACAAAAATACAACCCCGTCCATTCTCCTTGTACTCGCAACATTGCATCGTCTCCACATATCTTCCTGATGTAGACCACAATGTTGTTGCCTGAGCCATGGACGCCATCGTTGTCCACTTGATTTGCTAGTACCTCGTGAGTCTTCAAGTCAAAAGCTGGAAGATATGGTTAGAGAGGATAGAGTGGAGGGCACAAGGGATGAAGATAAGGACGGAGGAGATTTACGGAATGCCGCCGCTGCCAAAGCCATCGTTGTCACCTCCCAATCAAACTCGTTGGAGCCGCAGTTTACATCTGATGTAAGGGCACAGAAAATGTCAGGTTGGGACGGAGCATAATGGTGAGCACGGAAGGGAGAGGATGGAGAGGATTTACCGGCCACTGACGCCGCTGCAGCAGCTGCCATCATGCAGCCGCTGCCGCCGCCGCACGGCCGTAATCATCGTCACTGCCCAAATCGCCCAACCCCCCTTCTCTCTCTCTCATGCACGATCGGGTCGGTGATCGGGACTGTTCGAGAAGAAAAAAAATGTTTCACCCAAAAAAGAAGGGGGGAGGGGGTTTAATGTGCGTGAGATGCGAAGTGGGATGGACGTCCCAGATGCGTGCAGGGTGGCGTTTGAGAACTCAGCACGTAACGGCCGCCCTAACATAAGCGTTTTCGTAATTATAAACTGCCAAATTCAGTAATAGGATGCTATGTTTTAAGACCAAGAAATTATGATGTCAGATGTACTTTCAGATTGATAACTCTTCATGCCGTAGAGATGTATGCATATGCATGTACGTGTGAAAAGTATTTTTGGCATCGGGCCAAAAATAGTAGCTTGCCACCTCATTGTTTGACTTGCTAAATGTGGGGACTTGACCTGATTTATATATTATATTATTGTCGTTTACTTGAGTGCATATGCATTCTGGTTCTTCGATCAAAGTCACATTGAGGACAACTTATAAGCATTAGCATTTCTTAGCAAAATTCACATCACAATTTGTATCTTAGAAATATCGAATAGCACATTTTGATTCATGCAGTCATGAAGCTAACACACTTGGAGAAGATCAGGCTAGTACGTAATTAAGCGCCTTTTCTAATTTCCTCTTAAATAGGTAATACGTACTTATTGTACATTGTGAAGTACTCCTAGGTTATGTTAGATTGGCTAGTATAATAGCATTTGGATTAACAAGCCATTTGAAAGGAATAATTTGGCAGGATTGACCAACCTTAGAAAAAGGAGAGGGAATCGAAAGAGAAGAAAATATGTCTTGCTTGCAAGCTGCTCCAACATGCATGTCAAAAAGGTTATCATTGTGAAATATGCGGTCAATTTGAAACATTAATTGGTTGTTGAAATATCGATATATATCATCCGAATTGATTTCCATCGGGTGTTAATTAAGTTTGTTAAAATAAATTAACATCTGATGGAAGTCAATTCCTATTTTGAGACAATTAAATTAAAAAGTCATTATAAGTCTATAGTCTGCTTTTCTTCTCTCCTCTCATCTACCGCACTAATCACAAATTTAAGGGGGTAAACTCTTATACCTCGCTAACCCCATTTTATTGTATGGAGTCGCCGGAAAACTTTTGACAGTTTTTTCTATCTTAGAATAGTCGATTCATGGACCGTTGGATATTTTTTTTTTTGAGATTCATGCATAAACTACTAGCTAAATAAGAGTTACAATAAGAGTTACAATGTAACTACTCCCTCTATTTAAGAATATAATTATTTGGGGTTGGATATGGCGCATCCTATAACAACGAATCTGGACAGAGGTTTTGTCCAGATTTGTTGTCTTATAGTGTGGCACATCCCACCCAAAATGCTGATATTTTTGGAATGGGAGTACAATGTAATTACACTCTTATAACACTACAATTACATTCGACTATTTTGCCACCCATAAAACTGTGGAAAGTAGGTAGTTCCTTTATTCATTATTGTACTTTATTCTTAATTTACCCATATGCGAGGATTGATTTTCGCATGTGGACACATTATGTGGCCCGTATGGAAAGAACGACCTTCGCATACGATCAGTTTATACGCATGGGAAAATTTTTATTTTCACAAAAGAAAAATAGACGTGGGCGGGTTGGCCGCCTGCCTGCATAAAGCCTTTAGGCCTGTTTGTAAAAATGGTTTTCTAGTGATTAAGCACAATTCAGAGGTGAGCCCCTATAGCCCGAAATGTTGCTTACGAGAGAAGGTTGTGTATAATCGTAGGCATGCACGATGTTAGCCTAGCTACTACTACACTAGCTAACGTGTTATATATGAACCTCTAGCTAGTACTATGCAGAGAGACTTCTGAAGCTAGGATAGAATGTTACGTCTCCCTCTGCAAGCAAGGGTGAGCTTGGTTTTTCTTTTTTGGTGGAGTTAGAGGAAATAGGATGGATGAGTGTTTGTGATCACCAAGAAGAGGTGGTGAGTATACCCCCTTTAAATTCACCAAAACCACAAAATATCACTTTGTTAAAAAAACTAAACATACAAATCTGAAATAAAAGGGGAAAAATGAGAAAGAAAAGGGTAAGACAGAAAAATAATCTCCCTCTTGCTGGTCACCCCTTTGGCTCCGGACGTCGTCGCCTCGCTCCTCTCGCCGGCTTCTCGCTCATCGCCTTGCTCCTCTCACCGTCCACCGCGCCGATCTTCTCCAAAACCATTGTGGCCCTCACACTGCTACACAGGGGTCATAGAAAGGGAATATTTTTATATGTAGCACGCCATAGAAATATTTTAAATACAAAACAATAGGCTTTTTTTTTAATTTCATCATATATAGAAAGGGAACATTTTTATCCCTGATATGCTATGGAGTGCTACATAAGCTACAAAGCTATGCATGCATTACGCCTTAAATGATCCGCGACGAAAATAACCGCGCAATTCTCTGATGATCGATGTTGCCAACATGCAGATAACTATCAGGCAATTTACGCGGCACAGTCATAGACTCGTAGTCATGCATGCAATGCAAGATCAAATCGTATGCATGCATGTACGTGACCGGGCGCCCCATCTGAATTCAGTTTTGGATATGCATATACAGCCGTGCTTGCTCGGTCGATCATGCATGCAACGACCACATTAATGGACATTAATATTTGCAATCCATATCAGTCTTGGCAGCCTCTTTTCGGCCCTCAATTTGTAGCTCTCGCTCCTAGCTTTTGCATACATGCTGATCCAGCTAGCATGTTTTCTATCTTTTCGGCTCAATCTTGTTAGTAGTTTGTTGACAGAGGACTGATATTGAGAGAGAGAGATCTAGAGAGCAATGGTCCGTACGTACATAGCCAATCATTCTATCAGTCAGTAGGGTACAATCAGGGATGGCAAGGACTGCACTTGCGGCTGGCTACATACCATATATATGTATACATATATATTTATCATCTTATGTCTATGATTCATATTCTCATTCGATTATGCACATATATATGTGCATCAAAGGGAAATTCATGCACATCTATCCACTTGCTGTGTCTATGTTTTGTAGGCCACACCCTGCTTATCTTTATGTGATTGATTGATGAATCTTATCGCGCTTTCTCCAGTCAGTTGTGTACTGCATGCAGCAAGCTAGATCTGAACAAAGGAGTTGGCCATATTTGAAACGAATCATGCATGTCCCATACTCGCTGCTACTTTTGCGTCCATGTGCAGTGCAAGAGTCGGGCTGTTGCTCTTTTGTTGATTGGATTCTCAATTTTCTCTTCTTCTTCCTTCTATAATTCTAGGGGAAGAATGGGATTTTTTTTTTTTTGTTTTAGATAATGAGGGAAGAATGGGATGGCAACAAGAAAACAGGGTTTGCATGAAGTACATATGGGAAAGGATTCAATCTCATGACAAGATTGAATATTCAAGGGTCAGATACACTAGCAGTACTGATACGGAGTCACCCTGGCGCATAAACTTGGAAGATGTAACCCACCTAAACTCCACGCTGAAGTTGGCTTAAGATTAAAATAAACTAGCACGTGATGGGAAGCTAGGAATTAACGAACTATTTTATCGGTTGAACTTTTATGAATTTAAAATTTTAGAAAGTATAAACTCATTAAAATTCTTTAGTAGTAGAAAATAAGCCTCTCAACCAAATCACCTGAGATAGCGTGGCAAGGTACTGTAGCACCTGTCGTTCATGGCACCCATGAGACTTGTCACGTCACCACGTGTGGGAAATTTGTTGCTACACCACGGTTAATTTTTTAGAGTGTTTCTTATAGTCCAGCAAATGGTACCTCGAGATACTAAAACGAAATCTAGTCGCTAATTCATCTGCCACCTTAAAATTAATAAATGGCTACATTATGTTTTGTACTTTGAGATACCATTTGTTAGACAATAAAAACTATCATTTTTTTAAAGGTGTGGCAAGGTTATCCTGTCATGTTGATAAAGAGCAGCATAGAAAAATTGAAAAAAAAAAGGTCTTAGTTCTGAAAAAAGTTTTTAAGCATTTGTTACTAAATATAATATAAAAATCAAAAAGAAACTCGATAGAAACTGTTAAAGTTATGCACCAGATTAGGACTCTTTTGGCCTTAGTGGGATATATAGCCTACAATCCTTTCCTATCGTATATCCATCTAAAAGCTTGACCTTGAATGACCAGAAGCGTATACACACATATATCCCTGAGATATGGGGGCCGGGCGGCCGGGAGACTTGGGCTGTTGGGCAAGAGTCAATGTTTGTATTCAAGTACCAAAAAGATGACATGACCCACCGTTGTGTGCTGTCTGTTCTAGCTACACTATCTGCCAACCTACCTACCATGCATACAAGACCATGTATGCCATGCATTGCCAAAAGGATAACATATGGCATCCTAACAAACTACATATGCTTTCCTAGTACCACCCTATTTATATCACCTTCATCACCCCCTCCGCTTGCACCCTACCTTCCCATACATTTCTGGCAGCCTCTCTTCTCTTTAGCAAGAAAAGCTAGAGAAGAATCTCTACGTAGTACTAGCTAGGAAGAAGAGACAGAGAGAGTTAAGAGTGAGTGATTGAGAGATGAGGAACCACCACAAGCTACTAGTTCCTACCACGAACACCACTTCCTCCTCCTCTTCAAAGAACAATGCCAACAACAAACAAGAAGAGCCACACCTCTCAGGGGCTTACATTAGGAGCCTTGTGAAGCAACTTAGCTCCTCATCTACTGCAAGATCCAAAGATCAAACCACCACAACCATGGGCACCAAACCACATCCACAACCAGAAGAGCCACCCCAAGCACCACCACCACCAGCACAGCCACACAAGAAGCAGGTCAGGAGAAGGCTGCACACAAGCAGGCCTTACCAAGAGAGGCTACTCAACATGGCAGAGGCAAGGAGAGAGATTGTCACAGCTCTCAAGATCCATAGGGCCTCCATGAGACAAGCCAAGGAACAACAGCAGCAACAACAGCAACAACAATTGCTGCAGCTCCAACACCAACAGCAGCAAGACCAGGTATCTCTATCTCATCAGGTTGTAGTGCAAGAACAACAACAACAACAAAAAACACAACAACAACAAGCAGCTAGATCTTGTGCAGCTATGGGCTACACTTCTTTCTCTGATTACCTGTACAACTCCCCACTGACACATTTCTCAGCTCCTCCTGCCACAACCTGCTACTCCTCTCCTCTCCCTTACCACCACCACAGTACACCAGCAGCATCATCAGCTGCACCACACATGGTCGGCCATGGATTGGCCATGGATCACCTACATCTGCCTCTCCCTGCTCAACCATTAGGTCTAAACCTTAGCTTCCATGGCTTCAACAGCGTCGACGTCGACGTCATCTCCGACATCGACGTCGGCGGCAGCGGCAAAGTGGTTAGTACTAGCTCCTTCGATCCTCCATTGATCCACCACCAGCAGCCGTCGCCTACTTCCTCCTACTCTGTATATTCTTCTCCGTCGGTGGCCGCCGGAGGTGGGCAGGAGAACACCTCGGTTGCGGCGGCGGCGGAGGCTGATCCGTCGCTGCACCGAGTGCTGGACGAGGAGGAGATGGCGGCGATCTACTCGATCGGGGAGCAGCACGACATCGAGTGGAGTGACACCGTCAACCTCGTCACCTCGGCGTGGTGGAGCAAGCTCCTCGACACCGTCGAAGGCGGCGGCCAAGCAGAAGGGCAGGAGGCTGCGGCGGTGGCCGGCGGAGGCGCCGTTTACGCGTCGCCGGAGGACGAGCCGACGGCGACGGCGACGCCGGATTGGTTCGGAGACAACTGCCTTGGCCATCATCATCAGATGAGAGGCAAAGAGAGCACCAGCTCTGACGTGCTGGGGATGCATTTCGGTGAGTACTACCACCATCACCACGGCGAAGACGTCTCCTTGCCTAGGTATGTGACTGAAGTGATCCAAATGTTCTTCCTTAGCACACAGTGGTGCAAGAATTTTATTGCATGAAAACTAAGATATATTAGTGTTTGATCAGTCGGTTTTCATGTGAGTTCGAATCTCGACTAACACAGTTTTTTGCATGGGGGGTTTCTAGATTTATCTGGATTTTACTCTATAATTTATTTTTCATATTCAAAGTTATAAACACTTAGTGCACTTGAATTGATTAAATTAATAGTATTTAATTGTCCTCTTGTTTATTGTTTGATATTACCTTTTTCTATTTGAAAATGTATAGAATTCAACATTTTTCCAACTTGGCTCAGTGGCAAAGTTATATATATCTAATCGATACCTTTACTATAGCCTCTACTTGTGGTGTTCTACTATATACCGATGTTATCACCGTTAAATGTGATATTAACTGTTGATTTGGGAGTTACACCACCGGTAGAAAAAATATTTTACTATCAGTAGTTGAGGTAATAGTTGAAATATACATGAGAAGATAAATGGTCTGTGTTAATTCTACTACTAGTAGATACTGCCATAGTAAAATATCTTCATCTTTTAACATCTTCCTGGCATAATAAAAATTATACATTTGATCACGTATGAACTAGAATATTATAGTAATTAATAATTACAGGTTCAGTTTAATATATGTATGTTCTTATATTAGAATAACTGCAGGTAGTTCATAAACTTCATATACACGGGGTAATAGGATCATGGATTATACAAGTCCCTTATATTGTCTTTCATTTTAACAGTGAATGTTTAATGGTGTGCAGAATGGATCTAGGAGAAATTGAAGGATGGGATGCGGAGTGGTTCTCATGATCGTCGATAACAGGGAGAGCAATTGATCACTGTTTTGAGCAAGAATTGCTCCCTTTTGCTGACATGAATTTCACTGTCTTGAATAATCAATGAAAACATTGTGCGACTAAGTAATGGTGAGAGTATGAAATCGACCAATGGCGAAGATTTTGATTATATATATGCATTGGTTGTGCCTTTATGTAAATCTACATATTCTCTGTTCGGCCCAAGTTTAGCACTACATCTTGGTAACTGTAGTTTGTGATCATAACTCAATTCTACTAGAATATCAACCAATATATGTATCTCATAGATATTGCTGTCTCTGTCGTATGTTCTCAGATCGACTTGTTATACAAGTCTTTATGCTAGCGTGATATACTCTTGCATATTATTGGTCATTTGATTAATTAGATTAACTTTAATATGTTGACAAAAATTCTATGTTTTGAAAACCTGCATCACTTGTTTTTAATATGTATCAAAATAATTACTTGTAATAGGTTACTTATAATGGATTTTTTAATTATATTTAGTACTATTTAAACAAAGATGAAAATTGTCGATTAGTTTCAAATCAAATACAGGATTTACTATACCTCGGGATCCGCTGATACCAAGCCCTGCAAGAACTCGCAACAAACACAAAAGGGGAATCATATTTTTATACAAGTCCAGGACTCCGAGAAGGATAACAGACATGTGTCTTGTTGACCAGATGTCTCTTTCCTTTAACAACAGATAAGGCTTGTTGGCAAGTACTAGCTTGGTACCCCTCATCAGTCGCGGGCTGAAACCTAATCAGTAATAGGTATAGGACCGTGGCGGAGAAAGGGTGATTGATGTCAAAAGATATCTGTCGCGGGCGATGGCCCCATTACCGATTACAACCATCGGTCATGGCCGCAAGTTAAAAAGCATGACAAGTATCTCCGCACCTAGATTTATATTTGCAAATACGAACCGTGATAGAAGAATATTTGTATCGGCGGGGGATCAACTAGGCTATATGGTGTATGTGGACATATATGTGTGCATATAGAGGCTAGTCGAAGGCGCATTGATCAGCGAGTTGACGAGTTGATTCAGTTGGGCTTTGATGTGCTTCGGCGGATTGGGTGTTTTCGGACTTGCTAAGCTTGCAACACGTATTGAACATCCCACTGAGCATTTATGTCCAGCATAGTTTGACTCCAAAAGTTAATAAATTTAAACGATTATTCAATCTAAAGAAGTATTTTAAAAACTATTTACTTAGAGGCAAACAACACAAACCGCTTAGCAAACTTTCAGTCAGCCCTAGAGTAGTTTGCATGAAACACCAGTGGCGGATGGGGGCTTGAGGACCCCTACCCCCAATGGATCAAGGGAGCACACCTAGAACACCCCCATAGTTTTTTTAAGAACATATGAGAGATTAGGGTGCTAGATAATTTTGTTGAGCACTTAGCTCAATCTTTTGATCCGCCCCTGTGAAACACCTATATTGATGTTCCATAAAACGTTATAATTTGCTTACAACTAAAGAGGATATAATTGATTAGTTTTTCCTGTTATGGTTTCTTTTTGCTTGAACATTAAATCTTATTACACATACTTGACTAGTACATTTTTTTTATTTTTGTGAGGTCATTATATATTAAATTTATACATTGACAAGGAATTGATTTTAATTATTTTCCCCGTCGATCCCAACTGCCAAACTCTTTTTAGCTGCACAAATGAAGGAAAAATAAAAGAAGGTCATTGCATACCAGAAGCATGAGGTACGTAGCTGATTGGACTTCTCTTTGTTTTGCATCTACAAGCAATAGAGAAGCTCAAAAGAAAAGATAAAAGGCGAACTACACAAATAGCTTACTGCTCTATTAGTTGACATAGGTATGTATATTTGTTGGAAATTTAGAATAGTTTTTTTCTCTGCCTATATGGGTATAGGAGCACATCAGCCAGTTGAAACTTCGTGGTATTTGATGAGTACAAGAAACTTATACTAGTACTACAATTTGTTTGGAGTTTGGGTTATAAAGAAACTGAAAAAAAAAATTTCGTCTTCTCTGAAGCATTTATTAGCTGACTAGTTATTTGGACACATGCAACATGCATTTATAGGATAATACTATCTCTTCCTCGAACAAGCTAACTAGGTGTACTGAAGCTAGGTTTGGCAACACTGCAGTGAATGATTTCACTGTGAATCTGTGATGCTTGTTTCTGCTAATGTGTGTATGCCAAGGCAAGAATTGCTGCCCCACTCTAGCTAGGTCAGGTGACAAATATGTAACCGTAGCTGGGGACTAGCATTGATGCACGCCTTCTGATCAGAAGTTTACTGTAATTTCCTGCATCATCACAGCCTCAGCTAGCTTATTCAGCCTGGTAAATTGTTCAGGTATGTAGAGCCTAGAGGAACAGACTGGCAGGCAGTACAATTGGCTGTAGCCTGACACGCATGATCGAATGGTCAGAAGTGTAAACATGCATGTAAGTGTAAGCATGCATGCATGGAGCAGCTATGCATGACCGTAATTGGTTGTACGATGAGAGTAAATAGAGGGTAAATGTTAATAAGATAATTAACGCTATTTTCAAAAGCTACAACTTTAGCTAGGTACTCCTGTTATAGAAAAAAAAATATTCCCTCAATCCTAAATTATAAACCATATTTCCTTTTTTTTGTTAGATAAAGGTTTGGTCCATGATTCCCTATTAAGATACAGTATTGCGATGAAAAACAATAATCATAAGAAAACATTTTAATATGAATTTATCAAAATTATATCTTAAAAATAAGTTTTAATTAAAATTATTGGTCAGACTCTTGTGCTAACCAGTCAAATTATACCCTATAAATTAGGACTGAGGGAGTACCATACTTACTCTTTTCCAAAATATTAATAAGGGATAAGCACATTTATGAATGTGTAAACGGAATACTAGATGTCTAACAAATCATCCATCTCATTTAATTTAATTATATTTCCATCTTACAGCTAACTCACCCATCAAACAACTAACTCACCCCATCAAACAACTAGGCCAATTATAGTTTTTTATGTTCATGGTTAACCTCTTCAGGAAAACCTAGAAATCAGTATTTGAAGACAGAGGGGGCAGTTGATATATTTGTTACAAAAATACAGAAACTTTCTGTTGGAGATCGGGGTCTGTAGTTCTAGCTCTTGGATAGGCAAAAGTCAATCTTTAGGAAAATACTATCAATGTGAAAATTTGCTACTCCCTCCGTCTTACAATTAATATAGCTACTTTGAGTATTCAAATGTCTCACAACATAACTACTTCTTCACCGACTTCCCCGTATCAAACAATCAGCACCATCTCATTTTAATTTCCTCGCCTATCTATTTTCTAATCTGTCATAACATCCATTTCTCACCTCAGCCATGTGTTTAAAACGACAATAAAAGCTATATTTTAACCTGGAAGTGGGCACCACGCCCATTTTGAATATTTGGTTACAATTGAATAGAAGAGAGAAGATATGAAAGTTCAAAAATTTCACAAGCCCTGCATGTCAGTTCTTCCATCTCCATATTCTCCTATTCTCCCTATCGTCTCTTCGACAACAAGTGGTAGCACTGTTTGACTCACAGAGGTGTGCGGCTTAGCTGCCACAGAGGCTTCACCTCTGGCGTGGGAACCATGGTGTTCAGCAGCTAGCTCATACCTCGCTCCTGTTTTCTCAAGGTCCTAGCCTCCGGCCACCACCATTTTTGTTATTGTCTCACAGATCACTATGCTTTTTTCTCGTATTTCCAAGCGGTTGAGGCGATTTTTTCAGGTGGTGGTCCAAGCAGGGTCCTTTGCAGGCGGCTCACCGTACACCCCGTCTGCAAAAATCCATTTTTGGATGAGGCCCACCCTACGTCCTGACTGAAAAAAAATCTCCTAGAGGTGAAAAAACTGCAAATCTCCAAATTTTTCTGCCCGGAAATTGGAAAATTTCAAATTTCAAACCAAACCCGCCACACCCTGCCGGCGCCATTTCTGAAGACTTTTGTTATGCCCACCGGTGCATCGTCCAGTTGCGACCACTGCAGCAAAGGGAGGGGGAGGATCTTTGTGCACTACTACAAAAATGGTCATCTATGATGAAAGATTGTTGTCACTGGAAATGACCTTGGCAATAGTGCACGTAAACCTTAATATCATCATCGTAGCACTTCTAAGAATGATTTAACATAGCAAATGCCAAAAAATTGAGGGGAACCGATAGATGAGAAATTTCGGTGCAATTTTTTCTTGAAATTTGAATGTTAGATCGCCATGATAAAGGCATGAGCTTCACTGGAGCATTGTCAAGGGAGAAACAAAGAAGAGGGATGAGAGAAATGACTTCTGAGGCAAGGATTATATCTCACCTTTCATGAATATTTAGATGGATGTGGTGTCCATCAACAAAAGAATTAAGAACATACATCCTCAAAGATTGACTTTTATCATGTCCAAAAGCTAAAACCGTAAAGTCACAATGTCACATATCCAAATTTTTCTTAGAAAATAGAATTTTCTGTCTAGTAAGTTCAAGCAGACCTGTAATGCATACAAGTAAGATTATGCGGTTGTAACTTGTAAGTGGGGCTAGATTCATTTGCTACCATCGCAATTTTGTTAAGGATAGGAAATAAGAAAGAAACCACACAAACTCAGAGGAGAAAGTGAAAAAACACTCCTGCGCATTGCTCCCCTGCGAGCGACTCAGGCGGCGGCCAAACAGGCCAAGCCGCCACCGCCCCCTCCCCCTCCCCACTGCTTGAGCGAGCGGCCGGCAAAGCTGCGCCAGCAACGAGGACGAAGGCGGTGGGGCAGTAGTCTCCAACATCGACCGATCCGGCGCGGGCAGAACTGGCATGGGCTGCAATAGACGGAGAGACGTACAATGGTGTGGTGAGGAACCTGCAGAGCCATGCGGCGGCACGAGGCGATGACAACACGATGAGGCAGGAACCATGCTAGGACATGTCAAGGCAGCGGCGACGCGACGCGAGCGCGGATCTGGCACCTCTGCCACGTGATCCGACACTCATGGGGCCAGATCTATCGCCCTCGGGGCGGATCTGACTAGGAAGGTGGCCAGTAGCGTCCGGCGGTGCAGGCGAGGCCGCTAGCCCGTGCGGCTGGCAAGCTTGGCCCAGCGAGCCAGTGACACGTAGGCTGCTGGTGCAACACACGGTAGTGGCGCGCAGCGACAGCCGGTGGTGGCAATGCGCAGAGACGGCCGGCCAAAGGCATGCGGTGGTGACCAGCGGTGGCTGGTGGCGTGCGTCCGGTCACATTTCAAGGTGGGTGCGGGCTTGGGGACATCCGTGCTACTGGGTTAGAGGCCCTTGTCCAGATGTAGTCCCATGTACTGGATCTAGGGTCATTTGGCATAGCGCGGTGGTGGTTTACTGCAGGGCCAAGGTGAATCTGATGTGGGTGGCTTCTTGCCTAGAAGTTCACGTGGACAGTGTTCAGAGGTGACCCGAGCAAACATGATGAGATGGCCCGTGAAGGTGTAGCAACGTGGAGGCCAGGTGGTGAGGGGCCTGGTGGAGTTGGCATAGAAGCACGCATGGAGAGGCCATGCGACACTTGTGGATAACTTTCTTTGTTTGTGGGTTCTGATTGGTGATGGCAACCCAAGGTGGTTTCGACATGTTGGCTAACGGCTCCCCACAACATCATCATACACAATGGCGATGACAATGTTGGAACATGCTTGGGCCGTCCCGCCGACATTGACGGACATGTTGATGCTTGTTGCGATGACGGGGGAGATGTGGCTTTGGGGCCTTTTGGCACAACGCGGAGGATGGGAAGGCAATGGTTGGGCAGTCTGGCGGCCCAAGGATGGTGCAGGTGGCCAGATCGTGCCAGTGTCAACAGCAATGCCATGAGGTGGGGCCTATAAGCCAGCAACGGGCCCCAATCCATACGTATGTTCTCTTGCAATGGTGTCTTTGTTGTCAAAAGATGGTTGTGTCGAGCAGGCTAGCATAGGGGAGGGCCATCCATTATTCTCTCTCACCCTCTCCCCATCCAATCTATTTGCATGGATCGATCTGGAGCGCGTCGAATGTCCAGTTTCTTGATGGCCAGCCGACGGCAAGCTGCCCGAAGCGGTGGCCGCGCGTTGAAGGATGTGGTGATGGTGGTTGCAACCCTGATAGGCATCTTTGACATGGGAGGATGGTTTGTGGACGAAAGCCCTGCCTTCGGGCTGTCAACGGCGACGTCTGTGGGTGATGCTCTCCTCTTGGGGCGCTGATGAGTTTTTTCGTCTTCCCCTAATAGTTCGTTCGGATGAAAACCTTGTCCTGGCACCATAGGACGGGTGGCAGCAGCACAATCTGCATCGTTTCCTTCCGAGAGTTGTCGTCTTAAATTTCCATTACCTTATGAGTTCTCATTTCAAAAAGAAAAAGTTTAGTGACTATAACCGGACATATAGAGCAATCGAAAGCTTCACACAATCTTGATGCCCAACACATCGAAAGTGATTTGGGTAAATTGAGCAATAAATACCATAGTGTGTCTCATTTACTTGGTAGTTGGCTGAGTGGGGTTAATCCTAGGCTTAAAAATCAAGTGTTTACTGGCCTATATGTTCGCACATTTGCACGACTGTAACATTCCTATGTATCTCTGTAATAGAGTGTGTAGTAATTAGTTTAAATTTATAATGACAATGTACATATACATGTGTTTGTACAGTATAAACTGTACCTATATTGTTGACATATTTATCTTGGTTTGTAATTAACAATTATGTCATCACCACAAAAAAATACTATGCATTTGTGATCTCCATCACCTCCATTTTTATCAGTATTTAGGTGTGTCATATATGGATACAAACAGACTATATTATTGCAACAATAAACAATTAACACTGATTACGCCAAACTTAAAAAATGTACCATAAAGCTCATATACTTATGTAGAAAATGTTGTCATATGAAATTTACTGTATTATTCAAGAAACAACACACCACTTGGTGTATATCGGCCCTACCATTTAGCAACTAACATGATTACATCATTGGGCACCTTTTAACAAAAAAAAATGCAAGGTTTCCTTTTAAACAAATTGTATGTCTAATGAATGTGGTTAGAATAATTTATAAAGTGTTTTTTTTATTTTAGGGGCCTAAAATAAGGTTCTCTTTTAGAGGTGTATGTTTAAAACTATAAGAACCGGAACCGGACTATGCAAAATGGGATGTTATTACTTTTTCCCCTCGATCCATCCTTCACATTCTAGAAGCTTCATAATCTGATGGATGGGTAGGATCTTTCTCATCTATTTTGTCTCTTTCTCAATCCTATGGTCAATATTTACTTAATGATATGGCACATTCTTGAGGGATTTTGAGGTTCCCTTTTCACTTGTTAAGTTGTGCATATCGGCGTTGTGCTAGGCGGTGTGGTTAAGTATGAATGATGTGGTTTCTAATGGAACATCTGTGTATTCTTTTATGTGGGTGATTTTCAAGGGAATGTATTGGACAATAATATGGTCTTTATTGCTTAAGGAAGAATATGCCAACATAGTGAAGGAGTACTGCAAGATGCTTGAGATGAGAGTTTTGGAGTTTTTCACTAAATTTATATGGAACTTCATAAGGAGAATTAAAGCTTAGGCTATTTTCTTATGTGTTAGCTTGATGGTTTGAACTTATGTTGGTGTTCATGCTTTATGTTTGATGTGTAACCATATAATCGGGGAACCTATGTGTTTTACTATGGACTTGGTTAGCTGTGTTCATCCCTTTGGATATAGAGGCCGTGTTTTTAAGTCATTATCTAAAAACAAAAGGTGGTACCAGGCCTCATATCTTTAACCTTGATATTCATAGATATTCAGCTTGATACCATGTGTATCGAGTTGATACGGACGTGTAGCGGGCCTGATAGTCGCAAATGCAGAGAGGCCCCAATATATATAGTCCTACATAACATAGATAGACTAAATACATGTAAGACAAATAAAAACGTTAGATAGCTCTGTACTAGTGTTAGTAAAATAGCTTAGAGAAACACTAAATGACCTTCAAATATTTATCCCTTTCTTTCGATGTAGGAAGCATTTTAGCAATCACACTGAAAAATGCATACTTATTTGAAACTTATGGCCCCTTAAGGAACAGGACGCCTTCCTTAGTTTTAGCTAATAGTTCTCATTTTATGAAACTTATGGCCCCTTTTGAATCGTACGTTTGTGAAAATTGATAAATAGGAAAAACACGGGATTTTCACAGGAATGCAAGTGTAAAATAGAGGATCACAAAACACATGAAAAATACAGGAATGATCGTTTGATAGGACCTCAAGAAAAACACATGAATTAGATAAGAGAGATAGACTCATAAGAAAATTTCCGCACTCTCTTGTATTTTTTTCCTTCCATATTAATAAATAAAATTCGCACTCTCTTATGCGGCTCATTTAAAAAAAAGGAAAATTTCCAAAAGTTAGAGCTCTTGAAAAAAATTCCTAAAAATAATGCACGCAATCATCCATTCTATAGAAATTTCATAGGATTTGGAAATCTCTAATCCTTTGTTTCAAAGGGCTATATAGGAAAATTTTCTATAAGATTTTAATCCTCCATATTTTCTCCAAAATTCCTTCGAATCAAAGGGGCTTACTCGTAAATAAGTTAAATGACTGTTTCCTAGTTTTAACTAATAATTCTGGTTTTACGAAACTTGCTCGTAATAAGTTTAAATGAGAATGACCAGCTTCTTATTATTCCAGCCAAATCATAGATTTTTCTATTTTGGAGGTGGAGCTTCTCTGGCTCGATTTAACAGCTATTTGTGCATGCTTTTATGTCAGATCAAATGATAGAAGTTTAAAATTACAAGGGCCTTTGAAAAAAAAAAGAGTTAACTGAATACCATTGGCTTATTACAGTTAGCAAGGCACCGCTAAATATGCAATACAACGTCAAATTGCAGTACCTAGGTAATTTTGTGCTATGTGTAAGAAAAAGCACTGTATCTGTTGCGCAAACGGTGAGACCAAAAATACCGGCCCCGATAAAGTTTCTATAGACGAGAAATTTAATTACACACCTGAAACAAAATGAGATTGGCAACATGGCACATTCAACACATGTGAAATGAAACAACTTTTGGACGTTCACCCTTTCTTGGGATTCTTGCAAGCTTTCCGATACAAAAGAACCCAATTGATTTCTGTGTTCTTGCTCCGTTGTATGGCATTGTAATTCTACTAAGCTTGGATTTTCATTGTAGTTTGCAACTCAGGAATGTTATTCAGTCTAGTAATCTTATACAAAATCCCCATGATGCAATCGGACCAAAGCCTACCAAATCATCAGCCGAGGTCACTTGAAGGGTGCAAACAAAACTGATGAGTTGTGCCCACCGAATCCAAACGAGTTGGACAACGCCACCTTTACATCACATCTCTCCTTTTGTGATCCCACTAGAATGCTGACATCCTACATCAATATTGTAACCACAAGCATTTTAAATGGACTAGAACATGGTGAAATGGATTGTAGAAAATGAAACAAGATGAAAGCCCCTGTTACAAATAACTGATACAGGCTGTTATAAACGAAGTTAAATAAGGATTTCTGTGATATGCATCATATTGTCATATTAAGCAAAATCTCTATGACGCCAGAAAGTACAATTATGACTGAAGCCAGTCAAGCCATAAAATTAAACAAACATTTCTGAAGTTGAATACATGACGCTCATTGTTTCTTTTTTTTTTGTTTAACAAACCACTGCAAAGAATCTTTCATTCAAAAATCAGTATAAACAAGAGCCTTGCAGAACCACATCAGTTTGGCATCCTCTTTATACCAGCATTAGCTCAATTTGATAAAATAATAGGAAATAACAAAAATCTGTGTTCATGAAATTACCACATTTTTCTCCGGTTTGTCTAAATTGATATTTGGGTGGACCCAACCAGTCCTTATAGCCTGCACATACATGGGGACAGGAAAAAAAACATGAGGAAGACAATCATGATGGTCCAATATCGTCTGTATTGAAAATATGATAGTATGATGTGTCATTTATGAGCTGATCAGCTGGTCATGATGGCTGAAGTTGCTGATTGGAATTCCCTCCATTCACAAATAGATGTTTTGGATGTGTGCAGTCAAATTCAGACCTCGAGTAATCTTAAAACACTAATATATGCAACAATGTTATGTAAACTGAGATTAACTGATGAAGCTCTATTAACCACAACAATTTCTGCCCTCAACAGAGTATTTCAAGTTTTCAACAGGTGTAAGGTTGGTGCTAGAGCCACCCATTGGTACCAAGGGGTGAGGGTGTACCAAAAGGTAGATTGATATATGGAGATGGAATCAATCGGCACCACTACGTCAAAAAAACATTATGCAAGTAGTTTGAATAAAAATTCTGAACTATGTATTTTTCTATGGTGCTAACATTTGCAAAAATCAGTGAATAGACAGGAGCACATTAGATTACTTTTTTAAAAAAAAAGAGAGTAAATTTCACAAAGCCCGGGTTTTGGGGCACTTGTAACATAAAAGCACATGTTTTGCAATATGTTTCACAAAACCCTGTGTTTTGGGGCTAAATGTTTCAACAAAACCCTAGGTATAAGCTTATATCACTCATTTGGCTAATATTTATATCTATAATAACCGTAAAAAAATGCATATGTTATTTTTGGGTGTGTATACATGCCATGTACTTTTTAAAGCATTTGTCATTGATTTTCTAAGCATTTGTCTACATATTTAATATGTTATCATGTAATTCATGTCACTTTTAGTTGGGTTATATTAGCTTTTTTAATAGTGCATTATAAACTTGGGAAAAAATAAAGTAGACAAGAGATGTGTATTTTGAATTATCTAATGTGAACTTGTGTAAAAATAATCATGTATAGTATTGAAATATTAGTATTTTACATAAATATGGGGTTTCTCATAACACTTTGCCCCAAAACATGGGGTTCTTTGAAACAAATCACAAAACATGGGGTTTTCTGTTATGGAAGCTCCAAAATATAGGGTTTTGTGAAATTTACTCGAAAAAGTACAAATACTTCTAAGAATACAAGAAGAATTTTACGTCTTTGCTACTTAACCCCTTCAGTGCCACATCAACTCCTTGTGGCACTGAAAGATAAAAAAACAACATTGTAAATTGTACAAAAACCTTGGAGGGGTAGTTTTGTTGGTTTGTAACAGGATCTATTAGAATGTTGAATGAAAATTGCAATCATTGAAGTAAACTAGTAATCCTTAATCACACTTTAGTTTTCAGGGATGTTTTCACAAGCAGTTATACGGCACGTAATTCACCAAAAATTCCAGCAAAATTAGGCACTACAATAGTGAAGTATTGAGAATTTTTATAGAAGCTCAAATGACATGGTATTCCATACAGTCCTCGGTAAAGTGTCCTATCAGCAATTACAAATTTAATTGGAAATTCCTCCATGGCCATTCAATATTAAATACCCAACAAATATGCACCATAGCCAATCCTAAAATCCAACAAACAAGTCTAAGCTTCATTTTGACTTATTTCAGGGTGAACTGCCCAAGTGCCCAGATGAAAATCTGTACTGACGCGCAATTAAATAAAATAATTGCTGCCCACTCCAATATTTAACGCTTGAGACTTGAGAGGATCTCGCGTGAGGGGGAGTGTTGGAGTGTATAAAGTGAATTGTCCGCCTTTCCCTATCAGCTTAGGCTTTTGGGTTGAACTGGTCGGTGGATGCAACTTAACAGTTATAGCTTTGTTGTATTGTACTATTTTATGGGATCTGAAAACTGTCATAGTTCTGATGTGGCTGCTATGTATAAAAAACATGAAATATTTATATTTGGGACAAATCTCCAGAAATAATCTGACTGAATACTTCGACATAACAATTTAGCAATACCAAACAGGTCCAAGTTACCAAGTCACTAGCTTGGTTTCTAATTCCAACATTAGCTGCACTTGGCATAGTTGTATTGGAATATACTTTTGGGCAATCAAAACATTAATGTAGAAAAGGTTCAAGAAAGCACAATGGTGCAGTTGAAAAAACAAAATGACACAAAACAATATAACAAGACAAGAAAAGGTCATAAATGATGACAGGTTGGATATTACAAGTGTCCACTCCAGTTCCCATGCTCAACTTCGACTTTGCTTAATTTCAGCATTTCATATAGAAATATTACCTTCTAAATCAGTCATCAACTTTCAATTCAAACAAATCACATCAATCGAATCTATTCAAAATCCAAAGCTTAGGTTGAGACAAATTTAACTCTCAAAGTGACTGGTTTTTACTTGGTAAATTTAGAAGTCACCTTCCATACCACGTGTAAAATAATCTTGAGTTCCAACATGTTTTCTCAAATTCTACTAAAAACACTGAAACTCATAGGCTGGGTAAATCCAACAATAAAAATCTGATGAGTTTTCACCTAGACATTTCGTAAACTCAATAGAGCAAGCACACCAATCAGCACCAGCAAGGCAGTGCTAATACCAGTAGGGGTAGGTGGTGTAGGATGTGAATGTAAGGTGGGCTTGTGGCTAAGTGTGACAAGATGTTGTTTCCAATCTACGACACTCCATGACAGAGCTTGTGTTGGGGTGCACAACTAGTAGTGCAAACAAATAGGAATAGCAGAGCAGCAGATACTCCTGCCTTTGTGCGTTACTCTGTTTGATCCAGAACCTCAGAAGGGGAAGATCATGAGCTCACAGGTACCCGTGGATTGGAAAATATAAAATTTTTCTTCTATAGTGAGTTCAATTGCAAATACTTACTTGTACAGCAGCCACAGCTTCTATTCCACCTGCGGCTCCTAGCAGGTGGCCCGTCATTGACTTTGTGGAGTTTACTCTAAGCTGAATTGTACAATGGTTTAATATATGGAACTCAAAATCAATAGAAAACTATAAAGGCTTTCAAAGGACATAGAAGATTTCTGAAAAGGAGGCATGCCTGAGGATTCTGACCAAAACAGCGGTTGAGAGCTTCAAATTCCTTCAAATCACCCATCTGTGTCGATGTTGCATGGGCATTTACATAATTAATGTCTTCCTTTGCTACTCCTCCATCTGCTAGTGCATTTTCAATACAAAGGATAACCCCTCTACCTGATATTATATGGACATGATATTAGTATCTTACATAAACAAGAAAATATAGAAAAATAACCTTGAATAGGAGAACAAATGCACCACAATGTACCTTCAGGATGTGGCTCTGTCATATGGTATGCATCACATGAGAAGCTTCCTCCTAGAAACTCAGCATATATTTCTGCGCCTCTTTGCTGTAAAAATTTATATCCACAATGGAATTCTTAAAATTTGAACAAAATCAACTTAAAATTTGAACAAAATCACTAGTAAATAATCAGGGAAAATGATGAATTTGCACAAACACAAACAAGGGATTAAAGGAAATCGCATAAATGCAACCTTTGCATGCTCAAGTTCTTCCAGAAGAAGCACACCAGCCCCTTCTCCCATGACAAATCCATCACGATCCTGTGATACAAAAGATAGTAAAAAGAATATTGGACCGATGAGAGTTCTGCAGAATCATCACCATTAAGTAAATATGTGCACTTAGTCAGTAAGAATGTTGTGCAATGCATCGTACACCCAAATATGCAGTGTAGAAACGTGGATCAAATCAATTGGTTAAAAACAGTCGTTATGTTACAAAAATTATTCTTGAACAACTAACCACGTCCCAAGGCCGAGAAGCTTTTGCCGGATCACTATTTCTCTGTGAAAGAGCTCTACAGGCCACAAAACCTCCCAATCCTGCATGTAACAGTTCGGATTATCTAAATAGATACCTTGGCTTGTGCAAGAAAAAGAAAAATATTCAACTAAACAAAATGGTAACGACTGGAATAATGGTATCTCAAGTAATTGAAGCCATCATACCAATTGGGATAATTGGTGCGTCAGAACCACCACAGAGCATCACATCCTGCGTATTTAGGATAAATTGCAATTATGATGTGTTCACCTTGCAGAAGAGATCACAAAAGATGGTGTGGCTTACAGTTTCCCCTCTTCTGATATGATTAGCTGCATTTAGTATGCAGAAGTTACTGGTGGCGCAAGCAGTAGAGATGGAATAGTTTGGACCCATCCAGCCCTGCTCAGTAATACAAATTTACTTCTTGAGAATTCATTACTACTTAATGAGAAAATTTACAAAAAAAAAAGGACAGATGGTATAAGGTACCAGATCCATCGCAAGTATTGCAGAACCCATGTTTGTAGTTGCAAAGGGTACACAGAATGGGTTCATCTTCTTGTAGGATATTCTCAATGCTTCGATTGCATCACTAAAAACCTGCTTAAAATATCACCATAAGCTGAACTAAACTAAAGAGGGAAGTGTCCAAAGAGGAAAAAAAAAGGTTGCTTCTTTTATGAAGAAAGATAATGCAGTGTGTGCAGATCTGAGAACCTTCATGCCACCCATAGCAGATCCAATAAGAACTCCACATCTTGATTTATCCAACTCGTTCATGATTTCTTCGGTGATTCCACCGTTTTCCAATGCTTTCTTCCCAGCAGTTATCAAATATAGCATGAACTTGTCCATTCTCTTAGCTAATTTTGGTGCAACCCAGCCATCTGTTGAAAAGGATTTGATTTCTCCTGCAATTCTCTGCATGAAATAAAAAATTACTTCTCAACTTAATTGTAAAATGAACCTCACATCCAGTAGAAAAATGAAGTACCGTGGGGTAATTGGAGCAGTCAAATGTCTCTATCTCGCTTATACCACTAACACCCTGAAGAAGGTTGTTGTAAAACTCATCAGGATCATGGCCTAACGGTGTCACGACACCCATGCCAGTGACGACCACTCTGCGTTGTTTAGTTTCTGATTTCTTGCTTTCCACGGCTCCCCTTTCAGGATGCAAAGCTACAGCCATGGGTATTCCTGCAGTTCATAAGAAATCTCATTTCGATGACGGGCAATTAACTCATTTTAGCACATGTGGCCAAACAAAAGAAAAGTAGCACCATCCAAAAACAAGCTTATCGCTTGGATACTTCTTCGAGGACCACCTTATTGGTCACCTATGTGCTAATACTGTTACTACCCTGTGTGCCACCAACAGAAACTACAAAAGTGACGAATAGCAGGACTGATGATTCACCAGGCAGGTGTGATGAAATGTAGTTACATTGTAATGGAAGTTGCGAGTTAGCAATAACACCCAAACATAAGCTTTTCCCCAAGACATGATTTCAGATTTCTTTAGTACCATTTCAAACATTAACCTTTCTGACCGATTCTTACTCCTCTTCCACCTCTCTTGGAATAATTCCATTCTGACCAAATTCTAGGCATACTGAAGAACAAAAGAATCATAGGCAACCAAGCATGCAGATAGCAGAGTCACCCATTCCCTCTAACAGCGTGCGCAACATAGACATGGGATTGACGAACATGATGACGAAAAGGCCTAAACAACAGAGCAGGGTATAATCCATTTCCATCCTCAAATCCCAAACTAGCACACGAGCGATGTGACATCTAAAAACCGCATAAAAATCGCATCTTCACAGCCCGTCGATACTACCAATGCGCGGCAAGTAAAAACCCCACTACGATACTCATTTACAGTTTACACTCGACGAGTACTCGAAATGGGGTAAAGACGGCACGCGAAGATGTAGAATGGGAACCAAGGGAAAAGAAATGGGCTCAACTCACCAGAGCGCGCCCTGCCTCCTCCTCCTCGGCACCGCGCGCCGGGGCGGCGGCGCGACGAGCCGAACATCCCGCCGGCGCCGCCGTGCCTGCGCAGCTTCTCCTTCTCGCCGTCGTCGCATGCCGCCGACAGGCAGGCGGCGACGAGCCAGGTGCAGAGCGGCGGCGCCACCCCGGCCATTGCTCGCTCACGCCCTCACGCCCTCCCTCCCTCCGTTGATGGATCCCGACGCCGCCGCGACAACGGCGATGCGATCAGGAAGGCGCGGATCGGGCGGCGCATCCACCGGCGGAGCTCCGGCGGCGGCGAGATGGGGCCGGGCCGCAGCGAGATGCGTGCGGCGGGCGGGCGAGGTGGATGGATGCTAGGCAGGCAGGGGTAGGGGAGGGCGTGCGGGGAGGCTGCTTTAATAGGAAAGGAGGCGGCTTTGGCGCATCTGGGAGGCGGCGGACGCGGCGGCGGCCGCCATTGCTCCTCAAGGTGTGCGGTGGTGGGTTGGAAAGGAGAGAACTTCGAAGAAAGAAGTGGACGAGCAAGTTTTAATAGAGAGGGGGGAATTTTAACCATTAATAAAAATAAAAAAAATGTGTTAACCTATGTTTTTCCCTCTTTTGGGGTTTATGGTTTTTCAGAAATGGAGAAATAGTTTATCTCAAAAACGAAATGGAGAAATAATAGATGGAAATATGGTTTTCAGTTTTGGTTGGTGTTTAGTGTGTGTCTTGGGGATTTTGATGAGGCCAGGTGGGGCTCTGGATGCTCCCCTAGAGTTTGGCTGCAGATATGGATTGGGTTTTAGGGATCACAACGTGGGAGACTTGATAGTGAGAGTTTTTCTCATGGGAGCACACAGACAGAGAACGTGACCGAGACTTTCGTTTTTCTTTAAGGGACTTTGTGACTACAGCACCATCAGGCACCCTTTTTATATGTAGAATCATATTAACATATTGGTTGTATTACTGTAGGTGACTTCTTGTGGCTGGTTAATTCTAGAGCTAATTTGAAAAGTCTTTAATATTTGTTCTAAATCCATTTAGGGTTCGGGATCCATCTATTGTTGAGGGCCTAGGGGTGGACATTCAGCCTGATCGAGCAAATCGGTTTTCGTTATTTGGTTTCTTGCAAAATTTGATTAGTGCAAACTTAAGACCGATTGATTAGTTGAGGATGGAGACCGAATTTATGACTGAAAATATTGGTTTCGATTAGTTCGGTTTGGTCTTTTAGTTTCGGCTATTTTTTCCCACCCGTAAAGACCCTTAATCCAACTGACAAAATTAGGCCAAGTAAATTTAAAAAACAGTACTTGCATTACATTACATTTAGTCTTTTAGCATTCTATATGTCTATATACATTACAGTACTACAGTCTACAAATAAAAGAAAAAAACGGGGTTACTAGAAAATTAAGTGACTCAAAGAAACTGGCTGCAGAAAAAAGAGACCGGCGATTGAGAAAAGCACAGAAAATAACATCCATTTCATTTACTAGCCAAAGTTGTCAACCTTCATGACATAAGTTTGGTTGAGTGCCGACAAATCTGTAGAACATCATGGCAGATTGGCAGCAGGGTCAGTCTTTGGTCAAATTTTCTTTTTCTTTAAGTTTTGTCTGTTGTGCACAATCACTTTTTTTTTTGTTCCAGTCAATGACCTACAGTTTTATTCCTTTTTTTTTTCAAAACTTGTTCTATTGCGATTAAAACTTTTGAGAGAAATCAGAGATAGACGTGTTGAACCCGATTTAAAGCAGCTGGCAAATCACTACAATCATCAAAAATATCAACAATATCAAGATGGCAGAATAAATTTTTCTCACCGTTTCTCTAAACTCGACGCACATATACATGTCATACGGGACTCCACTTACCAAACGAATAGAACGATGACTTGTATATACGTACATGATGCCAACTCTAATTAAGACTCTTAAGCATACACTTGTCCTAGTTAATTACACACTCCATCTCATAATATAGTAACTTGGGGTAGGATTAAACTCCACCTATGATAATGTATTTGGACAACCCCTTAGATTGCTATATTGTGGAATGGAGGAAATAGTAACGACACTTGATCTTGATCTTGTCCTGACTTATGCATGTTAAACCAATTGGTTTTGTCTGCAGCTTTTCCAACTTGAACTACCCATCGCTCTGCACACCCTACTCAAGATGATGAACTCATTTGCTCAACATCCAGGACATATCTTCTATCACACACACCAAAGCTCTCATCAACACCTTGGACTCAATACTTTTGCTTGACACCTAACTAAAACAAACACAGATCAACCATGAGTGATGAGTAGGGCATTTTCTTCATTCTTTTTTTGCCAACGTCTTCTCCTCTTTTTTTCCCTCAAACCGGCGCTGGAGAGCAAAAGTGCTCAAAATTATTATAATTATAGCATCGCACCTTTGTTTTGTCAAACTCGTTTTGCATCTCCTTGGCAATATGTAGGAGGGTTTCCTCATTATATCTTGCTAGATCGCCGTAAGAGCCATTTGATATTTGTCCCCTTTGGTTTCGATTGCGTCCGAGACCTTGTGCCTAATCTGAATAGTTGCTCTTGTTGTGCATCGGGCATTACAGGCTTACAGCGTGACGGAACTCTTTTCTTGTGTCATTGTGGGGAAAATCACCAAGATTAATCAAACAATCGACGCACTCTATCACAATGGAGCACAAGGAAACAGAATAATTTTTCTAGTGAGACACAACTATCACTGTATTTTCTCTCTCAAAAACTTAACGCACATATGCCATATAGGGTCTTCTTTTACCAAGCCAACAGAAAGTGACTCACATACGTATAACTCTGATAACTATGACTCTAAAGCATATAGTTGTCCTAATTATATATTAGCAACATGATTATGTCTTGAAAGCATTAGCTGGATAAGATTTGAAGCTGGTTTAAATATTACAATCGTTATTGGTTTGATAAATTAAAGATTGCAATCAATATCCAGCCAATCCTAGCCAGCTCTGCCGTGCAACACAAGTCCCTTGATTTCTAATCTTCAAATGTGATTTTATATATTTAACGATACGCATGTATCATTCAATTTGCATGTATTATTTAAAATGTTATCGTAGCATTAGCACGGGCACCCTACTAAGTATGTTTTAACAATTTGTTCATGGTCATTGTTTAACAATTGTCTGCTTGCGTCCCTCCTTGTATTTACGTTTAGCTTAAAAGATGCATGCTTGGTGTTGATATTGCAAGCATGGTTAAACCATTTACTTGTTGAAGATCTGTGCACTTTCAGTATCTTTATTTATCCATATACCCAAACTGCTTATATAACATTCAGTTAACTGAGAAGAATCCGCGAAAAAAAGGGGCAATTTGCAACTGAGAGGAAGAATGTAGCAAGCCGAAAACCAAAAAGCATAGCTCACGCAGTTTTAAAATCTTCCATTGTAACGACCACTGGTGAGCCGTGAAAAATCTCTACAAAAGTTGTTCTGTGATGAAGTACATTCCTCGTAGAAAGTTGGTGATGCTAGAAGCACACATAGTTAGCATCCAGTCATCCGTTTTGCTGAAGATTTGTGCACCTGCAGCATTAAGAATCTTCAGGGAACAAGCAGCATCACCAGCATGTGCAGAATCAGATAATAATAACTAATAAACAAACAATGCATCCATCAGAAAACAAAACTGTAGCTCACGCAGTATTCATATATCTTCAAATGCTGACGACAAACCAGTCGTGTAAAAGTTCTCTAGAATTACAAGGTCTTGCTGCCCTCAGAGAGCAGCAGCGCAAGTCGCACGCTGTTAATTGATCTTATAATGACTTGACGAGGAATTCAGGAGTTGAATCCTGACAAGTTTAATGTGTCTAAACAGCGCAAATCATTGTAGCATTCCAACGTCGTCCTGACTTATCATCAAAAACATCGAGCAGTGAAGAGAAACTAGGCATTAAAACCCACGTACAGACGTACTTAGGTAGTACCAAACTGTCAACTACTCGCTACTCCTCCTGAAATGAACAAAAGAATGTTCCGTTCAGATAGATATCAGGCAAAATTTGACCCGGTGTCCTTGCTTCTCTAGTATTAGCTTTTGACTCTGCAGAAAACACCTCTACTAATTACGTACATGTGCTGACGATGACCAAAGCAAACGCCAAATGCGTGTTTAGCAGCATGAAATGCGTGCCCAAATCTGGTCGTCAAGGAAGTACATATATACACGTCAGGATTCTAGACATCCAAGCTCCTCGGTTATAACGGATACAAGAGTATAAATGTTTTTATTTCCAAAATCTCGATGTATTTCCTTGTCTTCTAACATATTTTGTTAGGTTTTTAATATCTGATTTATCCCAATATAAATAACCAGCCTTGATCTGCGCTTCATTAAAAAAGGACAGCCAGGTACAAACGATGATCCTCTTGTCAAAACCCGGCGTAGCCTGGTCTCTCTAGTGGTGAGAAATCTTACGGCAAATCATGCAAGTTGTAGCTGAAACTTGCCGGGATTTCCTTGTCTTTTCTCCTTTAGCTAAGCCTCACGCTTGTTTGATGAGGCGCTCAATAGGTACCTAATTAAGCTAAGCTGTTTGCCACGGCAAAAATCGTTCGTTCCTGCGTTGGCTGTCGCGTGCAGCTGGCTGCATTTAGTTGCTAACCCAACAAACAGCATTGATTTTACCAGTTTAATTAGATCGGGATGTCTGAACCTTTAAGCGGTCCATTCTGATAATCTCCTCTGTACATGTCTCCCTTATCCAAACGAAGTTTTCAAGCCTGGAGAAAATAATACCTCTTGTTCAGAAACAGTGTAAATTTGTTCTGACGCAAACTCGGGGGCACAAACACTACTCTAATCTGCTTCGCGATGCAAGCATATGCAAACAGCATGTCCATTCTGTTTAGATCAAAGCAAACAAGCAGCATAATAAGCTGATCCTCTCTATGACCAAACCACAGGCAGACAAGAGAATGAATACTCACCAAACGTAGGGTAAGATGTGGCGCTTAATTGTCCGTTCAAGTTGGGGGCACTTTGGCTAAATGAAAGGATAATGATTGCCTCCAATCGATTTAATGACTTTGGCTAAATGAAAGGATAATGGTTGCCTCCAATCGATTTAATGAGCTTACAAAATCAGCTCAGCCATTGCACATTTGCATCATGCTCAGTTGTCGAGATAGCGAGATAATTGGCCTGTCATCAGGAGAGAAAAGGAGACATTCTACAAACAGACTGATATGTAATGTCAGGAAACACCCATATATGCATGGTACCTATCTTCAAAAGGTCCCAACGACAACTGTAGGGCAGATGACATCAAAAGAAATACCATGTCAACGAACAAAAATAGTACCAGAGTGTAATTTGCATGTCAAAACATTTGCTCACAAAATGGCCCCTGAAGCATTGTTATCCATGAAGGTCGACAAGAAAGAAGTTAACAAGTAGTACCCAGATGCATCGGCATTCAAAATTGATTCGCACTTAACATTACGCAATACTTTAACATAGAGCTACTTAAACAGATCTACCAAATACATTACATAATGTTAAGTAACTCGGTTCTCCTCCAGTAGCTGATGAATGATGATCCAGTGATCCACACTTAGAACACTTACTGCCAGCCAGTAGGGGCTGGAGCACTGCCTTCCTCCCAACCAGGAGCTGCAGATGGCACAGCAGCAGGAGGAACAGCAGCTGCATCCCATCCTTCTCCAGCCACAGGAGCTGCAGTTTGAATGCACGACAAAATTAGTCCATTGGTACAATTTTTGTTAGCCTGTAAAGTTGTCTCATGAAAGACAAAAAAAAAACTCTTGTAGAGCTCAATCATGGTTCTATACATTCAACATTATGTAACACTATACAATTAACCTTTTTCTATTCCAACCTTTTTCTATTCCTCAAAACATAGAAGAAAAGTAATCACATAATTTAAGTAACTAGCCAGGCAAAGAAACTTAATAAAATCATTGATGCAATTGAGGTCCTATTCACTAATCACTACATGAGATATATAATCCAACTGTACAGAATACTCAGCACAATGCACCTTTCTTTTCTATCACATTTACATCTAACCCAACAATCACCATTGAAAATTGACTGGATAAGAACTAAAAACTAGGTAACCCATGCCCCCATAAAAGCTTCAAATATGTACTGCATTGACATATAGCCAAATTAAGATTATTAAAAAACAAAGAACACAATCCAACCTGGAGCAGCACCCCATTCTGCAGCCGGTGCAACAGGGAGGGCAGGAGGCTGAACCTCTCCACCCCATTGCTGGTCACCCCAGTTGTCAGTAGGGGCAGCAGCATACTCAACTGCAGCATATTCAGGACCTACAGCAGCCTCCTCTTCCTCATGCTCCTTGGCTTCCTCTGGATCTCTATAGAAGAAAAGATCAACCTACGAAAGAGAAACAGAACCAAGGAGACATTAAAAGACAGAAAACAAGGTTGTAAGTTGTACACAAAAGGCAACTCAGGAACAGATCCAAGCATGAATAACAGAAACATCAGCTTCAATTGTCAAAGTTTACCATGACATCCCACTTGTGCCCAGGGAGAATTGTGCCACGCATCTGTAGAACCATCCTAGCAAGCAACCAGAAGAGGCAACCAATGCTCTGCTTCCCCTTGTTGTTGGCAGGAATCCCAATGTCAACATATCGCATGGGAGAATCAGTGTCACAGAAAGCAATAGTAGGGATGTTCCCAAGAGCAGACTCCTTGATTGGCTGCACGCAATTTCACCAACACATTTATCGGATATAAGCAAATCTGCAAACTCTGTTGTACAAAAAAAAAACTAATCGAAGAAAAAGGTAAACCTGATGATCAGTCCTAGGGTCAGTCAAGATGAGAAGACGTGGCTCACTGAATGAGGTTTGCAGTTGATTGGTGAAAGTACCGGGAGTGTGCCTGCCAGCAATGGCATGAGCACCAGTGTACTGAGCAAACTTGAGGACAGCCCTCTGACCATAAGGCCTAGCAGACTGCACAATGATGTCCTGTGGGTTCTCGATTGCAACAATCACTCTGGCAGCCAGTTGAAGCTTCTCCCAGGTCTTTCCAAGGTTAATGATGAAAATCCCTGGAGGAAAATATGTGAGTATAATGTCTCTTAAGCCTATGGTCACCACAACTGATTTATAAACAAGAATCTATCGCTTCCAGTAGAAAATGCAGATGGAGGAGGCCTTTCACATTCCTATTTTCTTCAATAACAAAGAAATCATCACAAAAAGAATAATCTATGTAAGCACGTCCACTCGTTAAGTTGTTGATTACACAAAGGATGGAAGGAAAAAAAAATATAAACTGTCAAATTTTACATGTTACAAGAAGAGCTGATTTTGCTGGCATGTAGCAACTGTGAGGAATTAAAATTGCACAGCTCCAGTCCGACACCAAAAGACCATATAGACTATGGGCGCTGAATGCCTCATTCATATGATGTGACGTTAATCCATAAACAGCTAGCCTTGTGCAGCGAAGATCTACAGTGACATTCTACAATTGGAGAATCATACCAATCACAGATCCTAACAAATAATTTTCGCTAATCAAAGGCAAGCAAACTAATTACTCATACCAGCAGTAAACAGATCTAACCACGCCTAGGCCGCATCAGTGCTCAGATCGCGAGGAACCAAATCCAGGATAGGTATGATCTACGCGACCGGTTAGGGTTTAGAGGGAGGGATACGCGGATCGTACCGTCGGATCGGCGCTTGTAGACGTAGCGCTCCATCTGGAAGTCGCAGTTCTTCGTGCCGAGGTGCACGTCCGCCGCGAGCATCATCTGGATGTCCTGCTCCCGCTGCGAGAGCGCCCTCGGGGCGCCGCCGCCCGCCGCAGCCGCCGCCATCGTCGATGTCGCCGCCGGGAAGGAGGGGAGGGGAGCTAGGGTTTGTGGCGCGAGAGAAGGGGGAGAGGTGGCGGCGCGATGGGGAGATGGCGAGAGGAGGGTTTGGAGATTGGAGAGGTTTATAAGTATGGGCCTTTTGGGCAAAAACCCTAGATCGCTCATTAACTTTCTTTTTTTCAGATTTCAAAAGATTTTTCAAGAGAAATAGTCCAACATTCTGTTATAAGAAGAATTAATTAATTATATGAAATTTTCATAAATAAAAATACTATACATCACATTTGAAATATGACATTAGTAACCACTCTATTCATCCCAAAATATAACACCATTTAAATGGATTTGACACATCATAGGACATGTCTAATCCCTACAAAGGTTACTGTATTTTGGGATGTATATGGTAGGAAACAATAAAGAAAAAATATCATGAAACACCAAAATATGTTAGTGTAGATATACTAGCGCTTATTCTCATATCGATAGCCATAATGGCCTTCGTATTGTCATGTCGTTGTCATGATTTGTATTGTAAACATTAATAATATATGCTCGTTACCATCCTTCGTTTCGAAGGACCTCTCACGTCAAGAGCGAGACATAAGGAAGAGCCTAAAAACCTGCGAGTGGAGTGGGCAAGGAAAAGGTAGGTTTGATGATGAGGACATCCTTCCCTATTACCCGCTGACAAAGGCGCAACACATAATCGTCTAGTACGGTTGTAACATCTAGTATGATTGTAGTCGGGCGGCGACCGTGTGAGCCTCTGAATAATCCCACCTTGCTTATCTTGGGAGGAAAAAGCCACCTTAAAAGAGAGAGCCACCCTTCCCCTATCAGACTAGTCTTTTAGGGCGATTGGGCCTTTCCCCGAGTGGGTGCGTCGGAGTTGCGGTGCTAAGATTGCAGGATTCGGGAAATCCGGATCGGTGTGTCGGACTTTGGGCGTATGGTGCTAAGATTGCGGGATCCGGGGAATCCGGATCGGTGTGTCAGGCTTTTCGTCCAACTCCACCTGGGCCAGACTCATCATTCGAGAATAACAAACATCTGGGTCGGGGATGAAGCACAAAGTTCTTCCACCTCAAGATCAATGGCAGAAGGAGGAAGAATTTCATCCATAGTTTGAGACAGGGACAAACATAGGCGGCCATCGTCCAAGAGCATTTCTCAATAATGGTGGCTAGTCCCTTAGTGCAGTGCCACGGACTTCAACTGGGACAACCTTGATCTCTAGGTCATGGACCTCTTCGGCCTTGATGGACCTATCACGGAGGATGAGATTAGGAAAGCTATTAAGCAACTGACCCCAGACAAAGCACAAGGCCCGATTGGCTTCACTAGCTTATTCTTTAAAGCCTGATGGGAGACCATCAAGCACGACGTGATGGGCCTCATTGACTCCTTCACGTGCCAACACTGTCTGCGTCTCCTAAACTCTGCCAACATCGTGCTCATCCTGAAAAAGGAAGGGATAAAGTGCATTTTGGACTACAAACCGATAAGCTTGATACACAATGTGGCGAAATTAGTTTCTAAGGTCCTAGTGTCGAGGCTTCAACCGCACATTGAACCACCTCATATCCAATGCCCAGAGCGCCATCAAAAGGAGAAGCATACATGACCACTTCATGTATGTCTGAAACATGGCAAGTAGGTTCCACCAAACAAACCCGCCGACACTCCTCCTAAAGCTTGACATCTACAAAGCTTTCGACACTGTGAGGTTGGATTACCTCCTATAGCTAATGCAAAGGCTTGGTTTTCCGACGCGCTGGACAAACTAGATAGCGAATATCCTCAACACCTCAACCACAAGAGTGCTTCTTAATGGTACGTCGGGGAGTCCAATCCTCTCATTGACAAAAGCTTAAGAAAGTGCACGTCCACCCTCTCGTTGACAAGTACAGAACGAGACTTGCACCTTGGCAAGGAAAGCTATGACGTCGACCAAGTCACTGCTCACTGCGCAGCCCATCTATCACTTGACTGCATTAAAGCTCCCAGCCGGTACTATTGAGTCCATCAACAAGATAAGAAAAAAGTTCTTCTAGGCAAGTGTAAAATTACTTGGGACAAGGTTTGCGGCCCAAAGGACCTTTGGGGACTAGGTGTCCTCAACCTTGACTACCTTGCGTGTGCTCTCCGACTTAGGTGGTTGTGGTATGAGTGGGCGACACTAGAGAAACCTTGAGTGTCAATGGCCACGCCCTGCGATGAAAGGGACAGAGAGCTCTTTGTGGTGGCAACAACCATCACGTTGGGCAATGGATGGATAGCTAGCTTCTGGCGTTCTCATTGTCTAGAGGGGAAAGCCCCGAAACTCCTCGCTTCGGTGGTCTTCGTGGCATCATGTAGGGTGAATAGATCGGTGCATGATGCACTACTCTCTGGCAACTGGATCCATGACATACAAGTGATACGGCTAAACACCGCGGACCACATCTGGCAATATGTTCAACTCTAGAGCTTGGTTCATCGGATCACAACAACATAAGAGCGGGACGACACCATTGCTTGGAAACTAACAGTCCATGGCGAATACACGGCAAAGCCTGCACATGATATGCAGTTCCTAGGTGCAACAAGGACAATCTACGTCAAGACAATATGGAAAGCCTAGGATCCGCCCAAATGCAAGTTCTTTGCCTAGCTTGTAATCCAAATTCACGTTTGGACGACGGATAGGCTTCAAAGAAGAAATTGGCAAAACCAGCAAATTTGCCCATTATGTCGAGCATCTCCGAAATGACAATGCACCTCCTCAATGGGTGCAGATTGTCCAGGCACATTTCGACAACTGTAGAGCAATGGGTAGGCATAAACTTGCAGATGCAAAGGTAGTCAGACTGCTGGTCGATCTAGGATTGGTGGGAATGCGAGACAACTAACCCAATAGGGTCAAGAAAAGCAGCAAGGTCAATCATCATCCTGGTTGCATGGGAGCTTTGGTGTGAGAGGAACGCAAGTATCTTCCGTCATGTTGCCACAATACAAGCAAGATCAGGGAGGAGGCTCGCGTTTGGGTGTGCACGGGTTCGCCTTGCCTAAATGAATTGCCCACTTTGCGAGATATAACGTAGTAGAGTTTTTTTTGTGGGTCCGGTTTTTTCTAGCCGGACCCTGTAATTATTTATTGTACACCCTCCCACTCTACTAATATATTATATATATGGTTTTTGCCCTCTTTTTGAAAATTTTTTTGCTAAAAACACTAACCAAGCACGGAGAAATATATGAGAAACAAAGGATAAGCGAGGAATCCTCTAGCGGGATCTTTGGGAACCAAAAGGTTTTAGGTGGAAACACGAATAAAGGAATCATGGGGACCCCAAGTTCATGCACGCGGACAACTCTCAAAATCCCAATACATCCCACGGCTTCGACTCCCGTGCCCTATGGCATGTGCTATACGTACCTTTGGTGTTGGAGACGGACTCCCTCGCGTGTGTATTTGTTGACTCCTGTGCACAACCACAGATAGGAGATTTTAAAAAATCACTTGAAAGTTTGGCAAAAATCGGTTGAAAATATGTATTCACCTGATGGTTCGTTTTGTATGTCCATGTTGCAGGTAAAAAAGCACAAGAGTACCCTAACATCCTTGTCACTGCTGGCTTAAATGGTAGCTGATCCTTCAGATTAAAGATTTGATGAACAACTGATTAAATATTTCAGGTCCAACTCTAGGTTTCTGATTAAACATTTAATTTAAAAAAGTCAATTGGACCCATTTTTGTGAAAATTAAAACGGTTCAACAGAAAACCGTGTTTAAATTGGCCAACAATGTGTTCCTAGAGATGTTTAGTTATTTAAATCTCTTTCCCATTGCATTTACTTTCAGCCTTTTGCTACCGAGCAATGGTAATTTTCCTATTCACTATTGCAAAAAAGAGTTGAATTTACATGAGAGTTTATTACAATATTACTGGATAATGGGAGAGATCCTGGCAGGAGAGTTTCATAGAAGATGGGAGAAATCCTGGCAGGGGAGTTTCGTGGAAGATTGAGAAATCCTCTCAGATAAAAATACACAATACATTGCCCATGTTTCATTTAGATATTAGAGTTTTTGAGTTTTGATCGTCAGACTTTTGTAGTTTGTGACACTGCGATATTGGAGTTAAGCTACTTGCTCAATTCTTGTTTTCTTTCCTGTACTTGTAAATTCAAAAGGTGATATGTTACAAAGAGGACAAAAGAGGTTCAATGACCATAAGATGGCGGAAAGGATGTTTTCAATTGATTTTTTAAGCTTTTTAAGAAAAGATTTTTAAGCTTGAATGTTTGTGGCTACTTATGATTTTTTATTGAGCAAAGTCTACTTATGAGCTTCAATATATGAACATTAATATTGGCAGAGAAAGCACTGTACTTCCTAACAATTTCTTTTTTTAATTTCAATAGTTTGGGTAGTTTGCTTTTCCTTGTTGCAATGCACGTGCACATGGCTTCTTAAACAAAAGGGATAATTATGGTTGTTTATGTAATTTTTCCGCCCATTAGATGCTCTCGTCTATCCGCCTATTCAAGTCACTGCCCAAGCGGTTCAAGAAACGGGCCGCACCGTACCGACCAAGAGATATAGGGCCTGCTTGGATGCCGTCCTGAGAAACGCGCCTGACTCAAGGCGTCGTTTTCAGGCGTCCGATTTCGGTCGCCTGCGGTTGGATGGACCTGCCTGAGCGAGAGTGCTCAGGCCAGGGTACTAACCAAACACGCCATACTCTGAACTACATGCTTCATGTCTCCTTTACACGGTCAATTAGCAGAACCGCAAAAAGTACTGTCCACGACCACGCTTAATTTCATAATGGAAGCTGAAATTTATTAGTGACAAATATATTAGTACAAACTATTTTTTACATAACTGCTTGAGCTAAGGTGCACATTTCAGACATATAGAGGCAATAATTACATTAATATCAACCAAATAAAAAGATAAGATCCCAAACGGAAAAATGCAACCTCCATTGTGAAGGAGAGCATTCAGATATGCAGTCACAATGAGAATAATGCAACCTTCACCAGTCGTTCATGCTACCAGTAGATACCATGGCCTGACACTTTTGACAGTCAGCTGAGGGCGAGTATCTGAAAAACGATTACAGAGAAAAAAAAATGTTGGATGAAAGGAATAACCAATGTTGGACATTGAAAATAAAACTGAATTGCAATATCAAATAATAATAATAATAAAACCGAATTGCAGAGAATTGATTGAAGTTTAAATGGAATAACTTGCACATACAAAACTCACACAATAAGTGGACTATTTGAACCGTTTGAGAACTACTACTGTCATTCTTTACATCCGCACTATTTTACAAGAGTGAGATTGTACAGCTGTCATTCTTTACATTAATTTTGTGGACTGATCAAGAAATAAGACAGAAGAATATGCAATGATGTTTATATATGATAAACAATATGTACGCCTAGTCATCATCCTTGGAATGCCAGGTTCAACTTCCTGGAGATATTAGGATATTAGATATGTACCCCCTCCCTTTTTTTTCATTTTTGCACAGTTTTTCCCCGATTACTGTAAATTTTTGTGTAATATATCAGTTCTGTAGAAATATTACAATAACCATGGGGGAAGGTCACCCTTACACATCACAATAAGGAGTGTGCTCCATCAAGTAGACTGCATGTGAACTCATTGTTTACCAGATCTATTTTCACTGCCTTCGTAACAACGTCTAGCTGAAGAGGTGCAAAACTCCTACCAGGTCCATAGAAATGAGGGAAGTAGTTTGAATCATCAGCTGCCTCATAAACTAAGCCATCTGAAAGCTACAACAAACAAGAGGAGAAAATGAATTCAATGTGAATCAATTGGCAAATTAAAATGATGAGCTCTACTAAAATAAAAACTTTGAATTGCTAGCTACTTGTGTACATATCAGAGTATATTCATCTATCCTAACATGTGATCAGTCATTTATCCATCATGATCAATCAATGTGTTCGTATGACACTGATTCCCACATAAGTAAAACATGGATAACAAAGCAAAATGAATATATAGTTTATAAAGAGAGGTAACAATAAACTTGGTACATTCTGCAGTACTTAAATGATCTATTATGTGATTAAATCCAATGGAGTTTAAATAAATTGATACATATTACCTTGGAAATGTCGACTTGTAGTAGGTACAGATCATTCCTTCCCATGAAAAAGTTCTTCAGTGTTTTCTTCACCTAAAACAGGATGAAAATGGATTTTAAAAAATACTACATATACAGGACTGCCAAAAAGGAATGGGTGTAGGACTGTAGGTCATATATAAACAACCTCCAGATCAAATTACAAGACAAATTGTTCAGTGTAACCTGAAAAGTATATTATTTGAAGTATTTATATGCAATAGTAGTAATATCCTTTTGCACGAAGTTGTTTTGTAGAACTGTAGTGTAATATAACAGTAAGTGTGGCAGCTTAGAAATGGATATGGGATTGTTGAGTAGGCAAAACCATTTCCACAAATGAAAACACAGCCAAAGAAAGCAAACTGAATAAGCAGGCCCTTTCTTAAAAACCGCATTTTCAGAATTTAACGTCCTTAATCCTGATATATAATGGGATGCCATGTTTTCTTTTAAATAGCATTTCCCTAAAACCTGTTTGCACAAACAATTACAGTATGAAATTTCGATTTTTGTGGGACATGCTCATTACAGAGTCAACAAATGCTAGTGAAATCGAAAAGTGTGCCAATTTGCATGACTAGCAATAAAGGGAAAGAGAGAATGTCCTTCGAAAGCCAAACAGAATGACCAAGTGGGGGAAAAAACAATAAAAAATTCACTCTTTCTTAATTGGGAGTACCTGAGTGAGATCACTGAGGTGGATGCAGCCGGTGGAGTGGTCGAGGTCACCACCGAGGGTGGCACCGGTGCACTGAAGCTGCGCCCACTCATCCGCGGTGCTGATACGGTATACGAACACCTGCTGTTCTGGTTCTGCCATTGCAGCCGCCAGCTAAAAAGAAGGTGCCACATAGGATGAGAACTCTTGTGAAGACATCAGCTGTCCAGTGGAAGCCAGCCCATGACAGCTTTTTCCATTTTGTTCTAAGTCCTCAGTTTTATTCAATTTACATGTCTAATATTTGCACTGAAACTCCCCAAACCAGAAAGTAATATAAAATCAACACAACTACCTAAATTCTTTAGACTTCCATCCTCCTCCGGCTCTGCCGACACTGATGACTACGCCGCTATTGCCCCCTTCCTCATCCTCGTCAAGGTGCTGCCATCGAAAGAGCAGATCGGGTGCCGCTACCGCCCTTCCTTGCCGGGCTGATGCAGACAGAGAGGATCGGGTGCCGCCGCGGTCTCTTCTCCTCATTGGGCCACTGCCTCTCCGGCTAGACTAGCGATGGCATGGACCAGACGGCAAAGGGCGACAGCTGATGTCCATGCGTAGAGATGGCAACAGGAAATTCCCCGCCGGGGGACACCCTCGCATACCCTCTCCATAGAGGCTTGCCAGACGCCGGCACTGATCTCCCCTCCCCACAGCGGCTCGCCAGTCGCTGGGCTCCCCACTCACTTTCCGATGCACCTCCAGTACCACCTCTCCCCATCCCCTACCCAGCTCTCTGCACAACGGTGGATATGGTGGGGCCTTGCTTCGATGGGCGGAGTAGGGTGCGAGGTGAGGCAGCGGTCCTGCCTCTGGATCTAGTAAGCGAGGTCCAAGAGAGCATCGATGGCGGCGGCTTGTTCAACAGAAACGTTGCAAAGCCCGTTGGTCTCGGCAATGCAGCCTTCAGGCTCCGGCGTAAAATTTATGCATCTCAGAGGAGTCACATTTACACTTACAGAAGTTCTAAAATGATCTATCAAGCTAAATGCACGACGCAAAACAAAACAAAACACAGCCATCGTTTTATGCCCTATACTGATCCTATCTATGCTAATTTCTAGCCATTTACCCTGATGCAGCATTGTGATGATTAATCGGAAGGAACTAGAGGGAAACAAAATGACATTCTTCATGATGCCTAGGGAACTTAAAATAGATACATATAACAACACAAAATTTTGGCATGCCAATGTGACGTTCCAATGGGGCAGTATAATAACCGCAATAACCAGTATTTGCAATCCTTCATTTACTTGCTGCTGTTTCAACACACGAGAATCCCTAGCTGAAAACTTCAAATGTAGCAGCACTTGACAAATAACTGACAATACTTAAAATTCACACTACACACGGTGGAACCCATAACCCCTAGAGTGTGTTTGGTTGGGGGAATTTTTAAGATGGAATGGGAGTTTAGAGCGATGTGAATATTAATTGTTTTGCTTGGTTAAAGGGGATGGGAGTTTTGGTGGGATGTGAAAGGGGAATTGAGGGGGCAACTTCCACCTTTTTAATACCTAGGGTGGGGGTGTGAATTAAGAGGGAATTCCCTTTTATGTTGTCTAGGCAAATCGGAACCGTTCATTTTTTTTAAGATCTAGTCTCTATTTAAACTCCCTACTAATTCCCACCAACTCTAGCAAACAGGAGATTGGAATTAAAAATCAAATTTCATTCTTAATCTCATGATGATGAACTCATCAAAACTCCCATTCCTCTTCCCTCAAGTTGCCAAACAGGCTTAATTCATTCCTAATTCCTTCCCAATAACAACCTAACCACAAGCAAGGGTTGTCAGTCTGTGTGTGAGCATACTACTCAAGAATTTTGTATCCCTAACAAATCAATCAACCTGATCCGAAACTAGGAACTCTCCAACAGGCCTAAGACTTGAACAAGGAAACAGAAATAAAGCGATTTCAACGAAGACCCGATCCTATAATCCTATCTTCCGGAAGACGAAAACGAAGAGGAAACGACCGAAGACCAGGTGGTTCGCGCCGCGCTAACGACGGAGGTGGGGAAGGGGGAGAGTGTGACTGCGAGACACGGGAGGATGCTTACGCTGCTCCTCGACGAGGTGGCCGCCTTGTTCCGGCCCGGTGCGACGGATCCACTTCCCGACCGTGTAGATCGCCCAAGGATCCGCTCCGCTTGCGCCCTCCTCCTCTCCTCTGTCCCGAGGTGAGCTCGCCGCCGGCCGCGCCGCGCGCTTCAGGTGGTGGGGTTTGATGGAGTCTGGTGAGTCGGAGAGGCTAGGAAATCAGGAAAAGAGATGCGCCGGCCAGGAACACTGGAATTTTTCTTATTTATATACACCCTCAAGTTTTTAACGCACGACGCCATTTACCTTTGAGCGAATATCGTCTTATTCAAAAATTTATCAAAATATTATTTTTTTTTTATAAACATGACTTATATTTAAAAATATTTGGATAAATTTTATGAATAAGACGAAGGGTTAAACGTGCGCTAAAATGTTATTAATAAAAACCGAAGAGAATACTTTTTATTAATAAAAATACAAAAATTTATTTTTTAAGTTTAACAAAACTATACTTCAAACGCCTTCTGGAGTGGGAGTATAAAGGGCATTTTATCCACGTGACATAGGAAAATCTCTATTTAGATCTTCCAATTTAATAAAAATACAAAAATTTATTAATACCAAACATTAAACACCGAAGAGAGTACTTTTTATTAATAAAAATACAAAAAAATATTTTTTAAGTTTAACAAAACTATACTTCAAATGCCCTCTGGAGTGGGATTACAAAGGGCGTTTTATCCACGTGGCATAGGAAAATCTCTATTTAGATCCTCCAATTTAACTCGTATATTGTTTATAATTTTAAATAGATCATACAAAGGCGGATGAAAAAAACACTTTCTATAAAAGTTATAAGTTTCAACGAGATCTAAATTTTGTAGTTGAAAACTTTTTCGTTTTAGATATTTTATGTGTCCAAATATTTGTTACAAAAGAAAATATCTTTTTTACGAAATCTCATATCTACATTTTAAACGACCTTCAACGCAAACAAAATCTGCATAAGTTGCAGATCTCTGTGAGATCGAAACCTTTGTATTTAATCATTTCCTCATTTAAGTAGTTTAAAATGCATATTAATAGTGAAACGTTAGATTCGATCTAAATATATATACAATTTTTTCTTTTTGCAAATTCAGTTTGAATATTGTAAAACTAATTTGACACTTTAAATTACTTTAAAAAATGTGATAAATTATAAAGTTATATATCTCATCGAGATACACAATATTTTGTTTTTATTGGCGGTTATTTCCTTGGAAAAAAGCATAATTGTATTTTGTAATGCATATTTGGATTCCTAAATGATCTTAAATAAAAATGTTATCAATTACAAAGTTGTAGATCTCATCAAATCATACAACTTTTATATACAAGTTTACTTTATTCGAGTTTTTTTAGCCTATTAAAAATTATGAAACCAATATGTGACAACTTAAAGGGTATAAATACAAAATCAATTGTGTCACGTGGATAAAAAGCCATTTGGTAGGGAGTTTGGAGTATAGTTTTGTAAAAAATTACAAAAAAAATATACTTTTGTTTTTTTCAATAAAAAATATGTAAAATGATTGGAAGACTAGAGAAGACAAGATGGACCAATGGATGCGCTGAGAGTACTAGACCCTACGGTCCACAACCGCTCAATGTGAACTTACTAGTTTAAATGGGCCTAAGCCCACAAGCAACACATAAAGTGTTTGCCATTGTGAACGGGTCTGTAGTCTATTGGATACAAGAGATAGGAGCCTCAGTAACAGCTGAGGTCTTGGGTTCGATTTTCCGTGAGAACGATTTTTTTAGGATTTAACGCTTCGTGCTTTCAAGAATTTGCTGGCTCACTCCTCAGAGATGCTCATAGATAATTCTAAAAAATTGATTTGGAGCGTTAACATGAAAATTAGGGGTGAAAACGGGACGGGTATTTCCCGCCCGCCCGCCCGACCTAAGGCTCACGAGAAGGATATGGGAGAGGAAAATAAATATCCGGTACTATCCGAGTCCGAACTCGAATAAAAAAAATATGGGTTAAGATAGGGAAAGAGTGATATCCACCCGTATGACCCATATTATCAAATACATATAAAAGTTATTGTAAATACATCTATAAACATAATAAACTATTGGCTAATCACTATTTTAGGAGCTCATGGCTAATATTTTATATCATCTTTTGTTTAACACGCTAATTGTCTCCTTAAATTTAGTATATATGATTTTTAAAGTATAAATAGATACCCGTTTTCAAATCCGATTCCGAAGAAAAATATGCGTTAGGATACGGAAAGAGCAGTATGTTACCCGACCCGATCCGTACCCGTTTCCGAATTTAAACAGAAATATGGGTTAGGATACGGGAATGATAGGATCCGACCGTACCCGACTCGATTTCACCCCTAATGAAAATGTTTCCGTTCGACCGTCCGATCCGAACAAAAAGACCAGATGCAAGCTGTGTAGCTCTCTCCTTGCCCGTTTCTCTCTCATGATTTATCACCTGCCTACTCTCTCTTCACTGCATGCCTCCTGCTGCTCTAGCGCTAGATACATGTCCATTTCAAAGCTCTGGCTCTAGATACATGTCCATTTCAAAAAGCTGCATCTAATTTAAAGACTACTCCTACATTCTAAAATAAGGCTTTTATATCAATCTCAAAACATTTTTTTAAATATTTATTAGATCTGCTATCCGATTATACCGTTGTATTTGTTTTAACTAGTATGTGCTCGTGCTAATGCTACGGCGACACTTATGACATTGAATTCCTAAGCTTTACATTTTTTTACAATTTAATAGTGTTTGCCTATTATTACCGTGTCATAATATTTGATAAGTTAGTAAAAATACACTTATCATTCTTGAACAAAATGTTTTGGGCTAAAAGAGTTGATAATTGCAATATTCATCCACCAAGACGTGACTATAGACAAAAAGAAAAAAAGAAAAGTTACTTCTTTTTGAAACCAAGCCAACCTAATCCAGTGTAATATTAGTGTAGATAGAAAGGCACAAAATGTTATTTACCGAAATAAGAGAAAAACAGGACCAATGATGTCTCAGCGTCAAAACATGCTTAATTCGAAAAGAGTAATGAAAAAAATATGCTCACTAGATAAATCCAGCTGGGCTGACAAAAACTAATTTAATTACAGATAGCAATTCAATTCAATCCATCATCAGCTATGATACAAGTTATCTACACACCTCTTCACTTATCTTCCCGGTCACAATATAAGTCACAAACCACTGAAACCTGATAAGCCATAATAACTGCGGCAACAGGACCAACAAAAAACAAGAAGTGTGGTATACATATGGTGGACAAATGAGATGTTAGTGATTTCGACCAATATCAACAAGTAGGCAAATGAGATAGTGTTACAAATAGAAGTTGGGCACATCAGATTTAAAATTCTGAATGAAAAAAGAACCATTTCATATAGCTGATTTTGATTTAAGACGATATGCATGCAGCAGGTATATGAGAACTGTCCCAAAAAAAAAATTTTCCAACACTAAGTTGTACCCCCAAAAAAGACAGAACCCAAAATATTAGTCCATCTCAATAGCTAAGTTTGTTAAGATACTTCTGTGATTAATTTTCAAACAAAGAAAACATGAAACATGAGTGCTCTTTGAGAACATTAATTACTAAGAAACAGTAGCTATTCCTTTTACATTCAAAGCCACCTAATGCAGAGTTTTGTCTGATCATTTTGAACAAAAACACATGGTTTACAAATATAATTCCACGACAAAAGGAAATAAAAAAAACACATAACAACAAACCTTTTTACTGAAATAAATGAAACATAGCACGTCTTCTGTGTGCAACCTCTACTGTCAGTATATATTTAGAATATAAAAGGCATAGACTTTACTCGAACATTTCAGTCCTTCAAAAATGCTTGTCGCTCTCTAAAGACTTTCATGTATTTAAGTTCCACGGTTTTGCTTAATTGTTGATTAATCTATTTTTTTTTTAGTGTTTGCATGTATTGGCACAAGGGCAATTCTTTTTTTTAAGAATAATCCTATTGTAATGTTTTGTATAACCTAGCTAAGCTATATATTATGATAATAACTTGAAGACAAATATTAACATGTCCTTTTTAACATGTCACCTATAATTATTTAGAATAATAATATATGTAGCTAAACATTAGAATTTTTTTCCTTCAAAAAATAAACATTTGAAAGACAGTAGTACAGAAATTGTTTTGTTTCTACATATCACAGCTTACCAAGATTGCTGGTAGATGGTCTATGTGGTGCACCTGCACAAGATTTCAGAAACTACGATGTGCTACTTCTTATCGGTCTCGGAACCGGTGCAACTCCATCCATCGGCATTCTGAGAGATCTACTCAATAAACACACTTATCGTTTTGTATGCAACTTCTCACCCCTTACTAATGTCTGTATATATCAAGAATAGGAGTGCACATATGTAGGAAGTCTTCTTCTCATTTCAATACTGAAAACTAATGGTCTCAAAGACAAAACTGGTGTGCACATACGATTGTAATTCTTGAGGACACAACTGGCTAGCATTATTGCTGTCCAGCGGACAATGAAATAGCATAAACGTGCAATATTACAAGACTACATATAGCAGCAGTGCTTCATCAGCTCAACACAATCTAATATTGTAGCAATCTAAGCAAACAATGAACTGAAACATGGTAGTATAATAGAGAGGTGCTTTGCCTTGTTCGATTTAGACAGAACTACGATGGTCAAGACTTGAAAATAACACCAAACGTGAAGGCATCTTTCTGGCGATCTGGCCATTGGAGTAATCGGAGATTCTCGATCAGGACATCCTCCTAAACCGCACACAAATAGCATAATTTATACATGGGCAGGAAAAAAAACGAGTTGTAAAGTATAGTTTAATGGGTTTATTACTGTCAGTATTCTATCTTTCTCTGTCTTTTCTAATAAATAGCAATATTGCACACCACACGCTGCCGATAGCGAGAGGTGGCCGCCGTGGACGACGACAAGGCGGGGGTATTCAGGCAGCGTATCAGGGAGAGCAAAGCCTTGAAATCATGTCAGAATAATCATCTATCTATGCTCATTGCTATCTTGACTCGCCAGTTTTCTTCTCTTTTTATGTTCCTCATTGAGCCGACTGCAAGAATGAACGAAAATGAACTGTAACCTCACATACATATCACACTGACAGAAACCTTCCGAATAAGAATAGCACTAGGTACATCTGTAGATTATATAATTAGTGGACTAGGTATCAAATGAAAATAGGTATTGGGTGTCATCACAGGATGCTAAATCTAATTTAGACTGATTGAGGTCAAATGATCGAGCACCAGTTGGGGTCTAGAGTGATGCTCTTTTGTTCCTAAACAACAACAATAGGAACAGAAATATAGGATAAGGAACAAGGCATACCCAGCCTGCATCTGCTTTCGTTTTCCATTGACACCCGTTGGTGTTCTTTTAGACTTGGACCTGACTTCTTCAGACTCAGCGTCACTGGCAATGCTGGGAAAATGCGCATCAGAATCACTTAACAGAGCCAGTCTATTGAAAATGCTGGGATCAACTGAGGTTCCTTTAAGTCGTTCTTTCAAATTTTCCAGCAAAACAATCCCTGGAAATAAATAGAACAATCAATACTACATGGATCAGCAAGCAATGCAAGATATATAAAGAGGGTAAACAAGAACAAGAAATACCGAGAGCGCGCAGTGTCCGTAGATCATAGTCGTGACCGAGCACAGAAAGGCTGGCATTGGCCGTGTACGCCATGGCTAGATCCTTCAAGCTGATGAGCAAATCCTGTGATTGAGCAGCCACTCGGAGATGAGAAACCGGAAAAATAAAAGGTGGTGATGTAGGAGAGGAACATACAAGCTCAGGCTCGGAGAGCGTCCGGAGCCACCGTGAATCTTGCTGCCTGGAATGAGGAGATGACTCTTTACCATTGGCAGGCGCAGGATTTTGTGCCTGAGTAATTTAAAATTACTTCTATAAGATATTAATTCATATTAATATAATGAAACTTTTCATAGAAGCATAGATCAAAGTACATACAAACAGTGGAGTACCAGTAGTTGAATAGTTGAGATAGTTTAAAGTTAAGCAGACTAGAAAATAATTCTATCTAAATCCCTGCAGATCAAACGATATCTGAATTGTGAAGGTGACTAGGCGAGTGAGAAGATGAAGCATGGGCAAATCAATCACAAGGCGTCTTATTTCCGTTTGGAGGGGACAATGAATTTGATAGATAATATACAACCTGACATGTCTATATTTGGTACTATGTATTTGATTCGGCATAGAGCATCATGAATTCATGAATAGAATGGAGATCCCAATCAACAACCAAAAACAAAGAAGACATACTAGTATATGAAGGGGATTTTTTTTTTTGACCAAATATGAAGGGGAAAATTAGGATGAGTTTCACTCACCTCTTCTGAGCCTGAGCTGCTGCTGCCGTCACAATCTGGCTGTGTGCCGGCGTCGCTCATGCCGGCCGGTTGCCCTCGTCGTGGGCGGATCGAAAACTTTTTGAATGAATTAAACTCTGATTAGGTTAAAGGTTTAAGGCAAATGAAGAGAAAAGGTTCCAGTCTTCCAGATCCAGAAGAGAAGATAGGCTCGGCGTGCGTGGGTCAGAGAGATGAGAGAGGAGGGTTGGATTGGTGCTCACCGGTGGTGGGAGGATCGATGCAGTGGAAGCAGCAGGGCGGACGGCGCCCCTGCCCTAGCGACGGCGGGACGGAGATTGCAGAAGGCGAGACTGGAAAAAAAATTCGGTGCAAATCCCTCCCTTGTGCCATGTCGGGTTGTGCTTTAGACTGTGTCGGGCCCCATGTCTTGGGTCGGCCTAGGAAAGACGACCCATGTCCTAGCTCAGGCGTCACGACGGACAAGATAAGGGTTTTCACAATACGTTGGCATGTCGTGTGGCCATAGAGCTCCAGCTCGAATCCTATGTGGTCGGTTTGTGAAAGACTCTGCAAGGCTTTCTCACGTCCTATGTTGAACGCGAGCGGCTTCGCCAGTTCAGTCAGAGGGAAGAAGAGAATGAGAAGGAGAAGGAGAGATGAGAGGAAAATGATGGACCTGCAGTCTCGCCGCTAGGACCTCGCCGCACTGTCGTTGTAGCAAGCCCTCCGCATTCGTACCGCCTAGTGTGCCCCGCTGTTGCCAGAGCTCAGTCTGCGCCGGAGGAGTTAATGGTGAGAACACCATTGATGAGCTCGTTGCCGGGAAGAAGAAAACAACGGCGATGAGTGTGAATTCGCCACCTCTTCCGCAGATTCGCGCCACCCCAGAGACGCGTAGCCACCTCGCCCTCAGCCGCTCCACGCCGACCCAAATACGATGGCGACGACGGCTAGCGAGTAGGGGGGAATTCATGGGCCGCGGGCAGGGGGGTAAGGCGACGGTGACGACGACGGGCGACGGAGCAGAGGGGGAAGACGAGTGGCAGGCGGTGGAGTGGAGCGGCGTGCGATGGCAACCACACTCGATTTGGGGATTTTTTTCTGATCCATTTCATATTATTTCTTACTTAGGAGGGCTTTAGCCTAAAATTTTGGATCTACATATAAATTTAACAAATATAAGATATTAAATAGAAAATATATGACTGATAGGGACTGAAATGCAAAAGTATATTTAAGCGGCCTTGATGGGGAGTGGCCCTAGCTCTTTTTTCTTTGAAACCATCCTACTGAATGACCTCTATTGTGAAGGCCCTCGTGGGCCCACGAAAGTCAATACCGTGGCACTCGGCGAGGGAAAATTAGACGAGTTTTTTTTATAGTTTTTTAAAATTTTAAACTAAATATTCATTAAATTGCTTGCAATCAATGTTTTTAAAATTTGATCTGAACCTTGTCTAAAACATCAACAATTATGGAGTCAGATGGGCATGTATGTTTAGCATTAATTGGTAAGTGTATGAGGGGGATAAAATTAAAGGTGTCAATCATCTCTACTATTAAACTTGCTCTAGTATACAATATATTTTCAAATGGAGGGAGTGGATGTTCTCGAATTATATGAAAGTTAAGAGGCTATTTGTACATGTGGTTGCATAATTAACAATATATAATAACTATATCAACCTTTTTGGGGGAATTTTATCTATCTCATTCTAATTATGCTTGATTGCTCAAATATTTTTATTCATATTAATATGTCGCCGTAAGCTTTAGCACGAATATGTACCAGTTGTTCAATTTTGCAGTGCTAACTATAACTAGATCAAAGATACTAATGAACTAAACCTTTTCTTCCGAAGAAACATCAACTACTATAACAGTGAAAGCAAAGTATGGTTCCATTATCTCCAGTGTGAATATTGACTCTGGGACCCACACACCGTAAACACAAGTTTCTCTCTCCCCTTGTGTGTAGCTTTCTCACGTGAACAGGCTGAGATTTCAGTCTCATCATTGCAAATATTATTGTATTCGGCTGAGTTCGACGCATGTTTCAAGGTCGATTTATCTCTGATGCCCTAGCAGCCGACTCCATGCCGTGTCATGAGTTCGTATTTTTTGCTCACGGTTCGCTTTTTGGTGTACACTGGTAATGCTCCATGTAATAAAGCATGGGCTTTTGTGATGTGTTTGTTGCTATTTTGTCATGTCAACAAACTTATACATTCAACCGACAAGGCTGTTATCTGGCCCATACACTGTTTCCCAGAGGCCTTGGAGGGCTGGGGACTTTCTCGGGAGGTTCCGACACCAAAACAATTAATTGGCCCAAATCATGCTTCAAATTTTGCTCGCTACTGCCCCCACTGCAATTAGTTTCAGTACAGAAAACGACACATGTTGGCCCTGGCCCAGATATTGCTGCCTCGACGCTCAATTGATCGGTTCGTGCTATACTGGCCAGCAAGGCTAGCCCCCACCCCCACAGCCACACTGTAAGATTTGATTTTTTTTTCACTATTTGAAATTTCAGTGGTTAATGGATACTTTAATAATATTTTTTAGTATTTTAATATACATAATATAATTATATAGGTTGATTCATCTTTTATATAAAAACAATACGAGTTTGCTATTCATCAATCACATGAAAATTTTCAATCCATCGGTCGATTTTTATACGTGCAACTTACATTAGAAATCCGACCAACTTCTCTATAAATTTGTTTTTAACTTCAAGAAAACATGAATTAACGGGTTCAAAAACATACATACAGACTAAGTTTGGCCTTTAGATTTGCTTATATTACTTGCAGCAATATAATCTTAATTTCAAGAATCCGTTGCACCGCTCAACTACAACAGCTGTATTTTTATATGTGCAACTTCATTTAGAAATCCATCCAACTTATATATAAATTTGTGCAACTTCAAGACATGACATACCAAACACTCTACTGGATGCATGGACATCGGATCTTTATCCAATGGTGGACAAGATTCAATTGATGAGAATAAATATCTTCAATAACTTGATCAATAGGTGGCCCCAAAACAATAACTTTCTGGTGGAGCCAATGACATATAAAGCTAATCAACGGAAAGTGCTCTTGCAAAAATAAGAGAGAGAACAAAAAGAAAGAAAAAAGTGCTCAACTTTTTACAAGCATTTCCGAGCGGGCGGTAGTGAGTAGTGACACTTGACAAACTTTGGACTTATACGTAGGAGTAGAAAGAAGTAGTATTCTGCCTGTTTTATAACCTAAGACGTTTTAATTTTTTATAACGTTTGATTTTTATTAAAAATTAGTAAATATAGCAAAACAATAATTTATGCTTACATTACTTTTATTATAATAAAGTAAATAAAAATAATATTTTTATAATTTTTTAAATATGATAAATGGTTAAACGTGGTAAGGTCAAAACGGCTTATGAAATGGAGGGAGTAGAACTTAGTAAAACAAGCATCATTATAGTCATAAACCGATTAATTTTAGCGATCAGGTTCCACCGATGGCTGGTACACATGGATCGATGGGCTTGTGTGAGTGCATCTATCCGCGGCGCACAGTCCGGCCGTGCCCGTTTCTTGTTGCATTTGTGTGCACGTACGGCTGCGCTGCGCCTTTAGAAAGAATCCTATGTATACATAATAGTTTGGTTGGTGGACGCTTTCCGTCGACCCCATATATGCTATCAATTGCCATGCATGTGATCCGATCCGCAGATCGCAGGGAACGACGAGTTAGCGATCCTGGACCATTGGCCGTGGAACTAATTACCTGATGGGGATACAATACATGGGAGAAGTCTCAACTCTACTTTTCAACGGATCAAATTGCATATGATTTGGATGTTCCATTCAACAATGG
>CM002481.1:13736849-13774484 GCA_000325765.3 Leersia perrieri | reverse complement strand
ATACATACATATATACATACATACATATATACATACATACATATACATACATACATATATATACATACATACATATATACATACATACATACATACATACATACATACATACATACATACATATACATACATATACATACATACATATATATACATATATACATATACATACATACATATATATACATATACATTCATACATATATATATACATACATATCTATATATATATGTACATATATATGTGTATCTATATATATATGTACATATATATGTGTATGTATATATATATGTAGATATATATGTGTATGTATATATATATGTATATATATATGTGTATATGTATATATATGTATATATATATATGTACATATATATGTATATATATATAGAATTGAACCATATGTAAGAGTACATATATAAACCACAGAGCACATGCGAGTACACATACACGCGACACTGAACATGCATGACACTATATGAGGCCAACAGCTACCTAGCTGTGGTTCTTCCATCGTCCGTACATTTTATATTCAGACCAACAAATTAAATTAAAGCTACTCAAACTTGTTGATGAAGACGAAACCATAAACAAACAAACCATCATCTGCTTTAGTCTAGCCCCTAAACGGATAAGGATTGACAGTCAGCATTGTACACATATGCATTGAGTGAACAAACTAATTAAAGATAAGAGCATGCATGCAAATGTCAGATCTACTACTTTGCCTTGCTCATTTCCAAGGGTGAGAGCTAGAGCTAGAGGAAGGACGGTAAGTAGAGTACTCTCTTGTTGAAGGGGACCAATCTGGTTGTTGATCAGTATAGTTCGGTACAACCTGTCTGTCTTATTCACCCCAAGAGAAAATAGAGTCGTGGCCTTAGACTCGAATGACATAATTTCAATTACTCCCCCGATCGAATTGCTCAGATCTACGCTAGCTCTTGTCACCAAAAGAAAGCGACTGATGAGATCTGAATCATGAATGTTAATTTGATGAGCTTGCTTCACTCTATGCACGCTTCTCCATTATTGGGGGGCGTTTGGTTCCCTCTCAAAACACAATTCAGTTAAGAAATTAAAATCAGTTCATGGGACCCTAATTGTACACTCGAGCTCACTAGCTCACTCCTGTACCTTGAAAGCCTAGAGCTGCTGCTCACCTTTTCTTTCATCAAGAGAGAGGTCAATTAGTTGGTGGCTTGACGGCAATTTATGGGGATTAAGTTAGCGCAAATGAGCTATTAGTTTAATCATGGCAGGGTCCCCTTATATTAGAAGATATTTTTCTCATGCAGCAGCTAGCTAGGGTACGTTTCTTGATGTTAAAGCTAAGGAAAGGGCATCTGCATTTGTAAAGAAGAAATATTGTAGTACACCGTGATTAATGGGAAGTGGGAACATGATGATGATAAGTCCTATTAACCGTTCCACGAAGAAATAGTGCCTGCAGGGCAGGGTAGCTTCCTTCAAGTACTTATATGAGTTTATTTATGTAGTTATCAAAAATAATAATAACCTAAATGTACTCTTTTTAATTAATTAATTAACGTTAAAGTTTTTATATCTTAGAATATAAAATTTGTTGTAAATAATATTGGACATAATAAACTCATGAATATAATAGTCTCATACATCATACTCTATGCTTACGTCAATGTATTCACGAAATTTCTATGTTCCTTGCATGACTTAAGAAAAAATAGACCTTTCCAATACTTATTAAATAGGTATACTAACGGATGGGTACAGAAGAGATCATAATCAAAACACAGGAGTATATACGAGGGTGAGCAAAAATAAAGGGTATTGAGAGGTTTGGCTAAAATTTCGGTGGCATACGATGAATTTTCTCTTAATCTTAACATTCACATACCGTAACGCAAATTCTAGAAAAATAATTTTTGAAATGTCTTGTTGAGGGCTAGACAAAGTTCTAATATTCAGTTGACAGGAGGAGCAGGAGGGATTTGCAGCAGCCAAAAAGGATTGATCTACTTTCAGACTAATGATATATATCTACCTCATCTACTCATCTAGTTGTCATTTGGTAGCGAGGGCTTAAAGTAATGGCAGAGCTCTTTCCTATAACTTCAAAAAGACAAAATAAAATGTTGAGTCGTCGAACAGTCCTTACTAATTGTGGAGTACGTTTATATGTCCTATCATATCCATTTCAAATATCTTATTGTACAAAATCACATGTGTAACGTCATAGATCGGTTTATGATGTACAATAGATACATACACCCATAATACTTGTCATGTGCAAGCCATGCCTATTTTATTTCTTACTCCCTCGGTCTCAAATTATATGTCGTAATTTGACTCGTAAGGACAAGGATTTGACCAAGAATTTCTCTATTTAATTTTTTTTATGACACAAAATTTATATCTTAGATTTATATTCAAAAGTACTATCTTACGATTATGTTTTCTCGACATACAAATTATATCTTGATAGAAAAATTATGGATCAAACCCTTGTCCTAACGAAATGAAATAGACCTTATAATTTGGGACGGATGGAGTACTAAGCAAAACAGGTACAAATTAAACTCAAGAACAATACAATATCTTGACTATAATGTTTTTACCGGAAGGGCTAGGATAGTATGGTGCTATATAGACTAATGATATTTTTTGTAATAATGAATTTATTAATCCGGGCTCTATATCTACGAAGGATATACACAGACAAAACGATACACGAGTATTTAGACTCTAAACCTTACCTAAAAGGGAACACACAACCACAAAAGGAAAAAAAATTAGAAATCTTAGCCACAGCTATCAACTACTACTACAACCAAAATCATGATGCTACCGACACAATCCTAATGCCTCTATTGCACTGAGAAAGTTTCAAAGTCACACCACCACTGTCATCCTTGCTTGGCCATTGCAGAAAAGAACCATCCACTGAAGCTTGCCAAACGGCCGACACAACTAGGGCACCGGTACCGAGAACATCTGCCACCGCAGTCTTCAACTGATATTGCCAAACACGCCGCCACGGGAGCTACTAGCCCCCACCCTGCACGACACCTCCATTAATGCCACCCTAGGACCCTCGTAAACACCGCAATTGCTGATCAAACTAGCTGCTAGAGCTAGATCTGGTATGGAGACAACGAGTTGTAGGACATGCCTCCATATTCCGTCGGTAGATTGGGACACATCGGCGATGGATCCGTCCACGTAACAGCTAGGCCACAGGACCAGCTTCATCAGACACCAAACTGGCCTCCTCGGCAACCTCATCTTTAACTCTAGCCGGCCGCCAACCCTCAGGCCACGGGCAACGAGCAAGGCCACGCCCCACACCGACGGCCGCCACCCAAGCCCATCACGCACAACCGTCGTGTGCAGCCAAACCAACCAGACCGGTAGCACCCGGTAGCACACCACCAGCACAACTTCCAGGCGCTCGGCCGGCCTTGCAACCGGTAGCCATATTCGACCGCTAGGGCATGGATTTGGCCGAAGCTACCACGCCTCGACGACCCGCGCCACTTCCGCCAGCTACTGCCCTGCACCAACCCTTCGCCCATCCGGCCAATGACCACATCCGACCGCGGGACGCCCGGATCTGGCCGAAGCTGCCATGCATGCCACGACAGCTCATATGACGCCACCACCTTTGCCAACCGCCGCACGTGCTGCCCCTGCGCCGCTGCTGCCGTGCGGCCATAGGGGAAAGAGCCCCGTCATCATCGCGGCTGACTAGCTTCGCCTAGGCGACGGCGAGACGGGAGAAGGGGAGAAGATGAAAGGGGAGGCAAACCGGTCGCGGGGGGCGAACTAGGACAGTTTATTACTAGTAGATATTTTATCTACGTCTAGGTTAGGTTAGATCTAGATATTTAGGGTTAGGGCGACAATGTAGGTCCGTGAATGGTAGAACACATCTATGTGTATACCAAGTGGGCATGCATATTTTTTTAGAAAAAAAATATCTTCAAGATAATTCAGTGACAAAGGAATTGCATAAACATCAAGAGAAGACCAAAGCTAAAAGCATCCATTTTCACCTCTACAAATTTTGTTAACGACACATGGGGTACTAGCTAACACCACCTAAGGAAGTAATATGCTTACTTTTGTTTAATAATAAGAAGAAGAGCCTGCTTATTTTACAACCTTTTCTTCTAGGCATTAGGTTTTTTTTTACATTAATTGTGTTAGAGAACCCTACGTTAAATGAGGTGAAGGAGCAAGCTAGATATATAGTATTTCACATATACTCCATACAATAATTTCATTTTCTAGCTAGCTTCCAGAGCGAAGTCATCTTTATAATATAATTGATATATGTAATGCACGTCGCTTTTAGATTTTTAATTAAAAACTAAATATAATTTTATTTTTGGCAAGCTAGTTTGATTATACTTGGAAGGGGCAAGAGAAGAGAAGACAAGACAAGAGGAGTGCACTGTTATAAGAGGGAAAATCCAAATACCCTCCTATAAATTGCATGTCCTTTTACTCTCACCCCTACAACTTAATTTCGTACATAAACCCTTCTACAAGTCAATTTATCTTCCAAATTTACATATCTATAAAGTTTTTTCATGATTTTTTATAGTTTGCTCAATTTCTCGTGCCTCGAGGGCCTTTAACATGGTTTAGTATGTAGCAAAGTTGCATGCCACCCTGCATAAAAAGCGCTTGTTAAACATAAATGCATGGAATCAATCTAATAAAGGATTAGTAGGCACAAACTACAGAGAAAAAAAAAGTATGATTTTGTATTTGAGGTTGTCGAGGCCAACTCACCGCCGTAGCGACATGTTGGAGGCCAATGAGACATGAGAATTCCATGCATAACCCAAAAAATAGAAAAAAATATTAATATATATATGAAAGTGAAAGAGAAATTAACTTATAGGGGGTTTATGTATGAAATTAAGTTATATGGGGGAGAACGGAAAGAGAAGTGAGTTTGGGGGTTTTGGATTTTTCCCCTGTTATAAATTCTCTTAACTTTTATTTCGCTTGAGTGCGACTCCAACTTGTAAGAACTAGCCTTGGCCTTGGCCCTAAGGGCGTGACCCTCTTTTTTGTTTAAGAGATGAAGATAATTTTATTTTCTCAAAAAAAATGTGACGCAACACGTACTGGGCCACTGGGGCCCCGGTTACCGATTAAATTCATATAGTTTGACATCAGAGACCTAATGGTGAGTAAAAGAGAGTCAGATTGACAAAGTGGAGCTCCATCATGATTATTTGCACCTTAAAGACGAAAAGAAAATTTTGCTAGGAGACAAGCGTGCAAGGTGACTTCAGAATGGATAAGGTGAATGCACGTATTTTATGTTGTACATGTTTGTGTATTATATGTGTTCGTGTATAACAATCAATGGTTCCATCCTTTTCTCAATGGCGAAAAGCACTATTAGTTCTCTGCTTATAATAACTTAAAACAAACTTTGTATGACATAATGTGAGCAGCTGCTAGCCTGCTAGGGGCATCTTGTCAATTTCTTTCTTTCTTTTTTTTTTGCTTGATACACCGTTCTAGTAATTAGTTAATTAATCACAACTGGAGGGTTCCTATGGCATAATGGCCTAATTGAACACTGCAAAAAGCTCCCCCACAAATTGCACTATGTGAGAACGACGGATGCCATATTAATTGTTCTGAAGATCAAGACATACGTACACAGAGACAATGCAACAAATTTAATATTAATTCCAGTGGAATTAGTACAGAACATTTTTTCCAATGATAAAAAGTGTAACACAAAACAATAATAATAAAGCCACAGTGCCAAATTGATGAAGCTCGGTTGATGCTGGCATTTGCAACAATATTTGTCGAGGGTACTACGGTATGAGAAGGCAATTAAGGGGATTCAATCGAGATCTAAAGTGTCATTTTCGATGCTCCAAGTTCAAGCAACCGTCTTCAATTGGATCACTAAACGCACATGGGCATCTTAATTAGACACTTTATCCTACGATAATGGAATCATAATAATTCTCACCGCGGTAATTAAGGTACTTTTGGATAAAAAATTTGAAGTTATTAATATCAAGGTCTAATTTAGGTTATACAGTGCTCGTTCTAGCATGCTACACCGTTTGTTTTGGTATTTACCGACTAAAATTTCTAAGAAAATCCTAGTTAATTAATTTTACTTGTAGAATTGTTTGAACAAAGTTTATGGTTTATCATCTTCTATAGTATCGATAGAGTAAAGAATAATTTCTCAAAAAAGAGTAAAGAATGACAAGCTCTTAGACATGGAAGGTGGGCTGAGGTAGCTGCAACTCTTGATGGTGAGATACGAAGGTGACTACAAGTCTAAAACACAACTAGTACCGTGGGTTAGACGACAATTTCATAACAAGATGATGTAAGCTAACAAATACTCACTAGGATGCGGTATGATGATGGATTTGGTGGTAGGAGCTGCCAAGGAATTGGGAGGCAGGTGGTCCAAGGCTCAATGGAGTGGTAAAAAGAGTTGTTCAAATATAATTGTAAGGACGAAAACAGTGCAAAGATATTGATCATACTTACAGCCTTACAGCCCAACAGAAGGGACGAAGGGTGAAGCCGTAAAAATATGTTAAAAAATTATTTTAGGACCAACAAATCTTTTTACATGTGGAATAACTAGATTTTACATGACCTTTGTAAATATTGGTGAGGAAAAAGGATGACAGCAAGTTAAAAACAAACAATCTAACAAACAGAGAGAGACAGAGAAAGGGTACGATGATACACCGGAGCACCTAAACAATGGTAGTGTCGGCGCCTCTACAGTACTCCATCCAGCACACACCACAAAAGTCCACAACATACTAAATTACAGATCATCAACAGAAGGAGACCTCCAACCAAACTTTTTCCTTACCCCTCCCCTCCTTGCAACTTGCAAGTTGCAAATGCAACTTTTCCATCATTTTCTAGTTTTATTTCTTCAGCTAGCGGCAGGCTGCAGGTGCTACAACTACATCTTGTCCCTCAAGAAACGGAATCAATCAATGATGCTACGCGGCGACCGATCCACACATGCACATGCACTTTTCCTATCCACAAATTCAGAAAATACTCATACTCTACACTGCACATGCGGCCATGCCAGATCGTATCAAATGCAGAGCAAAAAAAGGGAGTATTTTATGGTGAATCCGCCGTTGAGAGATCGGTGTCCGGCGAAACAAAATCTGTGTGTGCTCCAGGTATGGGAACCGCGGCCGTCACCGTTATGAGGAAAAGTCGGTTTTGTTAGGGCGAAAACCACGGATTAGTCGAGGGATTCCTGCGACTGTGTACAGCAGCAGACAGCAGTATTCTGAATTCTCTTCGTTGTCCGTACTTGACGGGAAACCGTCCAAGGTCCAGCCTGGCGGTAGAGGAATATAAACAAAACGGGAACGGGAGAAGGTAAAAACGGCCGTTGTGTGTACACTCCACGTGGTAATTATGGGAGATCCGGATCTTATATGGTGAGATGTTCTAGTTTTGGGGCTGCCTGGAACACATCTCTTTGTTTGAGTGTAGTTTGTAAGTGGAACTGTGGAAGTCACCTATCGTAACTAGCTAACCATTACAGCCGAAAATATTTCACAATAAGTTTTGTATATATATGCTTCTACTCCTAGTGCCCTAAATAAAATAAGTAACGATCAATAGAAAGCAATGGAAAAATCCCAAACAGAATTCTTTGAGAGTTTTGTAAGAAAAAAATCTCAAATTTGTTCTAAAATTCAAAACTAACTCGCCTATTTATTTGTTTTGTTTTGCATTTATCATTTCCTTTGTCCAAACAAGCTGGGCCTGGACGGAAAATGGCAGATGCAAAAGATATGTACGTTCATGTTGGATTATTTGCAGGAAACAATATTATGTTGTATATTTACATGTCTTTACACGTAGATAGTGATCTCTAGCTTTTTTCCCGAGGTAGCATGATTATTGACTCAAATGTTGAAGTGTAGGACCCTGAGCTTTCTGTCAACTAAAGGTAGGTGGAGGTGTCGTGTATCTAACAAGTCCTGTAGTTTCTCTACCATTAATCGCATGCATGTGTCCTTGTCTAAAGCATGTTGCGTATACCGAAACTTGTCGAAACCAATGGTGTCTCCCATAAGTATGTTGTCTTCTCTTATTTATACACAATTTTTCAAACAGGTGGAGTGATGGTAGTGTACTATCCACATCACATCAAGACTTTGCTGCAATGAGATGTATGTATCAGTATGACTTAAACTTATATATGAAGATATTTGTTTTCTAAATAATGACAACTATGAATATAATGTATGATATTTATTAATTATTCATAATTCCTTTTTTAATTGCTTGAGGGTGTACATAATGAACTTAATAGATAATAATAGAAGGATGAAGTTATGGTCGGGAAATATTTGCAACAGTGGTAAAGGCTAAAGGAGAACGGTGCCATGTGGCCCAGACACTGTGTGGACCACAGGGTTAGTCTCCTGCATGAGATCCGGCAATGCCGTCAGGCAATGAGACGGAGGCAGCACGTGCCCTGGACTGTGGGCCCCCACGAAAATCCACCATTAGCTACGCCCCTGCAGTCCGGTCCCCCTCGTGCGTGCATGCCAGCTCAGCATTTGCTTACCCATCCAATCCATTCGCTAACGGTTTGGATCCCACGTCGGATCGGAGCTCTTTTGTACTGGGGATTTGTACTGCGCATTTCGCACCCGTTTTTTTTACATTTCCATGGACAAGCTGTGATAAACAGGCAAAAATACTGGTAGTACGGATTTGTGCACAGGACCACTGTTCGGACCGTGTGCTTGTGCTTCACGAATCACGATCTGTGTAAGGAAGAAAGGGAGAGGTTTCGTTTTTTTCTTTAAAAACACTAGCCTATAAGACCTGTTATGTGTTATTCAAATTTGTTATGTTATTGTTAGAATTTATGATTTTGTTGGTAAAAAAACATGTGTTAATGTATGGGTATTACGTAATATGAAGTGAAATATAAAAAGATAAACAATTTCACAGTACTTGAGAAGGCATCGAGAGGGTATCATTTCATTCGGCGCAAATTTAGTACTTCTCGGTATCTTAGATAGTGGTACCAAATTTTACGCTAAAATTTTGATACTTAGTTTCTACTCAAAAACAGTAAAAATGCAATAAAAGATCGATCATTCGGTGGATCCACCATTTCCTTCTCTGCATTTTGCTTCGTTTCCTTTGGTTATATGTGTGCCACCACTCATGCGATGTCCACTTCATTGTGAGCATAATTAAAGACTTTGACCGCTTTTCTTCTACAGAATATACTATATTTTTTTTTCAATTTTAGAACAATTTGTAGGATCATTTAACAAATTGGTTTTGGTATCATATTTGCATATATCTCGTTAAAATTTATATTCCCATCAATTTAACACATCGCAATCTATGGTTAATAGTTAAAGAATTGGAATCAATAATCAACCTGAAAATTAACATTTACCGGTTTCGCTTTCTCGACATATTATCCACGTATACAGTAATCTTTTGTATTAGCTTACCCGAAATAGCAAAGTAATGGAAAGCAGTTCAGTACATTAGTCAACTGATGTATCTTTTTTATCCTTTGCTAATCATTTTTCTTATTTGTACGAACTCCAAATTAGTACTACAGTTAGTTATGTATAGATATGCAGCAAAATGATTCAATCTTATGTCAGCTTTACTGTGTTGTCCTAGCTCTTTGAACCATAGACCATAGTTACTCGTACCGTCACAGACCAAGAGATGGAGAGAATCAACAGACCAGTCCCGTTCTTGTTTCTTGTATCTACAGGCGGCAAATTAAGGAGTCTATATATACGGCACTGCTTTTTTCTTTTTTCTTTCGGTGGATCCAGAGGCTTCTAGTGGAACCTTTTGCATCCAACGGCACATCTTTCTTCTCTCTATTTTGTTGTTTTCTAGATCCAACAGTCTATTCTTTTTTTATTACGTGGCTCATTGTGGTTGCATATTGAGGTTCCAATTTCACTTAGAGAGATTTGCAACACCTGGCTTGTGACCTTAGCCTCTCTAAATAAGCTCGGGTGCCACGCTCTAGGTTTGGGAGTGACTTTTCACTGATATTGCCCTCAAGGCAGGATGATCATGGAAGGGAGAAATTGGTACCGCTAAGAGCGTTCATGGTGTCATTACAAATAGGTACTACAAAAGACTTATTTTAGGAATAGGAATAGACCTTTTTATAACGTTAATGTCATTGGCGTCATGGTCCTATTGAATGGCGCTGGTAAAGTTGGTGACATCCTCCATGCCACCGGGGTAAAAAATATCGCTAACATTAAAGGGTTTAGAGTCAACATTATTGGCGTTGAGAACATATTGGTAATAGCTTATTTTATAAACAGAACACTGTGAGGATAAAAAGGTAAATAACTTATTTTATAAATAGGTCTTTGGTGCTAACGTCATACCTGGACACCATTGGCATTGGCGTTGAATCCCTTAATGTTAGCTATTTCTGTGACCATTGTGAATGCTCCTGGCCTCTCTTCAAAACGGTAGGTACAACAAACGTCTTATTTTGTAAAATATTATATTGTATAATCACATTGACAACTTAATTATATGAAGTTTTATATTGATATTGCCTAAACCACATCTAATAGGCAGTAAGGTATTCATTTTGGATGAGTGCATGAGTAGACGTCGGGAAAACCTTTTCATAACCCATGATTGTTGTTTCGTCATTCCCCCAATGTGTTATCCGTTCTTTGTGAAGCCTACTTTTTGTCACAACTTTTTTCTTTCAATAACTCTCTATCCTCAATGCACCTCTTGTGTCATCAACGTTGTCTTGACATTGCTAGACTTATTGTTTCTGTTGTTATTTTGACTCACTATTTTTTATTTGTTTAGATTTTATTTCTTCAGTTTTTAAGTCTTTTTATGTAGTTTCATTTCTTTATTTAGGTTTTCCTTTCATTTCTTTATTCCTTGATTCATCTCACATAATTTTTACTTTCCTAATTCCAGTTTCTTCTTTTGTCACTCCAGCATGCTTTTGATTTTTCTCCCTTGTTTATTATGCTTATTTTTCTTATATTCATTTTATTATAATTATTGGGTTTTGTGATTTCTTCAAAAGTTTGTTCTTTAAGGGGAGTTTGAGATCACAATGAGAGTTTACGCATTCTTGATGTAACTCTATGATGTAGACTAGGGTTCCCGATCTTCCGAAAGGTTCTGATAACCAACGATTTGGGTGGAGTCGCAACACACGTCGATCCGGCTTCTTGAGCCCCGCAATCGCAGCACCACGTCTCCTCTGGTTACCACCCGTGCCGGAACAAAGATGGCCTCGCCGAAAAGGCTAATCCCTATTTGCGAATCGAAGAACACAAACAAGAACAAGGTAGAAGCAATCTAAATATATTGCAAATATAGATGAAGCTCACAGTTGGGGTTCCACAAACCGACTAAACGGCGAAAACTGCAACGGCAGAATAATCTAAGCAAAACCCAACCCTAACCTAGGCGACGGCTACTGATATATATAGGTTAGGGATGTCCTAGGATTACAAAACAACCAGGGAGGGGCGTCCTCCTTATGGGCCTAAGCCCACGACACAATTACAAGACCGAAGGTCCAAAGTTGACTCGGACTGGATGAGGTACGTGGCTTGTTTCGATGATTCCCGATGACTCAGGACGAATTTTGATGTGAAACCAAAGCCATCTGAAAGTAGACTCCATAAGCTTTCCAACAAGTACTCGTGAGCCTCGAGAACCCTTCTAGATCAACGGCAATGTCCGTTTTAAGTTGATGCTGTCAGGAGGCCCGAATCCGAATCCAAAACGTGTAGAACTTGGTCTCTTGCCTTCTATGGTCCAAATGTGACGTGATGAGGTAGAACTAGACTTGGAGAAGGTCTTGGTTTGGTCCCCAATCAACTTCTTTGATCATCCATGCATTCCTCATGCCCGGATTCTTTTTCTTCTCCCAAGCAAGTACCTCTACAAATGAAAACACACAAAATTCATTGTGTAGCAATATTTGTTCAAATATATAATAAGTAAATCTAACATAGAACATATACACCTTTGGTTGATGAATATATAAGGTAGTCATGCTTATATCTAAGCTAGTTATGTCCTCATCACTCTACTAAGATATGGTGCTTGACCACAAATTGATGATCTCATGATCAGCCACCACAGGTGTTGTAGTCTATTTTACTGACTCTGTTATGCCTCTTGGCAGACTTGTATGGTTTCTCGAAGAAATTGGGCCAATAAGAGCTTGAAATCACCATTTTCCTTTCAAGCGCAACACTGTGAGATGCGCGAGAGCATGCACCAAAGTGAAGTAGACATAATATAAAAAAAAATAAATTTTTAACTTAGAAAAATATACTTTCTTTTGAACAAGTTGCAGTAAGTAAATAATTGAGGGTAACTCGAAAAACCATATCAATTATATTAAGTATATCCTGTCTAACAAACTATAGAGAATGAGACATCATGAAAAACAATTCAACAAGTGTTTGACTAACAACAAAAGCTAAAAGTTAACACAGGCCTCCAAAGTTGGTGCAGTTCCCTGTCGCCCTCGGGAAATTTTTGTTATGCTAAAAAGTCATATTTTTTTTCATTCGATTGCTAGCTCCTACAGTTTGGTGAAATTGCTCCTACATATGCACATTTCCTAATGTCTCCCTTACCTCACCTTCTTGCCCTTTTATTTTTTGTCTTGGTTTGTTTTCTTGCCCTTACACAAGTATCTTCCTTTGATAATCAATTAGGTGATCAACTGTTTTTAAGTCCAATTCTACTTATACAACGCATACTTAAATTTAAAGTGTATAAAAAAATGTGAAATCTACACTGTAAACAAATTGTTAAAAATTGGACTGTCTTTTGGATGGAAAATCTGTCAACAATTCTGAACATTTATTTACTGCCCTGATTGCTCCGTGGTACTTTTGCTTCACACGCTTAATCTCTGTTTTGAAAATTCTTACTTGGGCTAAAAGTAAAAACTACTCTAAAAAAATTGGGTTGGATCCCGAGTAGATCCACCTGCAAAAGGAGCCCCACACCCACCTTTGCTTCAAACCCAAGCAAAAACCCGGATCCGATCAGAGAGCTCTCCTCCCTCCCAAACATGTAATCATCTCATTCCCTGTGTAAAAAGAGGTAAATAATAAAGCGCTAAATACTCTTTGCCTTGGGCTACTGTATTTTCGCATCCTTTTTCTTTGACAGGAGCCGCGTCCCCTCGAGTACGGAAAAGCTCACGAATTTTTTCTCCGTTCTGCAGGGAAAAAGGTAATAATAACAAACAAATAAATAAATAAACAGTTTGGTGTGCGCGTAGCGAAATGTGGTTGGGGTTTGTCAGCGTCAGAAACATGGGGACCGGTGGTTTTCAGAGCTGGTACTCCCTGCCTATGTGCTCGCTCTGTTTCTGCATACAACCGGCCCTAGCTGGCAGTGGCAGCCGCCTACTAGGAGTGCAGTTTTGGAAGTCTATAAAATCTAGTCTACTAATTTTGTAGTAGAATTTCCATAAATAAAATTGGAGTAGTATATTTTATTTCTTTTAAAGGAGTTTTGCCACATGGAGTTGCTTTGATAGAGTATACACAAGGCCTCCGTCCCAATATACAAGTGATTAAGGGGATGTATGTGAACAAGTTTGACAGATGGAGTATATGATACTTTTTAGTTTGTTTTCTCTTATATGCCTAAAAGGTTATCTCTCTATCTCAAAATACAACAACATAATATTAGATTCTAGAACTATGAATCTGGACAGGCTTATGTCCAGGTTCATAGTGCTAGGTGATGCCACATCTAATCTTAGGTTATTGTATTTTGAGACGGGTGTGTATAATTTCTCTTATTTGAAATTTGTATTATGACCCTTAAAAATAAATTTTTATTATGTACTACCTCCGTTTCATAATGCAAGACGTTTTGACTTTTTAAATGTTATGTTTGACCATTCATTTTATTTAAAAAAATTAGTGTAAATATAAAAATGATAAGTTATAATTAAAGTGTTTTTTATAATAAAGTAAGTCAAAAACAAAATAAATAATATTTGCATAATTTTTTGAATAAGACGAGAAATATTACAAGCAAAAATTGAAAACGCCTTACGTTATGAAACGAAGGAAAGAAAGTAGTACTTATTAATCTGTAGTACAGCTATAAAATCATGTCAAAAAATCAAGTGATTATTTCATTGTAATAACTTTAAAAAGTATCTTACTTTGAGTATTTTGACTGTCTTGTTTGTAAATTCACAAATATTCCACAAAAGAATCCATAAGGTGGTTTTGACATATGGTATGTTACATAGTGGTATGTTTTTGAGGGACAATACTTTTAGACTACATAATCATATAATGACATCAGGTATATTGATTAGAGGTGTTCAAGTCGAAAATTGCAACCTAGTTCTATTAGTTTTATGTAGAATGGGTGGTTTTGACTTGCACAGATAATTCACTTGAAAAATAAATCCAAACGGCCATAGAAAAATCAATCCCAACGTATGCGGCTAAACTACAATGCTTTTATTTCATCCCTCAATTTATTGTATCAAACATACATTGAAATCATATACCAATCCTAAATAACTGAACCTTCCACTCATTACCCCCATACCTTGCTGAACAAACCACAATATTCTTCTTCCATAAACTAATTAAGAAACTCAATCCACCTTCCTTTAAAAAAACAATATCCCTGCATGATCCATATGTTAGTGCAGGGGGAATACAGTCATACAGATACAGCCGGCCGCCTTTTCCCAAGAATCCCATCACAAAAACCCAAGGCAGGATCTTTCTGAAAAAAAAAAACAGCAAGAAGTATACAATGCAGCCGCTCCCGTTGATGCTGTACTACATGATACCAGTACACCAACATATAACTTGCAAAGAAATCGATCGAAAAAACGGCACCAAATCAAAAGAAAAAAAAAATCCGAGCACTCACCAACCAATTTTATATCGGAGCCATGGCGGATGGGGAGCCCCACCGGCGAGGCCCTGCTCGTGTATAAATAAGGGCCTCGGCCATGGCAATCCTCGCACCAATCCATTCCCACCTCCGTTCAACCCGTTCGTTCGTTTTACTTGCGTTTACTTCGTTTCTTGGGAAGGCATCCCTTTTTGCCTTCCTTCCAGTCTCCTCTTCTTCCTCCTCACAAGGTAAAGAAGAAACGCCTCAATGGAGCTCTGCATCATTTCTTCCTTTCTGTTCCTGGTGTTCTTGCTCGCCCGAGCTAGAACTGTCCGTGTTGGCTGTGCTGCGAAATGCTGCCGGTCTGTAATGCGATGATATCATGCTGAATTGCTGATGCAAGCATGCTGCCGGAGTAGGATGATGATGCCGGCCGGTAGGGAAAGTAGTGAACTGGACGGACGATGACGCTGTGAGGTTTTCTTGGACTCGCGAGTGATCGATCAGGGGGAGGTCATGCCAAAATTTTTCTCTGGGTTTCATCAGATTCGGGGGAGGTTCTGCCTCTGAATGCAATTGCTTGCACCCGAAAAAGAAACAAAAAAAAAACTCTGCTTTTCATCCTAGTCGTTCTTGCGTTTGTGGGTAGCATCAGAGTGCCGAGATCTAGTGAAAAATTGGGGTTTATCGAACAAGGTCATTATCCACTTGCAGAGATCTAATGGTGATCTTGCTACTGGATCTGGGGTTTTAGCAAAACCTGAAGCTCACCTGGGTTTAAGATTTTTTTTTTCTTTTTCAGGTTGATTGAAGTGGATAGAATGCTAGATCTAGTAATTTCCATGATTGTTTCTTTCCTTCTGAAATTTTTAAGCTGTTTTTGGTGATTTTTCCTCTCTTGCCTGACAAGTTCATTGTCTTATCCGTTCCTCTGCTGGCTGCTGCATGTGCCTCTGTCTCGGAGCTCAGCGACAGACTGACAGTTTCTGGGTCCTGCTGCTAATGGCAGGATTAACCTCAGATTAATTCCTTATCACCATTTTTAACTAATATTAATTACCCGTGTCAAACCTTAATGACTGCCTTGTCATGGCCAACAAGAAACCCCAATACCATGCTGGTCTCGTGCTCCTCCTCGGAAGAGTCCGGAAGCAGCGGAGTGCAGCTTGCCGGCTTCGGTTTCAACGGCTATGGTGAGCTGGTGCTTGCTCCGCAGCAAGAAGCGACGATCTTTTCCATCCCTGGAAACCATCGGATTGTTTTGTTGGTTTCTCTCCTCAGATCTGCATAAATACTCGCCTCTCCTCATCACCCAGTTCCTCGGTCCTCGGCCTAGAGCATCATTTTTCTTCCCCTTCTCAGTCCATTGATTGATTCTTGTATGCCTCTCAGTCCTCTAAACACTTCTGTTCTGTTCGTCAAGATGCTTATCAAAGTTGCAATTTTTTTCATTGTTTGTCAAAGGTGTAGGTTTTGGTTGGGTTTATTATGACTTTGTGGGGTTTTAGGGGTGCATTTTATCACTGGATCTGGAAGAAATCTGCAACTTTTATGGAGTTCTTGAATCCTGATGATGATGATGATGATGATTTTTCTGTGTACGCAGACTTGAGGATCCAAGAGGAAAGCAGCAATGGGGGAAGCTACCGGCGACCGTGTCCTGAGCCGCCTCCACAGCGTCAGGGAGCGCATCGGCGACTCCCTCAATGCCCACCCCAATGAGCTCGTCGCCGTCTTCACCAGGTTCGCACTGATTTGATTTCCCCCATTGATCCGTTTATAGATCGGTTTTGTAGTCAGCTAGGACGCTAGGTGATGATGTCACCTGCAGCATGTTCAGATTTTCCTAGGATTTTTGTTCTGGAAATCTGTTAGATCTGGCCGGGAATGGCACATATGCTGAATAATTTCATGCAATCATTTTATACTAGTGATTAGTATTCCTGATTAGGATGAATATTAAAATGCATCCTTGTTCAACCAAGATTGTGAACAAACTTAGTACTGAATAATTATGAAATACCAGGATGCTGTGTACTGGTAGTAGATCTGACTGCATGTGCATTTTTTTTATATGTACGGTTTACAAACTAAATACAATTACTGAATTCTGCACTGGTCCAAGTGTTTGTTGTAGGACAAAAGGTTTACGCCTGAAAGAAATTCCTACATCTGACTAGATCTATTTAGCATAAGTGCATACTCCCTCTGTTGAAAAATATAAGGATTTGGGGATGGTGTCGTCCAGATTAGTAATGTTAGGATGTGTCACATCCATGTCTAATACTTATATTTTTGGATGGAGGAACTAGATCTGATTATGATATAGATTTGGTAAGTCGAATTAAATGGTCAAAATCAGTCCTTGCAATTTCAATGGAATTTATGATTCATCTCAATGCAAACAGATTATGTATGTTGCTAAGTGGGTAATAGCAATTTTATTAATTATGCCCAAATGTCTTAAGTGCTAAAATATATTATTCAGATATTTGGGCTGAGTTGATAGATCTGGTCTGATCTTTTTTCTTTTTGACCTTTTTATTTATGCAGGCTGGTCAACCTCGGAAAGGGAATGCTGCAGGCTCACCAGATCATTGCCGAGTACAACAACGCAATCCCTGAGGCAGAGCGTGAGAAGCTGAAGGATGGCGCTTTTGAGGATGTCCTGAGGAGCGCACAGGTTTGCATCATATTCCGATATTGTTGGGTCCCAGCAATCAGTCTTTACTCTACCTCTTGCTCTAACTTAACTTATGTCATCATTTTTATCATACAGGAGGGTATTGTTATCTCCCCATGGGTTGCCCTTGCCATCCGCCCAAGGCCTGGTGTCTGGGAGTATGTGAGGGTCAATGTGAGTGAGCTCGCTGTTGAGTTGCTGACAGTCCCTGAGTACTTGCAGTTCAAGGAACAGCTTGTGGAAGAAGGGTATAAAATCTGCAGAATTAAGACACTAAAAGCATATGCTTAAAGATTTTTTTTTGTTTTCCTTTTATTGATACGCGGGTTGTAATATCTTGGATGTAAATTTCAGCACCAACAACAACTTTGTGCTTGAGCTGGATTTCGAGCCATTCAATGCCTCCTTCCCTCGTCCTTCTCTGTCAAAGTCCATTGGAAATGGTGTGCAGTTCCTCAACAGGCATCTGTCATCGAAGCTCTTCCATGACAAGGAGAGCATGTACCCGTTGCTCAACTTCCTTCGTGCCCACAACTACAAGGGCATGGTAAGACAACTTCATATTGTGTCCCCATCTTAATAATACATGCATATTTTTTATTAGTATAACAATGACAGATCTGTGATGCTTAGACAGTAAACTTGTTGATTGCATATTTGATCCTGCCAATGCCCATGTTGGTCTGTAGTATGATTTGTTATCACATTCTTTGACAAAACCCTGCGTTTGCACTTCTTGCAAGGTATAGGTGCAAATCTTATATGTTAAGTCTATTTAGCTCATGCAATAGACAACATTCATGTATCTGATAAAGAATAACCAAAACCAATTATATAAACTTAACAAAAATATTTCCTCCAAAACAGGGTTTAATATGTTTCTTTTTATGGTAGTTAGCATGTCAACATGGACTGGATTGGTTTTGAGATGAAAGTTTTAATTTTGAATTGGTTATTGGTGGAATATAAACTTTTATTCTTTCTGCAGACCATGATGTTGAACGACAGAATCCGCAGTCTCAGTGCTCTCCAAGGTGCTCTGAGGAAGGCCGAGGAGCATCTTGCTGGTCTTTCAGCAGACACCCCGTACTCAGAATTCCACCACAGGTACTGATTATTGTTCAATATTATGAGCTCTGGAATGTATTTTGACATCAAACACCGAAGATATTTGGAAGTTGTTGAGATTAAAAATTCTGTTTGATTGATAATACAGGTTCCAGGAACTTGGTCTGGAGAAGGGTTGGGGTGACTGTGCCAAGCGTTCCCAGGAGACCATTCACCTCCTTTTGGACCTTCTTGAGGCCCCAGATCCGTCCACCCTAGAGAAGTTCCTTGGAACAATCCCTATGGTGTTCAACGTTGTCATTCTCTCGCCCCATGGTTACTTCGCACAAGCCAATGTCTTGGGTTACCCGGACACTGGAGGGCAGGTAGAATTCTTACTCAATTTTGACATTTGTTCATACCTATAAAACTAAACCTTTTCTCATGATCCTTTGTGCTTTGATTGTCGAAAGGTTGTCTACATTTTGGACCAAGTCCGTGCTATGGAGAATGAGATGCTCCTGAGGATCAAGCAGCAAGGTCTCAACATTACGCCACGCATCCTTATTGTAAGTGTGATGATACCCAATATGGTGCAATACAACTTATCAACTATAGCAATATGATATTAACCTTCTCTGGTCTTGAACAGGTCACCAGGTTGCTCCCTGACGCAACTGGCACCACCTGTGGTCAGCGTCTTGAGAAGGTCCTTGGCACCGAGCACACCCACATCCTTCGTGTGCCATTCAGAACTGAAAATGGAATTGTTCGCAAATGGATCTCACGTTTCGAAGTCTGGCCCTACCTGGAGACATTCACTGATGTAGATACCTAACCTCATTGGCGCCGCCACCTTGGTTTATTCATCTGTTAAAGATTAACTTCATATTGACTCTTTCCCATGGATGTCAGGATGTGGCGCACGAAATTGCTGGAGAGCTCCAGGCCAACCCTGACCTGATCATCGGAAACTACAGTGACGGAAACCTTGTTGCATGCTTGCTTGCACACAAGATGGGTGTTACCCATGTATGGATTTTAACTACTCTGATCAGAAGTGTTTTAACTTTTGACTACTGCACATGCTCATGTTGCCTTGTTCCATGGTATGCAGTGTACCATTGCCCATGCGCTTGAGAAAACGAAGTACCCCAACTCTGACCTTTACTGGAAGAAGTTTGAGGATCACTACCACTTCTCATGCCAGTTCACTACTGACTTGATTGCGATGAACCATGCTGACTTCATCATCACCAGTACCTTCCAAGAAATTGCCGGAAAGTAATGTTTCTATGCAACTAAAGTTTTCCTTGTCATATCTGTCAGTTTTGTGGTACAATGCTAGTAGTATTACCTTACCATGATCTAATGGCATTTTCTGTTTTTTTCAGCAAGGACACTGTTGGTCAGTATGAGTCTCACATGGCATTCACAATGCCTGGTCTGTACCGCGTTGTCCACGGCATTGATGTTTTTGACCCAAAGTTTAACATTGTCTCGCCTGGTGCGGACATGTCCATCTACTTCAATTACTCTGAGTCTCACAAGAGGCTCACCTCCCTCCACCCAGAGATTGAGGAGCTGCTCTACAGCGAAGTTGACAACAACGAGCACAAGTAAGAAGCATTCGTGCATAGCTTGATCTGTATTCATGTGATGCATGCTGTCCTAGTTGTCTAACTAGAATACTTTCTGCAGGTTTATGTTGAAGGACAGGAACAAGCCAATCATCTTCTCCATGGCTCGTCTTGACCGTGTCAAGAACTTGACTGGTCTGGTTGAGCTGTATGGTCGCAACCCTCGCCTGCAAGAGCTGGTTAACCTTGTAGTTGTTTGTGGTGACCATGGCAACCCATCCAAGGACAAGGAAGAGCAGGCTGAGTTCAAGAAGATGTTTGACCTTATTGAGCAATACAACTTGAATGGCCACATCCGCTGGATCTCTGCTCAAATGAACCGTGTCCGCAATGGTGAGCTCTACCGTTACATTTGCGACACCAAGGGTGCTTTTGTTCAGGTAACTAAATGATGTGCTCTCGTCACAACAGTATCATCGTTGAATTGTAAATTTATCTGTTCTCACATTTATGCTGTCTTGTTTCCAGCCCGCTTTCTACGAGGCTTTTGGTCTCACTGTTGTTGAGGCCATGACCTGTGGTCTCCCGACGTTCGCAACCGCCTATGGTGGTCCGGCTGAGATCATCGTGCACGGCGTGTCTGGCTACCACATTGACCCGTATCAGGGTGACAAGGCCTCCGCGCTGCTCGTCGACTTCTTTGAGAAGTGCCAGGAAGACCCCAGCGTGTGGACCAAGATCTCGCAGGGCGGTCTTCAACGTATCGAGGAGAAGTACGCAAAAACACACATTCAGTAATATATGTTTCTGGATGCTCTCATTGATCCTTCTTGCAGTGCTAACATTTTTCTCTCTCCAATTTTGCTTCAGATACACCTGGAAGCTCTACTCTGAGAGGCTGATGACCCTCACCGGTGTCTACGGATTCTGGAAGTACGTCTCCAACCTGGAGAGGCGTGAAACCCGCCGCTACCTCGAGATGCTGTACGCCCTCAAGTACCGCACGATGGCAAGCACCGTGCCATTGGCCGTCGAGGGCGAGTCATCGAACAAGTGAGTTTGACCAGCATCTTGATCGGCAGTGAGACCTGAAAGAGGAGAGCATTGGAGTTCTTTGTTTTGCTTCTATTCTCGGGGTTCAGAGATAAAAGACAAAAAAAAAGAGAGATTTGAGGATGCTTTGCATTCCTAGGCACTGCTCTTTTCTTAAGAAAATTTGGGAGTTTCGATCTAGTTTGATTTAGTTGGGGGTGAGTTCAGTCAGTGGAATGTGGTGTGTGGTTGGTGCTCTGTCTCCTCTTGTGGCAGGGATGTTACCTATGAATAATAGAAACGGCCTTTGTGCCGTTTCTGCAATAATATATTTGTAGCATCTTTGTTTCCGAGAAAAAATGGTCTCACTGAAATGCTCACTTCTCCTTGGTCTTATTCACGTATCGTAAATCGCTATTGTTTAGTGTTGACTATAGAACATATTATTTCCTTGAAGTACCAAACCGGAAGAAAATTTGGTTGTCCCTACTAATCTTCGGCCTGTTTGGTAGCTTATTATTTTTTTATACATGTAAACTATATTACCCTTGTAATTCTTGGGACGCAGAAAAAAAGCATGTAATCAACTGGAAATTTCTTTGGACACCATTGTACATGGCCAAAAAACCAAAAGCACACGATAGATACATATAATTAGATATTTTTGCGCTTTCGTGTGCGTTTCACAACAAAGATTTAAAAAAGCAATCCATAGTACTAAGCTTGGCCCAAGACACAAAGCGGCCCAGTCTCATCTCTGTCTCTCTCGTTGAAATGGGACACAGCCCAATCCAAATAATGGGCTAATGGCTGCCAGGTAGCTAGCTCTTTTCTTCTTTCACATCGTGCTATCTCCTTTTCATCAATTATTCCAGGGTGTCAAAGACATCTTTCTAGTGGAATCTTTTTTTTAAAAAAAAAAACCAAAGACTCTTCGGTGCTTTCGCTTCTTCCCTGATTATTGCATCATATAACTTCATACTTGAAAATTGTCAAAAAGACAAGAGGAACACAGTGGGAATGGAAACCACACTTGGCATTTGCCATTCAATAGAATACACATTTACACATATTGAAGCTTGAAGCTATGTAGCTGCTTAATCACACATATATAAGCTCACATATTTGGATCATATCAATAATCTGAATTAAATAAAACATGTATCACACTGTGAAGTTCCTTTTTATCCGGACATGCTATTATATACGTAGAAAAAATCTCCTTACGATAATGTAAATAATATGTAAAGTCTGTCATCTATGATATACATTGAAACCAAAAGAGAGAAATGAAACAAGGGCCTAAATGGAAAAGCGTACGAGGAGGGATGGTCCGTGTGGGGTGGGGCCGTGTGGGGGGTGTTTAAGCTGTAACTTTACGAGCACTTATATTATCTGCTATTTTCATGGAGTTATTGCAATTGTCAGGCAGATCCAAAGCATACAACCATTGACAATAGGAACTAAATAATAAAGGATTGACATGTAGCATGCCTAATAATGCACACATAAATACGTCCATCGTATTTAAATACACAACACTATTATAGAATTTATTTGGTCAAACTTTTAAATATTAATATTCTCTCTATATATATGAATTTAGAGGATCACACATGTTAAGGTATCTCTGGTTTAATAGTAAGGTTGGATTGGTCTGGATAAGGACGAGGCAATCCATGTTTAGGTTTATTTTTTTGTTAAGTGGATACAAGAATCACATTTTTTTTTAAAAAAAACTATATATACAATATAGTTGATACCCACTAATTGTAGTTAATATTTTTTAGTCCTACTCCTATTAGTCGGAGTCCGCTAGTTCCACTGTATCAATCACATGAGTATAAGTTATAGGGTGCATCCCTAATCTAGCATATATATACACTACTAGATATTTTTGGCCTTTTGCATCGATAAAAAAAAGTGGCAATAGGGCCAAAATAGTGACAATAACTATCGATTGCCATGATATTGTGGTCGTTGGGAGCCGTGGCAAGTACTTGCTTGGTCTAAACTTTGGACAACGACTTTTATGCTTCGTTGCAATAGATATGGTTATTGCCATGGAACGATGCGTTGTATTTTATACTAGTTACAACGGCCGATATCGTAGAAATAGTATGTCTTGCCACGACATAAGCGTTGCATTAGACATCATTTACAACGGATTTATCCCCAAATGAGGCACATGCGTGATGTATACAAAATTCAAATAAAATCTAAAAAATATTTTGAAATTTTTTAGACCATTAGCAAAGTTGCGACATCACCAGCCATGCATCTACAATTTTTTTGGATAATTTTGTAATATTGTATACTATGAGATTTGAACCCAAGACCTTCATCTCTCCAAACAACAACCTTACCGCTAGGCTATGAGCTCACGTTGATAAATTTTTCCCATACTATTCTTTTAACTATACATGTGTACGAGTTCGTCTACCATTTATGTAATAAACTATTGCAACGAATTTCAAGATTATCACAACCAGAAAAATTTGTGGCCGTATTGTCAACATATCGCAACCATTTCATAAAATGGTGACAATAACACCTACATATTGTAACTAAAAAAGAAGGACTATCGCAACAGAAAACATTCATGGCAATACTTCGTATACCGCAATAGTTTCGTACAACGGTGGCAATAAAAACTAACTATTGCAACAAAAATTAAGATTATCGCAACACAAGATATTCGTTGAAATATTGTTCACGTATTGCAACCATTTCGCGTGATGGTGGCAATAGCAACTATCTATTGCAACGAAATTTAAGATTATCACAACAAAACATACTTGCGGTAATATTCTCCCCATATTGCAACCATTTCGGAAAATAGTAGCAATAACACCTATATATTGCAAGTAAATTTATGTTGTTGCAATGATCTCCGTGGCAATAGGGTAGAAATCTGGTAGTGATAATTATATCGGCGAGAGCCATGGCTGTGGTTGGCAGCTAGTCGAATTAAGGCACATCGACCATATGGATTGGTGTGTGCAACATTTGAGATTGACTCCAGCTTGTATTGCTTGTCATGGATTGTGTTCTCTCATGACTTGTCCCTCGTTCTGCTATGGGTCTTGTATTTATACCACAAGTTGTCTTCTTGTCCAAGTAGAAGTTGTTGTATTCGGGTTGTATCCAATTAGGATTATAGAGTTTCTTCCTTATATAGGAGATTCCATGTGTTCCTCCGTATCTTGTTCCATGTCTGAGTAAGTGTTCCCGTATTAGCATGGGTATTCTACAATTGTTGGTGATTGTATATCCAGGTCTATGGAATATGCCATATTGACTACTCTGACAAAAAAGGATATAGTTTTAATATTATTTAGTGCTTATTACTCCTTCCATGCAAAAATATAGTAATCTTTGGACGGACATTCCAGGATGATGTATCTTGCCATATATGTGTCCATATACGTTGTCGTACGATGTGTCAATCCATGCAAATGTTGCTATATTTTGGGATGAGAGTAGAATTAGGTAGGAGGGCTATTATTGGAATGACCTAATACTCTCCTACTACCTGATGAGGACATCCCTTCCAATAATGCAATCATACTTATTGCATAACTAAAACTTATGACTAGAGCTTGAGCACATCAACTTAATTATTATGTGAAGTCGTTCCTAGTTGTTCATACAAATTTTTAAAAACTTATGACTAGAGCTCGAGCACATCAACTTAATTATTATGTAAAGTCATTTCTAGTTGTTCATACAAATTTTTCTCCAAATTTGGTGCTACTTAAGTCCTGTGATACTTTGATCACACTTAGAAATTGGGACATGATGCTACTAGCTAAAAAAATGACCGACATAACAAGCAAAGGGGTTCAAATATCAATAAGGATGTTTAGACCATCTAGGATAGGAACACCTTCAAATATTCATATGGCTCGATTCCAAAGGTTGGTTGAGGCAAACAAGTACTTGTTGGAAAGATCTATTCGTCTACTTTCAGATGGATCTAGCCTCACCTTCATATTCGACCAAAAGCTGCTCAAAATACGCAAAACAATGCTCAAACCAACAATTTGGGCATGGGTCTTGTGTCAAGTAGAGCACATGAGGGGTCAACAATGGCTAGGGTTTACTCCCATCACCCCTCCTGGTTGTTTCACACTTATTTAAACCCACTGCTAATCACCTCTTGCACTTGGGTTTTGTTTTGTTGTACATTTATCCTTTGCTACTTTATTGTAAGCACACGTATTGAATGAGACCACATGGTTACTTGTATTGGGAACCCCAACTTCATTGAGTCATTTGGCTAGTGTTGTGACCATTTTCTTGTCAACTTGTTCTTGCTCTATTCTTGGATTTCTAGTAGGTTTGAATTTGTTCTTGACATGGCATTAACAAAACAAATCAAAGTTAGCGTACCCGTTGCTAAGGTGCAACACCTCTGTTGGTCTTCATAGTTGGGCAACACAACATTGAATCCACTCCAAACTGAAGCTATACTCCTCTCTCGAAATATCGGGAACCCTTTTGCTACATCACCATCCATCACAAAATGGGCTATTGTCGAATACAAATACTACGTTCTCTACACTCTATCACTCACCTTTTATACGGAACATCTAATTAGTATTGTGTCATGTGCGCTAGGACGCAGGAATTGGTCGAACCCATCAACTCAAATCTTTCAAATTTTGGCCTACTTGCTCTTTCCTTTTATAGGACTTCTCTTTCTAGTACATACATCATGGGCGTAATGGCCGTTTCGAGCCAAATTTGAGTGGCTAGTAAGACAACGTGGGCATGGCTCAATGTAGCTTATGTGTTTATTCTCTTTTATTTTAATATTTGTACATATATAAAGTTTATATACATAATATTTATATGCATAAAGTTTATAAACTGAATTTTTATGTGTACAATATATTGCTATATAAAACATTCCGCGTATAAAGTCTGTACATACAAAATAATAGCAAGTGGGTTTTTTTAATGGACTCCGATTTTGCACGTTGGTTGAAAACGCAGGCTTATTGTGTTTGAAATAATAAAAGAACCTATATGGAAACTATATGTAGGCTTACGCTAGGCCTTCCGAGTAGAAACATTTGCACACGTACGTACGGATCCGTTTGTAGTCTCCCATGCATGTACGTGGGCTCCATGCACATGTGGTGTCGGGGCGTGTTTGTGCGCGAGATCACGTGACGCTTTGCATATTAATCCTCCTATTTTATATATATTTGTGGTTGCTCGGAGGATCAGTAGTAGTATTTTTAGTATTTAAAGGGAATGCGTAAAGAGTACACATACTGGATACAGTACATTTCTCTTATTAAAATGGTGGATGGTTGTGACGGAAAATAAGGTTAGAGCAAAGATATAAAAAAATGAGAGGTGATTGATGGAATACAAATGCTTATACTCATTCTGTTCAAATATTGATGTTGATTGGAGATTTAAATTTATCCAACGTTTTGGTTTGTTTAAGTACTGCTTGTCATACAAATGAGGTTTAATATTTTTTTTCTTTTCAGTTCTTTCATCACTATTCTCAGCCACATCATAAGGGATACTGCTAACCAAATCAATCACCTTTAGTTTAACATTTTCTCAATTCTACCCCTAACTATGTTCTCTCTTTACTCTCAGCCAAGTATTATAAGGGTACTATGGTTATTACAACTTTGCTCAATATATTCGTGTCATTTCAGCTTTGCTTGAGGGTACTAAGGTCATTTAATCCTTGTTCAGGGGTACTGAAGGTCATTTTCACTTTGCTCGGGGACAACATGGTCATTTCTACCCTGCTAGGGTACTATGGTCATTTTTATTAAGATCATATCAACATTGTTCGAGGGGTACTATTATCATTTTCTACTTTAGTCATTTCTGCTTCGCTCTTAACGTAGCAGACAGATATTTTGGGACGGAGAGGGTACGTAGGAACAGAGTATCCAATTTTCATCTCATTCTCACATCTCTGACTGCCCCCGCCGCCTCCCCACTTGAGGATCATCATCCTCCTCCTCTCCCTCTCGGCCTCTTCGACTTCTCGCCCCGCCGCCGCCGATCTCCCCGTCCGGCGACAGGGGAGCAGCGGCGCGCGCGCGGCGTCCGTCCGCCCTGCTGCTTCCGTCCTCGCCGCCGGTGACGCCCATCTCCGTCCGTCCCTCGATCCATCCCGTCCGCGCGAGATCGACGAGTTTGCCCGCCCGCCCGCCCGCCCGTCACCTCCATCCATCCCGTCCGAGCGAGGAGACTTGGGCCGTCCGTCTGCCCGTCGCCCTGCTGCTTCCGCCGCGTCCTCGCCGAGTCGCAGGTGAGCATCAATCATCCTCTTTCTCTTCTCTCTGACCAACGCCACGCACTTTTTTTTTACTCGAATTTTACTTTCGTTAACCCTAGCTACTACTCTAGATCTGGAAGCGGTTCTCTTAATTTGACTTAAACACTAAACCTAGTAGCAGGTGTCTCAGGTTAGATCCGCCCCTGAAATGAACCCACATGCTCGCCCCACGTTAGCCTGATGATTTAGGGCATGATATTGATTTTATATGATCCCGTAGGGCTTAGTAGGTAGTATCCATGGTGAGAGTTAGAGAATTCTGCATATTTATAGTTTCTAGGCATGACAGGGATAGTTTTAGGATGTACCTTAGCTCTTTAGACAGGTTTTCTGGACAAAATCTATCAATGTTAAGTATACCCTAGTTACAAACATTGTAATTAGGGTGTAAATTTACTTAGGTTACAAAATAACGTGGTAGCGCAGATGTGGAGCAGCGCGCTTACCACGGGGAGGGTGCAGGATTGACCTCCCTGACCTACGCGTGCATGTTTATTTTTTCCTGTCCCTCACGTGCATAAATCTTCAATCTTGTACAATTAAAGGCTAAAAAGAAGACAGATTTGCTACCAAAAATCTGTCAGACAGATTTGCTATCAAAAATCTGCCAGACAGATTTATAGCAATTTCGTAGTTTTATACTTGTATTTATGGTAAGTTCTTGTATGTACATTTGGATGTTTCATAATCATTGCATAAGTTTGCTTCATTTTTGGTAGGAACCGGGAGCGTCTTGTGTGGACAGTTAAGAGCTTGGTGCTGGTTGGAATAAAAGGCTTTGTGGTACCTTTTTTTCTCATCTCTATGTTCCACTCACTTTTTTCCAAGTCAATTTCGCTTGTGTTAAACCCTAGCATACTTCTAGATCTGGAAGCCTTTCACTTAATTCTCCTTAATCTTTTTTTTTGTTCCCCAAAAGGTTTGGGGGTTCAACTGAACCCCCATGTCCCATGTTTGATCTGCTGCTGAATACATTAGTTTCATGATTTAGGGCACAAAATTGATTTTAAATGATCCCATAGGGCTTAGTACCCATGGTGCTAGTTTTAAAATTCTGCATAATTTATAGTTTGCAGCATGACAGGGATAGTTTAGGGTGTACCAATAGCTCTTTCGTAATCTGTCAATGTAACTATACTCTAGTTACAAACATTGTAGTTAGGGACTAGGGTTGTAAATTTATTTAGGTTATAAAAGAACGCGTTAGCTCAACCGTGCTCTTCTTACAGGGAGGGTGCGGGATTGACCTTCCTGACTTACAAGATGCATGCTCATTTTTCCTGTTCCTCGCCTGCACGAATCTTGGAGCACATCTGAAGTTTAAAAATTCAATTTGCTACCAAAAATCTGTTGACAGGTTTATAGCAATTTGTAGTTTTATACTTCTATTTATGTTAAGTTCCTGTATGTGCATTTGGATCTTCCATAATCATTGGATACACTTGCTTCATTTTTGGTAGGAACTGGGAGCGTCTTGTGTGGGCAGTTACATGCTCGGTTCTGATCGGAAGAAACAGCTTTGTGGTATCTTTTTTTTTTTTCTCATCTCTCTGATCCACGCACCCCCCCCCTCTCAAATATGCTTGTGTTATCCCTAGCTTCTCTTGTAGATCTGGAAACTTTTCTCTTAATTTGCCTTAACCTTAAACCTAACGATAACATTCATTTTTGTTCCCCAAAAAATTTTGCGGTTCAAATGAACCACATGTCCCATGTTAGATCTGCCGCTGAAATGAACCCCTATGCCCCACGTAACTAGGGACTAGGGTTGCATTTTTTTTTATAAAAAAACATGCTAGCTCAATGGTGGAGTAGTGCTCTTGTGATGGGGAGGGCGCGCAATTGACCTTCCTGACCTACATGTGCATGTATATTTTTTTCCTGTTCCTCGCCTGAAGGAATCTTGGAGCACATCTGAAGTTTAAAAAGTCAACAGATTTGCTACTAAAAATCCGTCGACAGATTTATAGCAACTTTGTTGTTTTATACTTCTATTTATGGTAAATTCCTGTATGTGCATTTGGATGTTCCATAATCATTGGATACATTTTCTTTTTTTTTTGGTAGGAACTGGGAGCATCTTGTGTGGACAGTTGCGTGCTCGGTGCTGATTGGAAGAAAAGGCTTTGTGGTACTTTTTTTTTTCTTATCTCTCTGACCCACGCTACCTTTTTCCCCTCAAATTTGCTTGTGTTAACCCTAGCTTCTCTTCTAGATCTGGAAGCTTCTCTTAATTTTCCTTAACCGTAAACCTAATAGTAACAGTCATTTTGTTCCCATGTTCCATGTTAGATCCACCACTGAAATGAATCCCCATACCCCACGGTATTTTCATGATACGTGGCCAATACTGATTGTGGTTGATCCCATAGGGCTTAGTACCCACGGTGCGAGTTTGAATATTCTGCCTATTGATAATTTTCTGGCATGACAGGGATAGTTTTAGGGTACACCAATAGCTCTTTTGACAGATTTCCAGGACAAAACCTGTTAGTGTAATTACACCTTGTTACATCGTGGTGCACTTATCGATGGAGTGATGCATTTGGGATGGGGAAGGCACAAGAATGACCTACGTGTGCTTGTTTATTTATAACTATTCCTCACCTGCACAAATCTCTGAGAACATCCGAAGGCTAAAAATTCGTATTGTCAACAGATTTATAGCAATTTCGTCATTTTATACTTGTATTTATGGTAAGTTCCTGTATGTGCATTTGGATGTTCCATAACATTGGATATGTTTGCTTCATTTTTGGTAGGAACTGGGAGCGTCTTGTGTGGAGTTGCGTGCTCGGTGCTGATTGGAAGAAACGGCTTTGTGGTACTTCCAGGTCGGACAGATTTGTGAATCTGCTGTCAGGGCTTGGCTTTTGTGTATTATTGGGATCGACACAATGGAGTGCAATAAAGATGAGTCTCTCAGGGCGAAGGAGATTGCGGAGAGTAAGTTTGAATCGAAGGACCTGCAGGGAGCTAAGAAGTTTGCTCTTAAGGCCCAGTCTCTCTTTCCTGAGCTTGAAGGCATTGGTCAGATGATCACCACCTTGGATATCCATCTTGCTTCAGAGGTGCTAATTGCTGGGGAGAAGGACTGGTACTCTATCCTTTCTGTAGAGACTTCTGCTGATGAGGAGACTATAAAGAAGAACTATAGGAAGTTGGCACTTCAGCTCCATCCTGACAAAAACAAGTCGGTGGGTGCTAAGGGTGCTTTCACGATGGTCCAAGAGGCATGGACTGTACTGTCGGATAAAACAAAGAGAGCTCAGTATGACCAAAAGAGGAGACTAACAGCTGTACGGAATACTTCTCGGTCAAATAAAGCAAGTGCAGCTCCTGGTGCATCCAATGGCTTCTTTAATTATGTGGCCAATACTACTGCTGCCAAGGCAAGAGCAAACAAGCAAAAGGCAGGACCAGCAACATCTTCAGTGCGCCCGCGCCCGCGCCCGCCCCCTCCCCGTCAGGCTCCTGCCCCACCTCTTACGTTTTGGACCTCATGTAACAAATGCAAGATGAATTATGAATACATGAGAAAGTATCTAAACAACAATCTTCTCTGCCCTAGCTGCCGTGAGCCATTCCTAGCAAAAGAGATACCAGTGCCACCTACCGAGAGTGTTCATTCTGTACACAATGCAAAGAGCAGTGGTGCAAATCAGAGCACAAATGGTGCAAATCAGAGCACAGATGGTGGTAGAAATTTCCAGTGGGGTCCATTCTCAAGGACGGCTGGTGCAGCTAGTGCTACTGCATCATCTGCTGCTGCTGCTCAAGCTGCAAATATGGTTCATCAAACATATGAGAAAGTTAGGAGAGAGAGGGAGGAGGCACAGGCAGCAGCAAGAAGGGAAGCTCTTCGGAGGAAGATCAATCCTCTAAAAAGGCAAGCAAATATGTCAGAGAATCTTAACTTTGGAACTGGTGGCAACTCAACTGCGAAGAAGATGAGAACTATGAGTAAAGATGTTGGAATGGGTCCTTCGTCCATTCTATCAGGTCCAGGGGCCAATTATTTTGGAGTTCCAGGTGGAAATATATCATTTTCTACCAACAACGGAGCCCATCATTTTCAAGGTGTTAATGGTGGATTCAGTTGGAAACCCCGTCCTCCTACTCGCATCTGCTTAACCAGGACTTTCACACAGTTGGATCTTAGAGGTATTTTGATGGAAAAAGGAAAGAGCTATATAAAGGACACGCTAAATGAGATGCAGAGAGTTGCTGCTAATGGAAAAAAGAATAAGAATCACATGTTAAAAGAAAATGGGGGGGATGATGAAACTCTTGCATCAGATGATTCCACTGCGCATCAAGATCCAAGTGTTTATCCAGAGGACAATGTTTCTGGTGATAACACAGATGCTGATGATGATAATGGTGACCCTTTATCTTATAATGTCCCTGATCCTGATTTCCATGACTTTGATAAGGACCGTACTGAAGAATCTTTTCAGAGTGATCAAATTTGGGCTACATATGATGATGAAGATGGCATGCCTCGCTATTATGCATTTATTCAGAAAGTTCTCTCCTTGGAGCCATTTCAGCTCAAAATAAGCTTTCTCACGTCAAGGACAAATAGTGAATTTGGTTCTTTAAGCTGGGTTTCTTCTGGTTTCACAAAGACATGTGGTGATTTCCGGATTGGTAGGTATGAACCCTGTCGTGTACTCAACATGTTCTCTCACCAGATTAAATGGGAGAAAGGTCCACGTGGCGTTATAAAAGTTTATCCACAGAAAGGTACTATCTGGGCTGTGTACCGTAATTGGTCCCCTGACTGGAACAAAGAAACTCCAGATGAAGTTCTCCATGTTTATGATGTGGTTGAGGTACTGGATGATTATAATGAGGATCATGGCATCTCTGTCATTCCCTTGGTCAAGATTGCTGGGTTTCGAACAGTATTTCAGCAGAATCAGGATCTGAATGCTGTCAAGAAAATTCCCAAAGAAGAGATGTTTAGGTTTTCACATCAGGTGCCCTTTTATAGGATGTCAGGGGAAGAAGCTCCAAATGTACCTAAAGATAGCTATGAGCTTGACCCAGCTGCTATTTCTAAAGAACTTCTTCAGTAGAGCACAGAAACAGTGGAATCGTCAAAGGCAACTTTTGAGTGCTGAGTAAAACAGTTGACTGCTTCTAAGATGCTTCTGTTCAACCTTCCATTTTGAAGCTAATATTGGTAGAAAACTGCTAGGTTCTATAGTTCCTAGCTTTTATTACTTTTGAGTTTTGACCATTACCTTTCGAACTGGGATAGTTTGGGGTATCGTTCAGGGGAATGGGGGATAGTTTCTGTTGTAACTAGGGTGTTCTGACATGAGTTTTGTTGTTATAACTATACTATTAAGCAACTCTAGACGGATGAAGTACTAATTAGAAGCTCATGTGACAATTCTCCTTGAAAGTTTTTAGGATATTTAAGGTCAGTGTTGACCTCTGTTTTTTTTTGAGTTGACTGCATGTTTGTCCTATGGACATGATAATCTAAATAGTGGTTCCAAAATCAACATATTGCTTTATTAATTTAAAGAATCAATTGATTTTGTGTGACAAAAATATAATCCTTCCATCCTTTAATATAAGGCGTCCTTGTTTTCCGCAAAGTCAATATTTGAAAGTTTTGACTAATATTTAAACCAATCATATTGGTGTTTAGTGTTATGCATGTGACATCATTAGATTAGTATTTGAATGTGTTTTCATATGATGTAAATTTTATAGTTTTTGATAATTTCCTATGGAATGAATCAGTGGTCAAAGTAAAGTATCGTAGACCGTTTACAATTGAAATACGCCTTATATTTAAGGACGAAGGGAGTAGTAATCATGACAGCATGCCACTTTCATATGTATGTGTCCTATTTATATGTGACACTTTTTAGGATATCTTTGCAGGATCTTAATAGTAACTAAAATTAATTTATGTATGCTGAATTGGTTTACACCTCGGAGAAAATTTTCATTTCTAAGTTGATTCTGTTTGTGCATAATAAATGCTGTGTGTAGAATTTTGTTCCGTGTAATAAATGCTCATAAACATCATATGGGATGTATGTATGTATTAAAGCTCGAATAAAAAAAACCTGTGTTTTCTCGCCACTAAAAATTGTTCTATTATCAGATTTTTCTTATAATAGTAAACAAAGTAGGCATTTTTTTAATCTTTAACACTGTAAGCTTCTTTTGTCTGTATTGGTTTGTACAAGTCCCATCTGACATGCTTGAGTCGTACCATAATATTTGAGGATACTAGTTCTATAGTTTTAAAGGTAAGGGCATAATCTGAAAACACAATTGACTTTTTGGTCTGTATGACATGAATTCCTGATATTGTTTGGACAGTGGAGAAGCGAGTTAGGAAAAGTTCATTGTTTATATTTATTTGAGCTGAAGGTAAACTGAACTATATATCAAAAGTTCCTCAATTGGTTACCTTTTAATTTTATCAATTATGGAAAGTAAAATATGATGTCCACAATGCAAACTACCATTAACTAATTACATTTGGTGTATTTATGAGACAACCTATTAATCTCAAGCTACGGCTGTACAGTGGGATAGTCTTCAGGCCATTGTAATTTGTAAATTCTACTTATATGTGAAGCTCAAGCCTGTGGAAGTTGACTTCTGGATTAAAATCGCCGCTGGACCTTATAAGATGGATTTTCTCAAATAAGTTTTGTGGATTATATTACTCCCTTCGTCCCAAATTATAAGAAAATTTTCCTTTTTAGGAAAAATAAGTAGCAAATAAAATGTCCATCATACCCCTCATTAAATAGGCCGACCCTACTGATTCCCTTGATTGCTGGATGTATGTTTAGATAATCCATACCATAAATAGACAAGATCAAACCATATTAGATAGGAATAGATAAGGTGGGCCACAGTATTAATTGTTTGGATCCTAAAATTTCTTATATTGTGTGACAAACTCCAATCCTCTTATATTTTGGGACGGAGGGAGTATATATTAGATGGAGATTTTAAATCAGCTTGTAGGACAGGTGCAAAGTTTGCTAGCTTTTCATTGAAAGTCATGCTGTGAAATATCAAATTAATCAGGTAAAGTTTGAAGTAGAATTAGGATTAAGGTTGCATTTCTGTATGTGGAATCTAGTTTCAAAACATATTGATCAATTGTAGTAAAAATATGTGTTGTTTTGCTAAAGTTCTAATGAAGAGGTTGTGTTGATATCAAGTAGATGAAATGAATGAAAAATTCTTTTAGGAATCAACCATAGTGTGGACATCTTGTAAATTTTGATGACATGTTTTCTCATCCACACAAATTAGTACCCCCTCCTTTCACTAATGGATATGTAAGAATGATAAAACATGTGCTTTGTAGACTATGTTTATGTTCTAAACAAGTAAAAAAGAGCAGACGGAGTAGATGGTAATATTCAACAAAGTCTAATAGGCACAATTACATTTAGTATCAAATGTAGTACTACCTCTGTTTCATAATGTAAGGGTTTTGACTTTTTTGCTTGCAACGTTTGATCACTCATCTTATTCAAAAAATTAGTGCAAATTTAAAAAAAATGATAAGTTGTGCTTAAAATACTTTTGATAATAAAGTAAATCACAATCAAAATATATGATAATTCCATAATTTTTTGAATAAGACGAATGGTCTTGTAAGCAAAAAAGTCAAAACCCTTACATTATGAAACGGAGGGAGAAGCTATTTGTATCTGTTATCTTGTGAATATTTGTTATTTCCTTATGTGCCATACACATTATCATAGAGATGACAAGAGCTTTTACAAAATCTCCTTGACATATAAAGAATTGACCCTATATGTGTAAGGATGAAGAAAGGTAATGTTTCTTGATAGCTATGTACTTGTTACTCAAGAGCATTTTAAATTGCTCAAGTTCAGAACAGATATCTGCTCAGTTTTGGAAGTATTAGGTTTGGGAACCAGTGATTTGTCATTCAAATTTAGCATTAAAATTATAAATAGAAGTAACATGACTGAGGGCTAATCTCTACTCAGTTTCAATAGCCATTTTAGTTTCATCAATAATATACCCATAAAATTAATGATATTTGAATATGTTATCTGCGCCAGGATTGTCAGGAAAAAAAAGGCCTTGCATGCTCATTTAGTTATTTGCGCTAGATTGAACATCTTATTATGTATGTGTTGCTATTTCTGGCCCTCACTGCTAAGATATCAATGCATCTTACCCCTAACAGAAAGGTAGGTGGAAGCTTAATGATGAACCAGTTATTCAGTGCACTTGACCCCCATTTGTGGTAGCAAGCAATGAAAAATCAAGCATAATTCAGGACTTCAATTCTGATGCATCTTTGCAGAGCTATTTCACCATGGCATCCTTTCTGGAACAGCTTTATTTACTGCACTTTCTGATATAATCCAGAGCTGCCAGACCTTTTTGGGCTTTATTACATTTTGTTATCATAAATTGTCAAAACAGGTCCTGTAAGAGTGTAAGTTCTATAGCTAGGTGTACTCATTTTGAAACGCACTTCTACGAAATCTCAAGTGGTTGAGTGTACTGTCAATCTGTCATATACCGTCAGTTTACATGTGCATGGGCATCAGTAACTCAGTATATGATAGACTTGTTCATTATCAAAGATTAACCAGATGTTAACATTACTATATTTGTGGCAGGTGTCGCTGACAGCTCATAGGTCGTAAGTGAAGGACCACATGGAGTTTTGAAGTTGAATTCAATGGTTCTGTGTATCTTGTGTAGCTTTGGTTAAGCAGTGGTTACAAACTCACAATGTTTAACCAACTGTCTGATTGAGAGATTATCTGAACCAAAGGTTGCAGTAAAGATCTCAAGAGACACAAAGGTAACTCAGTAGTAACCTCTTGTTGATTTTTAACACATGAACGCTGATATAATGCATTTACATAGGTTTTAGCGGATTGTGTAATGCACCTAAAATAATAGTTGGTGTGCAAGTGTATCACATATTGGATGTATCTCCAATGACCAATACTGCTTTAAATTAGGCTTCTCTAGGCGCCCCTTTTGAATGAAACAATTGTGACGTACAGAATCTTGGGGACTTTAAAACTATCCCTCCCCCTTAAAGTGTAAAGATTGTCACATATATTAGGGAACTTCCATTTACTTTTTTCCCTACAGTTTCATGTCGTGGATACATGCATATACATGACAGGCAGGGACCAAATTGAAACCCACCTGTCATAGTCAGCTTTCGATCATATACAATTGCAAATTTATTAGAATACACAATATAAAAAGAAAAGTTCATGCAATTTTGTAGCATGAACCTAAATGGTAGATATATGGACATAGTGATTGTTATGCTAATTAACTCCGAGAGTCACACTTTGGCTTTGCTTGATTCTAGCATGTAATGAAGACGGGATGCAACTTCACTGAAGGAAGGTCGCCGCTCAGGTTCAGTTGACCAGCACTGCTCCATCAGTTTCCTCCATTCCAGGTTACATGAAGTTGGCACTGGTGGCCTCAGTGTGTTACTCAAAATACCCCCTGCATTTTTGGTATGCATTGTATTAGCATTGAAAATTTACACGCAGAGCATAATAACGCTCAATCAACTTTGTGACACTGATCTGCTGGTTTTCAATAACTGGGCAGGGCCTAATCCCTGAACTTGTACTAGTAAACATGGGTTGCTTTTAAATGGGATAAATTCAGCCAGGATCTAACTAATTTAGCCACTGTCAGATACAATTGCCTGGAATTGTCTCTAACAAGCTAGGACAAGTATGGAAATTGAATTGACATCTCACCTAATCTTGGTTACCAGTGATGACTTATGTTTTTTGTGAACCTGGTTTTACTGTTTATCTCGCACCTTATATAGGAAGATGTTTAATGTTAACATCTTTTTGTTGCGGTTTATTCCAAATACTTGGATGGTTTCCTTAGTGACAGCCTGAGAGTTACATGATCTATGTAGACAGCAAATGCATATACAATAATTCAGACTTTGGAGTTGAATAAAATGTAGCCTTATTTGCACGGGTGAGTGACAAAGTGC
>CM002481.1:13695971-13736749 GCA_000325765.3 Leersia perrieri | reverse complement strand
AAAAACACACACACACAAATTGTAGACATGATGCATTTGAGAAGGAGTTGATGGTCACAGTTTCAAATTTTAACCAAATCATGTCCTAAATGTCCTAAATATTTATGTCAATATATATAGTAAAATTATTTTATACTTCATGGTGAGATCAATGTAGATTTGATGTTTATGGATATAAATCAAACTCTTACATCTTTGGACAGATTCTACTTAGCAAAGAATGTTCCCAAATTTCAACTCAAAGCACTTCTTTTTCCCACAGAACTTAAAGTAAAATTGGTGTGCACTGTCATCTGTATAATTTAATGTGAATTTCTTATGCAGACGAACGTTCTCCTCATCCTTTATGTGAAACTCAGTTATTTGCCTGACCTATGGTTGCCAGTGGGGCAAGGGGAATTCGCCAATATAGTATATGTATTGGCACATAAAGAATCAATCACTAACTTAAGTCTGGGTTTTGTCCTGTCCTTCATCAATTTTGGGAACCTCAAGGGTTAATTATCAAATTTAGGACCCAAGCAGCAGAACATGCAACTCTATAGAGTTTTTTTTTTTTTTTTTTTGGCAGAGTATCTGTATTAAATGCATACCTATGACTCCTCCGTAGTGCATGCCATCATATGGGTCCTCACCGGTCAGAATTTCCCACATGACAATGCCAAATGAATATACATCAATCTGTGTTAGCATAAAAATCTTGTGTTTCAGGCTAGAAAATAGAAAATTTCAAGTAAGATGGTTCAATTGTTTCATTTTTCATGGTACACCTTAATTCTTTGGTGAATTATTTACGAGTATGGGCTAGTTTCTGTGTTCCTATGTTTCATGAACCATTAATGACTATCCTTCAGTAGTTCATTTCTTATTAGAAGTAAGTGGTTTTTTAGGACAAAAGTCCGTGGTTGTCTTTTTCAGGGAAGAAGTCAATGAGCACACCAAATATCTTGATCATAACCATATGGTTTAATTGATATTTCAATCTGATGGCTGATGAGTAAATACAAAATACATCAATACCTTGTTTCTAAAATATAATGCCCACCTTTTGTTGTTTCAAATAGGCTATCTAATAACAACACAGCAAACATAGTCTATATATCCCTTTTCGCTTTTAAATGCAGGGCTAGATGCAGTCGACTCCACAAACATGCAAATTGGAAATTAACAATCGTAGAAAAGACTCGGAATTTTTTACCTTTTCAGATACTTTTGTGCCACCCATTGTCAGCAATTCTGGGGCCATCCAAGGAAGAGTTCCTCTCATTCCACCAGAAACAAGGGTGGCTTGTTTCATTTTCGATAAACCAAAATCAGCAACCTGTTGCACCATTATTAGTCTGTTATGTCCTCCAGTGTTATGGCAATATCCATCAGTTCATATAATGAATCTAAGGTGTGAACCATCCACACATTTGCATGTATAAGATAAATTTGTTGTAATTATAATATTGTTAATGAACATACCTTGCATATGGGACGAGAGGGATCCTTAATATTCACTAATAAGTTATCACATTTCAGATCAAAGTGGACAATGTCCTTGGAGTGCAAGTATTCCATTCCAATGGCTGCATCCTTTGCAACCGTTATGCGCTTGCGCCAATCAAGAAATTTGTCTTTTTGAAGTAGGACTTTCTTGAGGGACCCGTTGATCATGAATTCTGTTACAGTGGCTAATGTCCCTCCAGGTTCATTGTTTACGATACCGTAAAGTGCGAGAACATTTGGGTGGTGAAGTTTTGAGATGATAGCGGCCTCTCTCCAAAATTCTGTGATCTGTATGATAACACATGATGGACAACACAATTATTTTTGCAGCCCATTACTTTGTAGTGCTAGATTTTAGTAATGCACTGAATTCTATTTGCAGATTCCAGAGTCGGTGTCTTAATTTGGGAACCTGTATCTGGATAACACTGTGTGACCACTGCAGTTCTTAGCCTTATTTTATACCAACCTTACCTGTTGAATTGAAGGTAGCACTATAGCAGCTGTTTACCTGGGGAGGAACTCCCTGGTTTGGGTCCAATATTAGCGAATGTAGCTGGTTTATAGGACATATTGGTAAAATTGTTGATCTATAGTTTTATTTCATTTTTATTTAAAGAATAATACTCCCTCTGACTGGAGGGAGTATAAAATATGATTATATCAGATAGGCATACAAAACAATAGCCAAGTTCAAACTTGTGGGTCAGTTCATATGAGCTTACCAGTTTATCTGCCTGAGATGATGGGTACATAAAACAGCTGTTTTTTATCCTTTTAATGGCAACATCTGTCCCCTTCCATCTTCCATGAAAAACAGTTCCAAATGAACCAGAGCCCATCTCATGGAGATCTTCAAGGTCCCCATTGCTTATTATCTGTCATTTGTATGGCATCCACGGTAGGGATAAGTATTGTTTACTCTTCCTATTTAATGGAAGAAAGATTTCAACTCTGTGTTAAACAATGTTTGCTGATAAAAGTATTTGAAATCTTGCTATTTTTCCGCCTATGTTTATTTGTCTTTCATTACTAATTAAATGTATTTATTTGTTCTGACCCTTTCCAATATAGTTATTACCATAGAAGAATGCTAGCCGTGTTAATTTTTACTAAGCTACCATGATGCGAAAATTGGATACATAGAAATGATGAGTAGTTTGTTATAAATATGCTTGCATAATATTACACTTCTAGTCTTGTATAACATTTTCAGATATATTATAATAGAATTTTACTGGTGAAAGTTTCTTGTTGTCTTTGAAAAGTAAAAATGTCACTGTTTCGTGACCGAATTAGTATTAGATAAGGATTTTACTACAACCTGGACATTGCTTATAAGTTCTCTGCCCATTACTTCATTTGCAGATAGAGCTTCCTCACAGTTCTTGGTGTCACATACCTTCCAAAAAATAATTTAAAATTTATAAAGTCAACTGTAACTATTGCAAATGCAACATATGAAACAAGGTTTGTGGATGTACCTCAGGCTCTTTTATCAATGGTGCAGTATTATCTTTAGATTTTTGTTGTGGAGTTATGGTCTGAGAGCAAACACTATTGGCACCAACTGATCGAGACCGGGCTATTGTTGATAAATATTCATCTGGTTTTGGACTGTTGGGTTGTTCATGTTTCTCACTTGAAGATCTCACAAGAGTAATTTTCTGCAGCTCAGTTGTCCTGTCTGAAGATAGAGAAGAACATGAAAGTATTGTTTCGCCTCTGATAGGTTCAGGAGGGTATTTTTTCTTCAAAATGTGAGTGCAAATGACAGCAGGCTGTTCCTTCTGCCAATTGTTGGTTTTAATTTGCTTGTCCAGTATATGCAGTTTTGTACTGTTTTTGCTGTTGTATGTATCATCATGGCATCGTGGAGGGGTACTAAAGTCATGACTATGTTTTGGCATCTCCATCTTATTATGTGATATTGAGTGACATATAGCTTCTTCTTGGGCGCAATACGTTCTTAATTTTGTCTTATCATCAGACCTTGTTGGTTGGTTGACTGTTTTCTCTGAACCCCTTGATAAAGATGCAGCCTTTTCATACACAGGTGGACTTACATGCGTGGTGTTATTGTTTGAATTTGATGACCCTACCTTCACACCTCTGTTGTCTACTGGTATCGGAAGCTGTTTTCTTGGTGATCCTTTCACCTGATCCTCTGTGGCTTGGTTGCTCTTTGTAGTTATGCTTATAGCAGTATGTTGCAGTCCTGGATGATGCCTTGAGACAGCATGAGCTCCAGTTTCCTCCTTACCTATACACGTGGATTCAGAAGGCACAGAGGAGCCAAGGTATGCATTATTTGTCTTTCTGGCAGTACAGAGTAGGTTACCTTCATTGGTTTGCCCCTTGCAATCTTGATTGGTCACAGCTGTTTGGGAACTTGGCATTTTCTCCAGCTGCTCTCGTGATGTCTTCGGTGGTACTATGATGGTACTTGGTGAGAGCTTACTTTTGACGTACGATGAAGCTTTGTCTGTCCTGGCTGTCAACAAACCTTCATTGATGTTATCCATCAGATGTAGGTCATTGGGTGAGGTGCTTCTAAGTCTCTCATTTCTCATTGCCTCACCTGGTTTGACGAGTCCATTGACAAGAGCAATAAACTGCGCCTCTCTGTCTGTACTGGATGAGCTCCCCAATATGAAATGTACATGGCGCTCATCATCATTGTCAGCGAAGAGGTACATGGTCAACCATGCTTTGGTTCGTTCCAGTACAATGCATTCATCAATCATATGCCGGAGGTCATCATCACAGGTGATGGAAATGAGCATGTTCATTTGCTCCCCTGGTAGGTGGTATTTGATCATATGGGCTCGCCTTATTAATTTTGTTGTCTTACAGATGAGCTCTTGCCAAGAAATATCCCGTGTAATTTTGATCAAGTGCCTCTCACCACCAACATACCGGAGCTGACCATCACTTGGCCTTGGTAAGAACCTACCACCAAAGTTGCAAATAAACTTAATTCTCATTGGTGTATAATCACCATGGTTTCGGGGGTAACGGTTGCATGATTCCTGGCTGCTGGAGTTACTGAATGTAGGATATGTCTGCTTCATAGGTAGTTTCTGTTCACAGATGTTCAGTTGTTCCCTCCAGTCCATATAAATGGTTAGCTGTGCCCGTGGTCTTTTCTCTTGAGATGGTTGGAACTGAAGGATTCCCTAACTAGCCTAATTGTTGTAGTTCAGTTCATACGATTGCTTACTTCTCACCGAGATCTCTGGATTCCTCTGACCAGCGTTCAGTGGATTTGGTGTGAACAATTGTTGAAACCTTTAATGTTCTTATCATGCCATGATAGAAGGGCAACGATATGAACTTCATTACAAGAACATGGCAATGGATAATCAATTCATAGAAGTGAAAAAAAAGGTAACAAAGATTAATAAATTCCTTCATATGTTTTTTCATGAGTTTGGGAATGCCGGAAATTAATACTGCTTAATCAAAATGAAACAACTGCAGAAAGCAGAACATATGTTACTGACCTCTGTGGGCTTCAGCTTCTGACCTGCTACTGGAGCTCACATCAAGGCTGCCAACTGGCTTTCGTTGTTTGCATCACTTGTGTGGGATACTAATTAATATAGGCAGATGAGTGGAGCCAGCTTAAGAGTGCATATTTTTGGAGAGAACAAGGGCAGGAGCTGGTGACTCAGCTGTGAAGAAGCAATGGATTTATCATGTCTGCAATACATTAAATCATGCAATTATGAAACGTCATATAATTTTTAAATAAAGGTTACACTGCTCACGTGATTTGAAAACTATTGCATGTGCAAATAATTAAGGATAGTTTCATTATCTACATGTTTATTACTTTGCATGATCAGTATATAAATTGGCAAACCTTTCCTTTTTTTTCTCTGTTTTATTCAAATGTGGTTTTGATGATGAACATTCTGATATCGTTAGTATGTATGATCTGCAGACTAATTTAACACTATTTGTCATGCAGAGTAAGTGCCTGCTCAAGAAGATTCCAACCTCAGTTGTCACTTAACCTGGGGCAAGGGGCGGCCCTTTTTAATACCAAGGCCGTCGTTTTCTGATGTTTACGTGATATAATAACCTGTCAATGTCAACGTTTGTGTGGTCCAGCATTTCACAAAATTGAATTGAACTCTATATTGTAAGGCCGACCATGGCCCTATTGGATTTATTGCTTTGAACTGGAGCCCATCGCTAGTTTCCAGGTGTTGCCATTTACAATCGCCAATTTAGCGTCTGGTTATCAGCCGGCGAGGTGCTGGTTGTCAAAATTGTCATGGCAGTTATATTAGCACTGCGATAAACTTTTTAAATCTTAAATATTTTTCAGTGATTTTCTTTTATTATAGCTGTCTCACACTCGCTATTGTTTCATCTATAGCAGTATATATTTATCTTCAATAAGAGTGCGACCTTATCTCCATCTCAAGAGTTTAATTATTAATTTCTATTTGCCCTGTAAGCAAGGAATCAACAACTTCCAAAGAAGAGGGGATGGAAAATGTTTTTTTCCCCAACCGAAGAATACCTTCGTAGATTTCACTGAGAATATATGCTGCTCGTTGACTCTAGTCAACGCCTCAGAAAGACGTTTATTATATTGTGATACTCTTTGCGTGTAGCATACTAGCATCGGCTCCTCCTAGCTCAACACTCGTGCACCTTTTGTGGCCTAACTTTTCAGGTTCATATTCCCTCTAGCCGAGGTTGCATCAAAATTTGATGATGACTCGACTATGGTGATTGCGAAATTAGGGCCCCGCATGCAACAAGATGCCTTTCCCTTAAGAAATGGTACTAATTCACTCGGTTCGTACATATTTATCGGTTTTAGCTTTGTCTTGTTGGGTTTTGACACAATAGTTTCATTCCCTTAAAGTGTATTTTTACCTCCTTTTAAAAAACTGTATTTTCAAAATTTTGAAAAGTACTATATAAAATCTAGTCTACTTTACTCCCCTAAACTATTGTGCTGGATAACTTAACCCCCTAATATATTTTAGCTCGTTTTACACCTTGAACTATTAAAAATGGTTTACTTTACGTCATAACAACTTTTTTTTTCTCTACTATACAAGCCATAATTTGAGATGAAATTTTGTGAAGTCGTAGATGACATCATTATCAAAGTTCCAAAATATTTTTAAGTTTTAAAAATATTTATTGAAATTTAGCCTAGAGAGTTAAGTGGCTCACTGAAATAATTTAGGGCAGTAAAGTGAACTTTTTCCAAATCTAATGTTCAGAAACTGAGAATGTCAAAATTTACGAGTAATCTATTTTTTTTTTTGGAAAAATCATAGGAAATGATCCAATGGTGGGTAGATTACCGCTACACGTCTAGAATATATTCTAGCTATGAATCTAAACAAACATTTTGCTAGATTCATAGCAAAGGGGCTCACGGTGTAGTGGCAAAGGGCCATCGGCTGGGAGGCTCCCGCCCAGGGTTCAATCCCTGGGTGTACACAATTTGTAGAAAATAAAAAAATCCCCTTGCCGGTCCCGTGTGCCAAAGAACTGGTCAAGAGATGGGCAGATGGCCCAGGTCGGCCTGAGGACCGTGTGTGGCCCAGGCAGGAGTCTCACGGGTTACGTTTCCCAGTGTCAGGGCGGGGCTGGGGTTCAGGGGTTTTCTTGGCCTGCGTGAGAAGGTCTTCTTCTTATATGATATGCCCGGGGGGCGGCTTGCCCCTCGCAGGTCGAGTTTTTTAGATTCATAGCTATAAATAACTATATTCTAGGACGGATGTAGTAGCAATATATTATTACATTTCACTAAAATTTGTTTCGCAATCTTCATATTTCATCATGATCATTTGTCATTGTGAAAGATTATGAAATGAGTTCCATTGGAATGGACCCCCTTCATCTTCCTCTGTTCATCCTCCCTCCCAACCTGTCTCCTCCTTCCTCCTTCTTGACATTCCCCTGTTTTCTCCCCAACCACGTCCACACCTACTGCTTCAACGAGCCGTGCTGCCACCTTTTTGGGGCGACATGGTAGCTCTAGCATCATTCTTTACCCTCCCTCGACTCTTGCCAGTTTCGGTGGGATGCGACAGCTTTAGCTTGGCCGTAGCAGCGGCAGGGGTGCATCTTTTGCAAGGCTTCTAGAAAGGCTGCGTTGCACGGGCGAGGGTACGAAGTGCTCCGGCGAGGGGATGCTGCTCCGGAAAGTCAACTCTTCGACAGGGGTGTGTCCTGATGAAGTGGTGGCATGAGCGAAAGCAAGGTGACGACGCGGTGGCTCTAGTGAGGATTAAGGTATCAGGTTTGGGACCCAGGTACCAGAGCTGCTACCAAGGGTACTAGACCTGACACTTTCTTCAGATGTGACGCTGCGCAAAAAGGAAAAGGACGGTGCTAAAGGTATCACACGTGTCTCAGTGTGGCGCCAATGAGGTTTCGCGCGTGAAGAAGCAGGGATCCACAATGACTGTGGCGAGGTCATGGGGCTGAAGAAGCCAGCAAGGACAAAGATACTTAGGGATTCAGGTGTTGTCAAGATCGGCAATCAAGGGGCATGACGAAGACTCCGTGTAGAGGGGAGCAGCACCGGTGAGGGGTTAGATGAGGAAAACGACGTCTGCTTTTTATCGAACTTCAATTCTGTAGTCGACCTCTTTGTTATTTTAGGTCAACTAGGCGCGAAGGTAAACTTCGTTACATCCATCCATTGAAGCTTAACAGGGAGCCCAAACATTGGAATATATCGAACTAAAAAACTAGAAACATATCATGATTCTATTGTGTGTGTCAGAAAAACAAACATAACACAACAATCAAGACATAATTTTTCCTTTGAACACACCATAATTTCCATGTTATTTTTAGAAAGAAAATTCAGGCTCTTGGCATTTTAGAATCCTTAATTTAGCTTGAAAACAAAGTAAACAACCGTCAATATAATCCAGCGGGGGTCTAACAGAAAACGTCGTAACTTTGGCATAGCATCAAATCAACTGTGGCCTCTCCTTAACAAGCTATGTGTAATAATTGTGAAATATGACTTTGAATGTGATTAGCAGAACAATATCGAACATAAATGCAGCAGCTTTTCTGGCCTCTATCTCCTGACTCAGCACAAAAAATGTGGAGATTTCTTTTCAGGACATGAACACTAGATATTTCAGACCGGAATGCAGCATCACATTCTGTTGTCTGCCTAAAGTTAAGAATTGCTGGCACTGGCAGCATCGAATCAAACGTGGAAAATGTCAACTGGACATGCGCATGCAGTTGGGCCTGGTCCAAATGTGCATAAAACCAGGTACTCCTACCCATATATGGATTGGATTGTCCATACGAGAGAATACCTAATGCCTATTAATTTGTTCACACCGCTAATATCATGCAAGCTACAAAATTCCATACGAGAACTAGGAGATACCCCATATGTTGCCATGGGAACTCATAGCCAGTACTTTTATAAACCATTAGCATATTTATCGATGTGCACGAACATAAACAACATGCACTGTATTGACGGTAGTCAGTCAACATGCATATACAGCTGACTTTATTTGTAGCTAAGGTCGAACAAGTGTGGATAAAAAGGAGTATTTGGAGTGGAGTTATCAGAAGCATAATTTTGTAGATTAATCTAATCTACTTAATCATAATTTTCTTAGCATATAGACCACCCTAATTGCGGAATAGGTCACTGACCGTTGTTTGAAGCCATAGGAACCTTGCTTGGTGTAGTTTCCGGAGAGGAAGTAGAGGTTGCAGCGCCTCGATCCACTCCGTGAATTGGCGGTGTAGGGGAAGTAGACATATGAGAGGAGGTAGCAATGACAGCAGTGGTGTCGCCGACTTGATCACGTTCTGGTCGTCGGCGATCAGCGATACGGTGGCGTCATCCTTCAGTCCTCCACCTACACTGGCCGAGAACAACACCACGTCTCCCTTCCAGCGCGTCTCAGTAATCTGAGGTTTAGGGTTTTAAAATTTCGGGGAGGAACCAAAGAGAGAGTACTCTTCTCGATAGATTGCTTCCCCTTTTTATATTTTACGCTGAGGGAGTCAGGGGCATCCCAAAAGGAAGGTTTGGCGCTACCGATCAATGCGCTTAATTAGCAATAAATTTCCATAAGTCGTGAGGTAATCACGGTTTTGTTTATGCATGGCAACAGGTGGAATTGACCATGCATTATTTCTCCTGGATTTCTTGCCGAGAGATTCCCAACATTCTCCCCCTGATCTTGAGGCTAATGAATTCATTTTTTAGGAAAACATTTCTCTAAGGCAATGTCGGAGCAATTATTTGTCATCACTAGGACCCCGTTGCCTATAGCTTATTGTGATCCCTCAAAAGAACTCTTACTAATCTTAATGGGAGTTAGTTGAGACTAACGCCCCTTATATCCAGAATCTTAATCTTAATCAAAGGCTATCAGTTAATCCCATGCCGGCTACATGATCTTTAAATCTTAGTCTTAATCAAAGGCTATCAGGTAATCCCATACCGGCTACATGATCTTTAAATAAGTTGGGAGGTAAGTCTTTGGTGAGCGGATCCGCGGGCATAGACTTAGTACTAATATGCTCAATCCTAATGGTTTGATTTTGGATTCTATCTTTCACAACATAATGCTTAATGCCGATATGTTTGGCAGCACCATTCGATTGGTTGTTACTCGATAAGAATACCGCAACTTTATTATCGCAGTATATTTTAAATGGACTTAAAATGTTGTCAACCACTATTAATCCCCGAATAAAATTCTTAAGCCATACAGCCTGCCCCTTGCTTCATAACATACCACATACTCAGCCTGCATTACCGACGATGCAGTTAAACTTTGTTTAGAGCCTTTCCATGAAATAGCTCCTCCTGCACGCCGCTTTCTCCACTGCGTTTGGACCTTGATGTTTTATTTGTTGTTTGATTGGGATTATTTTATGGATGTGATGAATGTTGGGCCGGCTTGAAGACTTGGCTTGGCTGATTCTCCAAGCCGGGCCTAAATTTTTTGGGCTCGTGATGGCATGTCAGTGTTGGTTCTATAACCGGCACTGGTGTCACCCCTCTTTTATCCTGCTTTTCTAATGCTGGTTAAATAACCGACACAAAAGCTGGTTACCAACCGGCACTAAAGATGTTTTCTAGGGTCATGCTAGGAGCTGAATATGATGAACAGGTGAGGTGCCGGACCAAAACTTTCATTTAAAAGAGGTGCCAAAACAAAATGGTTTTGTACTACAACAGTCAAAAGACGGCCAAGCAGAATGATTCCCTCCTGAATTTTATAGAGAAACAAAAGATAGAACAGTACATCAATCAACAATTTACAATGAAAAAAAATCAGAAAACAAACCTTCTGGACATTTGTAACTATGCTTACATTGTATAGGAAATAAATCAAACAAGAGCAAAATGTTCCAACGGTACCGCAACTTGTGTTAGCTTGTGTGTTTGGTGCAATTTAGTCACTCATCTTTTAATTTTATTAAATAAGACACATCTTATTTCAGGGTGCAAATAATACCGAATTCATGACATGTTGATTGATTGCTATCAAAATATGAAGCATTGGAAAAATACAAACATGCTTGGGATTTTTGAAGAAACTACAATATTGTAATATGCTAATAAGTTTTCTTATGAGTAAATTGCGTTGACGGTACACAGACTTGTTAGATGGGTGCATTCTAGTGGATGCACTTGTAAAATGCTCGTTTAGGTATACAAACTTTTCTGATGTGTGCAATAAAGGCCATAATAACATAATATGGCTAATTCTGTTAATTTAAATGTTAATTAGGGTGCTACTTAAGCACGTATGTGAGAGGATGCAACATAGGCCTACATATATCCAGGAAAAGTTAGTGTAAAGCATAATATTAGCATAAACAAATATATAGAAAACTTTGGCGAATGATTAAGGGAATGAAATAAAGAAGGATAAAATAAATACTTGTATATGGTTATCTAAAAATATACGATGTCTACATGTTACGCCTTAATAAGTATCTAACTAACTTATTTTGCTATGCTATTTTGGTCTTGATTCGCACGTATCAAACAAATCCGTGTACTAAAATAAGTGTTTTGCAAATTCATGTACTAAATTACACATACCTGATAAGTTTGTGTACCAGCAATACAATTTACTCTTTTTTACGGAGAGAGTACTTCTCAAAAGGTGAATATTGTGAGGGAAAAAATGAAAAACAAAAGTAAAAAAAAAACAGGAGCCCGTTTGATGTTATTTCCATCCTTACCAAATTACTTAATCTAAATACTCCCATCATACAAGAACTTGGTAACTATGGAAGCTTCAAAATCTAATACATTAGTTTAATTTTTAAAGAGCATCAAACCAAACAAACTATTACAGAATTCTACCTTGTAAAAAACAATAATATTATCAAATTTTGGTAAGGTGCGTAATGATTATAAGAAAGGGAAAACAGAGGATTAATTACAGTTCTTACTTGGTGATCCAGAGTTCCAGACATAACTAACCTTGGACGCAGCATATCCAATTATGCTTTTTCTTTCAGCTAGGTACCTATCATATATATAATGCCTTAATGCACCGAAAGGCATGCAGGCATATATACGCGTGCACGCATACATGATCGAGTTTCACGTTTACTAACAGATTCTGTTTTTGAAAAGCTACAATTAAAGGTGCTTGCGCATATATCCCCATCTATGCAACCATGATAACATTGTTCGGTAGCAGTAGCAATCCATTCATATATAAATTAGGCTCAGACCGAATATGTGAACTCTGGCTGTCCAAACCAAACCAAACCAAACCTTTGCAAGATTCGATCTCTTCCCAAAATTGCATAAGGAATAGTTAGGCTTTGATTAACTCGCCACCCTCACTATAAAATGGTCACCTCCAAGACACCACCTGCCTCACAACAAACCACAGGTCAAAGAAGAAAATAGCAATGTCGTCCAAGATTTGCAGCGTCATATCCGGCCTCGTCAGGTAACAAATCTTCTTTAATTACCAGCAATTAATGATTTCAATGTAAGCTAGTAGCTTACTAGTACTATACTCCTATACATACTAGTTTGCATCATGGTTAATTTCTTGACTGATTTTTGCATCATGGTTAATTTCTTGATCATAAGGTTTTGTGCCCGCTGCATCTTGCTAATTATAACAGTCTTCCTTGTACTATATATAGCCGGCAGTGCGTGCGCGTGCGGGCGGTGAGCACGCGCGCCTCGGTCGACGCGGCGGCCGGCCAGCGAATGAACGCCGCCACGCCGCCGGTGATCATGGCCGTGAAGAAAGAGGTGTCGTGGATGCGGGACCCGAAGACAGGGTGCTGGGCGCCGGAGAACCGGCCGGAGGAGCTGGACGCCGTCGACCTCCGCAACCGGCTGCTCAACTACAAGCCACTGATCGATCACTAGTTGATTCAAGCCAACCGCTATAAAGGGAAAAAAACCCCACTCAACCTTAAATATAGCATGCATTTTGGGCTACGTATCTGGGATAAGTGCCCCTCCAAATACAGTTAAATTAGGCAGAGGGAGTAGCAATTATGGACACATGCATATGGAGTTTTTTTTAATAACATGTGCATAATTAATTACTCATCTACGTGAAAAGCCGCTACTCCACCACTACGTCTACATATGTATTGTACGTAACCACCTTCTATGATAATATATCTGGACATACATTGTCAGGGTCAAATCTCCTCCTAGGTTGCTATATTATAGGAGGGGGAGTATTTACAGCCCTGGTCCTCTAGATGTGATTTATGTATACGTGTCGCTGCACTGACAGTGGCTGACTTGGAATTAATATGATTTATAAGAAGAAATAAGAGTTAAGTGGATACTCCTTTTGTACCGATGAGCCGACATCGTACAATGTATGTGGACAAATCGATGAGGATCCAGGCCCGAACCCAAGTCGCCGCCGCCATTTTGATCGCCTGTTCGATGCCAGACATTGCAACTCTGTACTTGTTTTGTATCGTTATGCCCTTCTTGATTGGGTCTGGCCACATCGGCCCATCAGCAACCCACTACAGCCCTAACAATCCCTTCTCCTTAAGAATTGGCTTGGCCCCCAGCCAATGAAGTAACCCTCTTGGATCCCATTGTAGGTCCAAGATCTTCACATTGAATGCAGTTAAAATTGTTGTACATAAGTATATAACAATGCACATATTGTCCTCTATTATGCAAAAATTGTTCTGGACTCCTTGCTTGGTTCAAATCTCATCCAGCTATAATGATCAAACAACACCCAATATCTAGAATATGCCCCAACAGTTGGCTCATGTAGTTTTAAAGAGTTGTCACCTTCCAACATAGAAGTAATGATCCATAAAAATTCTGCATTATTTGGTGAACTTGCAGCTTGCATTGGATTCAGATCAAGGGACATCCCAGCCAAGTATAAGCTTTACAAGCACCACTTTGGTCTGAAAACTTGCCCAACACTTGACATTGAAAAAAACAACTTGTTCCTTAGGTACTTAATGATTTATAGCCTTCACATCCCAACTCTAAGTTGGCATTGGTTTATTAACATGAGTAAACCTTCATGAAGACCAAATGTGATTCCAATATTCATATCATAGTGAAAAGTTGATACCCTCTAGTCCCTAATATCTGTGTAACATGGAAATTGATTCACTCAAAGAGAGCTCGAGCGTGCGTGTATACCTTTGTGCAATTAATCTATGGAGTAGGGCTGTGGCATCAAGGAATCGAAGTAGAACCCCATTAAAGTCCAGACGTGCCTTCATTCTCCATACTAAATAAAACTGGACAAACATGTTGAACATTGGAACATGCTGACTGACTCTCTATATGCTCTTGTTCACTAAAGGGGAGGTCAGCTGGAATAACATGAGCTTGTAGTTAAGTAAAATTGTCATTAATGTTCCATCATGAATCCATGTATTTAGTCCACTACATACCTGCCCAGGATTGGTAGCCTCAAAGATACCGTGCAGCTCTTTATCACCCTGTAAGGATAGGAGTACATGTTGACATTTCTCATATATGAGTAATAAACTAAAGGCAAACCAAAAAGCACCTTTTTGAAGCATTCTTCAGCTGTATTGTTCTTGCAACCAAATATCACTTTCACAACCTTCCTTTCCTACTGAATATGGACAAATTCCACATGTTGATTGTTTATATTCTTCCCCTGCATGGCAAGACCGCATACCTCTGTTCTCTTCAATACCCATGTGAAGAAAGGAACATACTTGATTGGCGGTGACCAAGGCAACAATAGATGGTTCTTTGTCCAAAAGTAACTGAATGCACTCATGGCACTTGCCATATATAGCTCCCTCTTGTATCCACTTCACTTGACCACGGAGGTAGCCATGGATTAACACCAGGTTGGTCTTGTCGCCATTGGTACCTTGTTGCCATGCCCAAGGTATTTCAACAAACATCTAGTGGCCATCGGTGTGTCTTGCTTAATGTCAGCAATTTTCTTTGAGGAGAAGGAGCAAATGGACTGAAGGGAGGTTGGAACTTGGAATGCCCTTGGGTATACCTTCCACTATTTGGAACGCAATCCTGGCATCGTCTGTGCTATCCTTCACATCAAGGACCAACATCAAACACCTTGTATGCATCAAATTAGGAAGGACTATGGAGAAAATGTAGGGGCCGTGGGCCATGTCCTCATAATCTCCTACCTCCAAGCTAACTTTCATAGCATACTAAGAAATGCTTTTAAACGCACTTTTTGTGTGCCTTGAAGGTGATCTATCGTGAGATCACCTATACGTGTTGTGAGAGTTCAAAAAGGGCCTTCTGGACCCTTTTTCTCATCGCACATAGCCCTATACGTGTGTACTTCACTAGGGCAAGGGTTGGCCCTTTCCCTCGTTGCCTATTGTCTGCTCTAACAAGTTCTGCCTTCCCTAAGGTTTGAAAATAGTAAACACATATTCCTTTCCTTGCTTTGTTTCTTGTCTGTGCTTCGAGTAACCCAAGTGTTCCTTTGCTTTGAAAAACACTACCTATTTTTTTTCCCTTTCTTTTCTTGCTTGTTTCCTCAACTCGATCAAGGGGTTGCCCTTTACCTTGTTGCCTTTAGTTTTTATGTGGCTTGAGCTCGCTGCCACCACAGTGTTGCTGCTGTTGGGGCATGCCTTCGAACACATGACGGGTGTCAGAGAAGGTGCTTCTATGAGTGGTGAAGATGATCTAGCCTTGTTGGTGTGAGCGAGCTCCATGATGGAGACATTGAAATCCTCAGAAACCTTGCTACTCATGTATCCAATCGTGCCAGACATCTCCAATAACCGATCAAGTTTCTCATCATGTCTACGCTTGGCTTCATTAAACTCCTCTTGTACCATATGCATTGCTTCCTACCTGGCTATCCTCTCTTCATTGATAACAAGGAGAACATCTTCCTCAAGCACCTCGTGTTGGCTAGGCATTGTATAGAATAATTGGTGGGCACCAGTATAAGGAACTACTTTTGCCAAATTCTTCCATCTTCTTGCACTGCTGATTGATGCTGGCACTGGCAGTATAAGGAACTACTTTTGCTAAATTCTTCTGTCCTCTCATACTGCTAATTGATGCTGGCACTACTCATTACTTCCATGCCAAGAATCCACGGATCGAATGGCACTAATACCAGATTATTAGCGACCTTACTTTATCGAACTCAAACAACACCCAATCTCTAATACAACTCACGAATGTTTGGCCAAAAAGAGAAGAAATATGGGGATACAAAACTCTCAAAGGTACTGGAAGCAACTTCTAGAACAAGTAGATGAAGATGACAGTAGGTAGAGAGAGAGAAACTAACAAGGATTAAAGTCCAAGCCCAAGTTGTTGTCACCGCCGCTGCCCTTTTGATTGTCAGTTCGATGCCGGCCATTGCGGCCTCTATATTTCTTTTGTATTGCTATCCTTGCTTTATTGGGCCTGGCCACACCAGTCCATTAGCGGCCCACCATAGATGCCTCTTAAGTTCCTATTCCACTCTTAGAGCATCTCTAGCAAAACTTCTAAACAAGATCCCTAACTGGTTTGGAGAGGTTAAGACAAAAAATCGAGGTCTAGCAAGGCCCTATTAAAGCCTCCAAAATAGGAAGGTCCACAAATCCTCCCCCTCAACCCCTAGTCCTAGGGCCCTACATCCAACCCCTATTTTAAACAGTATGTGCATATGCGGTAATCTTGTATATATATTGCATAAAAAACTTTGTGTATTATGTCTATGTTATTATTTATAAATATTTTTACTATAGAACATTCATGTGGTGTCTAGCATTTACATGTAGCATATATCATTTTTGTTTAAATGTTAAATTTGAATTCAAATAATAATATTTTAAATTAAAATTTTAAATATGGTTAAGTTCTACATGTTAGAAATATCCATATTTAAATTATCATAATGTTAAACTAAGTATAACATATATACGTATTTCTATGTTAACATAGATGATAAATAAATTAGGGGCTAAAAAATAAGAGCAGTTGAAGATATATTTTGGGTCTATAGAAAATAGGGGCAGCCCTCATCTAACCTTTAGGGGCTTTAATATAAGGGCTGTTGCTGGAGTTGCTCTTCTGGAATAGAATACCATTATTTTACGGAAAGCCGTACATAAATCTTTTTTTATTGTTAGACAATGAATTTAATATAATTAGTACTTTTATAAATCCGCTCTCATCTTTAGACCCCAAAAGCAGATTTTGATAGTAAACTAATAAAAAACCAACCCTAATAGTAATTTGATGGGACATGATGCAGCTGGCAATCGGGTCACATAATAATTCAAAATTGTTTAATGGTTGGATTGCATATTTGTCATGTAAAAATAAACATTAAATGATTCTACGAACTGAATCGAAAAAACAAGACTGAATGCAAAACTTTCTCTACGCCCGATTGTTTATGCCTAAGTAATTTATCTCTCAGTCGAGACTACCTAAGCACCAGAAATGGGAAGCCTTATTAACACCCTTCTCACCATACGTGGCAAGATAAAATAGGAGATGACGTTTTTTAAGATAATTGTTTCTCTAGTTTTTGTTATCGTCAATTGTAGCTGTAGTTGACTCTGCAGGTTTGGTACTGCTAACTAGTGAGGTTGGTAGAGATGACGAATGTTGCAACAACTACAACTACGCAAATTCGGCACCAGCAACGCAACAACTGCATGCTCCTCTACTGACTCCCTCACTCTCACCGACTCACGCACAGACGCACTCATTCATTCATGACCTCGATCGTTTCCTCCACCGATGAGCCTCTGCCTCCTCGCCTTCTTCCTCGCCGCCGTCACGGAGGCGGCGGCGACGACGACGCACCTCCACCTCTACATCCACGAGACGTTCATGGGCGCCAACGCCACCACGGCCTCCCTTAATGCTGGAGCCATCGGAAACTCGTCGTCGTTCGGGAGCGTGGGCGCCGTCGACGACGAGCTCCGGGAGGGGTCGGACGCGGCGTCGAGGTACCTGGGCCGAGCGGAGGGGCTCCTCGTGCAGGCCGACCTGCGGAACCCGTCGGCGCTGTGCACCATCCTAAACCTCGTGTTCACGGATGGGGTCTACAACGGGAGCACGCTGGTGGTGGACGGCCGCGTCGACGGCGGCGGCGGCGGCGCGGCGGTGGAGCGCGCCGTGGTGGGCGGCACGGGGAGGTTCCGGCGGGCGAGGGGGTACAGCCTGATGAGCAAGTTTGGTAACCCCACGAACAGCACCGTCGTCTTCGAGATGGACGTCTACGTCACCATGGACTAACTTATAGGCATAGTCGTGTTGATTGCAAGTAAGTTGTCGTTAAGCATTGCCATGCTGGTTGATCCACTTGTTAGTTTGCATGCGGAAGTGGGTACTCAATTTGTGATGCAAGTATATTACCAGTAATGGAAAAAAGCCTCCAAATCACCCGTTTGTACGATAAGACGGGGTTAAACTTAGCACAATCTCTCCTTTCAAAAAAAAAACTTAGCACAATCTCTAAATTAAATTAATTTTTAACTATTAGTTTTTATATATTATATTTGTGGTAACAAAATTATAAAAGAAAGACTACGAAGCTAAAGTCCGTCTGAACTGATGTCTTCGTCCGCACTTGTCTGTGCATCTTCTCCCACCCCTCTCTCTCTCCTTCATCCCCTTCCCTTTCTCTCCCTCCCACAACCACTCCAATGAGCTGCACAGCAGCTTCAGTGTCCTTCTCCTCCCTTCTCCTGCACAGCTTCGTCGAGCGCGACGATGTGACGTTGCATCTCGGCGAGCCTCCTCAGCAAGGCCGCATTGCCGAACAAGGGGTGTCACAAGGGGGGAGGGACTCCAGAGATGTGTTGCTCAGGTTAGTGCTGGCAAGGATGCTCTTTCGACAAGGGTGTGGTCCAGTGCAGAGGGTTCTTTCTAAGATTTGGCGGCTCTGACTATGTGAGGAAAGGCGGCTCCGGTGAGGCGAGGCATGCTGGCACAGAGTTTGGCGAGGATGTAGTTAGATCTATCTTCGGCAAGGCTGCAAGTCAGCAAGGGTGGTGCCAACTTTGGTGAGGTGATGACTTTGACGAGGTAACAAGCTTGTACATAGGGCTAGTACCTCGGGTACTGGTTTGGTACCCTAGGTACTGAACCTGGTACCTGAGGTATCAGACCCAGTACCCCATGGGTATAAGACTTGAATACCTGATACCTTCACACAGCCAGGGCGACAATGAGGTATCATGGCTAGTACCTTTGCGCGGCCATCACGATGTCAAGGTACTAGGACTAGCACCTTTGTGCGGCCATCAGGACATAGAGATACCAGGACTACCACCTTCGCGTGGCCATCGTGACTACGAGGTACCAGGCTGATACCTTGGTGCGGCCAACATCTAAGGAAGATGATGGTGCCGGCGAGGTTTCTATCTCGTCGGAAGCGAGAAGGAAGCCAGTGGAGGGTGTAGGCGAGGGGGTGCGAGGGTGGATGTGGTGATGAGACGCGAGGGACTGAAGATGATGGTGAACCACGAGAGCAGGTGGGGGTGCAGGGCACATGCATGACGTGGGATTTATTTCATCGTGAGGAGCAGCGCGAGGAAGGAGATGACGTTCTAGGGTGGATTAGGCCCAAACCTAGGGTGTTCTAGGCTCAAGTGGCATCTCCGAGGTAAACGATCATTTGAGCTAAAAAGTAATTTCAAACCAAATGCAGGTGCTACTTTCAACTAAATCTAAAACGTCATAAGATAATTCTTGTCACACATCATAAACCCCTCTTTATATTCTGGCAAAGCTGCAAACAAATCTTAATCAATTCTATCACTTAACCCAACACTTAGGCTTGGCAATGGGGCCAGTTGAGCCAAAATGTCCCCGGCCCCGAAGGGTAGAGCGGGGTGAAATTTCTCCCGTCCCTGGCCCTATGAGGCCCCATTGCCCCAAAGGGGCCGACCATGACAATGGCATGGGTGGCGGGGAAAAGGAGATGGCGACAACAACAACACGTGGTGAAGTAGACAATAGTGATGACAACACTCGGCGAGGAGCTTCAGCGGTGATTGGCAGCTGGTGCGAGTCAAGAGGTGGGGAATAGAAGTTAGGGTTTTTTAGGTTCCTATATATGGATGGTATCTTTACTAATTGAGCTTTTGGTATTGGTCCCATTGGGCTTTGAAATCATAAAATTATATAAGCCTTTGGGCAATGATGTAACACATCCTAGTAACAACGAATCTGGACAAAACTTACTGGTATGTGTCACATTTCAGCCAAAATACTTATATTTTTGGACGGGGGAGTAGGTAACATATACTTTTAGGGGCCATAGGGTCCTCCACGAATGATTTTTCACCCTACGCCCACCCTCGAAAATGACTGGGTCCGTAACCCTGATCCCTTGCGAGCAGAAAAATCTCCCCCGGCCCCACCCCTTAGGGGTGGATCCCTGTCCCCAATGGAGGAATTGCCAAGCCTACCAGCACTATGATCGATAAAAGACTAGAAATCATCCATGTCCTCAGCATTATTTTTATGTTATGTGAAAAGAGGCTTGCTCCGGTGATCTCTACTACTAGTATTAAACTACCGGTAGAAATAATCTTAACCATCCGTGTGAGAGTACCCATCCATGTTTCTACTGCCATTAATTGGATGGCACTAGAAATCAATCCAACCATTTGGATTAAAGTAGCCTACAGTTTAGATTTATTTCTACTGGTGGTAAATACCACCAAAGCGAAGCTCATGTGAAAAACATTAGCGGTAGTCTATTTAAAACACATGTGCCACAAGCTTTTTATGCACTAATTACCTTTTATCTATAACAAAATTGATACTTCAATCATTGATTGCCATTAATTACCAAAATACAAACTAGGGACTTAGAGAAGGTACAATAGCTAATTTAAGCTGCTCCAAAAATTACTTGTGCTTAGTTGGAGGAGAGAAGAGGGAAAAGAGAAGTGAGCTCTAGATTTGGAGCTAGCTGCAGCACAAGCTCTAAGAAAATTTGTGAGAGAGAGGTATGGGACATGTACTAATAATATTCTATAACTACCTATTGTATGGATAGACTATTAGATTGGCTCTAAATGACGTGTCAATTTTTGGAGTAAGCAATTGGCTCTACTATTGGACTTGCTCTTAGATGCTTCTAATATGTTGATGGTAAAGACTTGTGAGCTCGTATTAAGAGAAGATAATCTTCAAAGAGTATATTGCATGATCATTTCAAGAAAAAATTGACTTAATTCTTTCTCTAGAAGCTTCATCTTGATATTTCTTTTGTTCTATTTTGATTTGGATGCCACGTGGTAGTAATCCAATTACAAAGTAACACTATTAATAAAGTAGTGTTCTTTTACAAAGTAACACTATTCAATTAGAACTTACTAAATATTATTTTTAAAATTCAGAATTAAATTTATAACGTACAAATTTGAAGATTGCACAACTATGTATGTATTAATTCAAATTTTTGGTTGTTGCATTTTAAAAAAATATATAGTAAAAATTTATTAGAAACAAGTTATATCAGCTTAAAGTGAAACCAAAGTAAAAAAACAAATAAAATGTAAGGTATGTATTAAACCCTAATTAAAATATTTTCTTAAAATGGAATAATATAATTTTTTTAAAAATAAAAATCAAATTATAAAACCCTATAGGTGATACGAAAAATTTAAATATGAATTATACAATCTTTCTTAAATTGTCAATGTCTTAAAGTGGTTAAATAAATTTTATATAAATTTTCAGAGCGATCTAAGTAATTTACTGAACAATAACCTTTATAGTGTTTTTATGAAAAGAAAAAGTAAAAATAAACCTCCCTTTACTTTAGCCTTTTTCATCCCAAGATCTCTCCCTTAAATGCGACTAATGCGCCCACGCAAACGGGCCTACGGCCAAGTAAGTTGTCATGGCCTCGTAGTTTGCCGCTGAACAACTAGGTTGAATGGGAGGAGCTACAGAAGAGTGGGTCAGCCCATGCGTAAGGGAGAAGTTTAAATTTTGCCCACGAGCTGCTCCCTATGTGCAAAGATTACATTGTTTCTAACTTTCCATTGAAAATAGAATAAATTTAATACAGAAAAAATTCATATAGAAAATTTATTTTTTTATAGAACTTAATATAAACTTTGTACATATAAAGTATGTAGATTTTATTATTATGTGTATAAAAAGTTTATATGTAAAAATACGGGAATATGGAAACTTGATACATAAAAATACCAAAAAATAGAACCAAAGAAACAGAAGAAAGGTGTTGCCATATAAGGGCTAATGGATAGTTACCTTGATATGACAACTAAACAAGCTAAGAAATAAAAGGAGGCAGAGTTATCGAGGGAAAAGGAAGTCAATGATTTTCTAATCAAAAGATGCATATATGTCATCAACTCAATGGAAGCAAAAGAGAAAATGACAAAACGTATGGTGTCTTCAAAAATGTAGAAAACATAGAGATTTTTGTGAGTGTTTGCAATGAAGATTTGAAATCGGCTCTGATTTTGTTAAGAAATGAAATGGATTAGAAGGTACATCTATTACTCTTCTATTTCATTAGATTCACTAATTTATATGTTGATGGTTAATTTTGAAATATTGGTCTGAAACATGGTCAAACTTGAGAAAATTGATACATGTAGTTTTTATTGTCTTCCATGGTCTTTAATTATTATAATTTACCTCTTTTTGCGGTTACCTACAAGGCTGCAAATACTTGTCAATTGATAGAATTTCAAATTTCCATATATAGTTTGCTTATTTCTATAATAGTCTTCCAATTTTTTTTAATTCTCGTTTGATGGTAGATGAAGATGAGAATGGTGGTGTAAAATCATCGGATTGAAAGGTTGTAGGATCTTTTTTGTTGTAGAAGTGTTGAAGGATAATTTATGCATCTAAACTTCACTGCTTTTTGCTATGTCTAAAGTATGATTGTTGGCATTTTAGCAGCTAGGTGATGGTATGACAATGGCTTGAAGACCTAAATTGACAAATTATTTCATCATTTACCTGATTTTTGGTGACACGCACATGTGCCTTACCTTCCTTTACCTGATTTTTTGGTGACATCCACCAGTGTCTTTGTTTACCTTGGTGATGTACATGCTTTCAGCTCATTGAACGCTTGCAGAATTTCCACTTTTTTCAGAATTTCCACTTTTTAGTCTATGACCTGATTGCGAATATTGTGCTTCCGTGGATTGTGTTGACACGGATTAATTATCACTGTATTGCTGGTTTTGGTGTATGTGTTCTTATCGGTTATATACATATAATAGCTCAAACCCCTGCTACTTTGTATGAAATTCCAGCCTACTACTTTGGATGGAATCCCTACCAAAACGAACATTGGGAGGGATTTGAAGTAAGCAAGGGATTTGAACCCCATGGGGATTGGGTAACATGGGAGGGGTTCACCCAATCTCCCCCTCCCTTCCCCCTCGGGATTAAATCCCATGTAACTGGACAAGCCTAGCTTCTTTTTCCATTTTCCCAAGCTCCTAACCTCCGGCGGTTGGTTTCTCCTCGCCAGAGCAGTGCCAAGGTGCGCCACCGCCTCCTTTGGATTTGCCGAGACGCCCTCGTCCTCAGCATCTTCCTATCTCTCACCGGAACCGCTGAGATCGCAGCATTCCGTGCAATCTCAAGGCCGTCGTCCACCGTGTGCCCCCGCCCCCTCCCCCTCACCGGCAACCGGACCACACCGGACCTCGGTGTGGCCACTGACGGTTTTGTTTCGGCCTCCTCCTCCCGGCATCACCTCCTCCATCCTCCGCGGCCCCGAAAACATTGTCGTCAGCGCGAACCCGAGGATCTCCACCGCCGTTCGCCTCCTACACCTCACCGCCTTCATCACAGGCCGTGGCTCATTGTCCTCATCCTTGCATGTGTCCTCCTCGCTCTTGAGGGCCACCGGAACCTCACCAAAGTCGACATCCCAAGCCGACGCCTACTTCATCCTCATCGCCGGCTACCACCACCCTCCTCCCGCAGTCATGTGTTCGCCGTGCAAGTTTTGGAAGACTGTCAGTGGAGAAAGGCAAGTCATACCACCATAATTTGTGATGCATTATATTATATGGATTTTTATATTATTTGTGATGCATTAAAGCAAGTGTGAACAAGTTCTCAATTAACCCCAATTTGACTTAATATTGCAGTGAACAGACAATGAAACATACATCAGACTCCTCCGATCTTTTTTTTTTGACGTTGTTTGAGAGTTCATATGTCAAGCATATTACATATATTACAAGCTATGAGAATTGGTCTTCTACCCTACAATTTTGCACTGGTATGGCTACATCCATTGATCAACACGTCAGTTCCCGCGCCCTACGGATGAAAAATTTCGCGAGCGCTAGTAAGCCACTTCGGCACTAGCATTTTTCAAAAAATCTGTAACACCCTAAGTTTCCTTTTCCCTTGTAAATTATTAAATAAATTGATACAAGGAATTGTCCAAAAATCCTAAAATAGAAACCCTAAAATTTAAATCCCAAGGAAATGATCCATGTCTATCTGGGGGTATTTTTCTTAAATCCCTCATGTCCTAATCTGTACTCTGAAATTTTCCCAGAATTTTTAGATCTCTCTAGCTAATTCTATTAATTCGAAAAACCAATTCAGCGATTAAATAAATGAGAAAACCAATTAAAAACCCACCAAAATCTTTGGGCCGATTCCGGCCCAAACTCTCTCCCTCTCTTGGCCCACAAGCACTTGCAAAATCTTTTGGGCCGATTCCGGCCCAAACTCTCTCCCTCTCTCGCAAGTGCTGGTGGGCCGGCCTAGCTACCCCGCCACTCTTCTTCTCCTTCCCACTCCAGCTGACATGCGGGCTCCGCATGTCGGACCCGTCCCCAACTTTGGCCAGACCTATCTAGAGGTAGAGTGTAAGGTCGCCACCATCTCCCGCCTATCACGCACGCGCCTGCAAGTTCGAACGCGTCGTGGCCTTGGTCAGCGCCACGCGTCACCCCTCGCGTCGTCGTCGCGCCCACGACCCGGCCCCCGCGCCTGCACGATGCTGAGGTTGCCGGCGAGCACGCCACATCACCCACACGCCCAAATCTGTCGCCGGAGCCCTTTAAAAGGACCCCCGGACTCCACTCCCCCAGAGAAGGAGCTCTTCTATGAAGAGGATGACGAAGAAGAGTAGGCTTGCATCGCCATCAAGATGCCTATGGATAGTCGCTCGCTCCTTAGATCGCTCGATTTGCTTAGTTTCCACTGCTGAACTCTGTATTGCTTGTGGGGCTTGTGTGCTCAGTTTAATTCATATGACTCTGTTTATTGTTCTCTACAATTTTGTCATATGTGTGCCCAACGGTCCTGGACGGGGATTTATTACACTAAGCGTCTGGATCTCTGGTTTCTGAATTCCCTGGCGTGACAAAAGCCCTCTTTTTTTTTAAATTTGTAATAGGTCCCTCTACACATATGTTCAAGTAATAAGTGAAGGACGGCACTGTAAATACCATAAATATAAGGCCTTTTCTGGAAAACATACATCCCTTTTCACCCATCCACCTCGGAACCTAGCCTCGCCGTTCTCCCGCCCAAATCCCTCTCTTGCTCTCCTGACACCGGCAGTGCCACCTCCCCCTCCTCGCACCCCTCTCTCTCTCTCATCGGCAGCAGCGAACGCGGGATCTGAACACTGGCAGGGCTCCACCTTATTTGCAGCCGTCGAATCTGTCCTTCCTAATCTTGGGATCTAGCTGGAGTAAATTATAAAACCAGAGGTACTACAACACAACCAGACTGCCTTGCACCATCCAAACACCAAAATAACAATTTAAAAACCACAGTACAACATGCACACACGAGCAGCCAGCCAGCCAGCTGATGATTCGATCAGCTTCTAGCTAACTAACCAGGCTCACTAAAAATTAAATTAAAAGGTTCTCTTACGGTACTATCTAACTAAAAATTAAAAGATTCTGTTTCTAATTATCGGTGAGGATTAGTGTAGTTAAAATATATCCATTAATTTATATGTGTATCATATTAGTTAATTAATTAACTTAGGGAATCACCCGCTGCGTCCTCAACTTAACTAGTATTTAATGTGAATTCAACATGTTTTTATAACGTGGTAACTGGTAACGCAGTTTGAACCATCCTTTTCATACAAATGCTCTATATTATTGTATATTATAGGTATATATTTACATATATTTAATCTCGGCCGTTCATTTAATAGTATAGTGTTGAGAAAGCCCAAATTAAATTGGCAGCGAGATTGGACCGAAATCCCTTTCCGCTCTCTCCGTCTCCTCCTGAGAATGGGTGGACACATAGACGCCGAGGGCCTCGAGGTAGAGTCCGGCGCGTGCAAAGAAGCCGACGACGCTGGCGCCGACGAGCACGGGGACGGCGAAGTGCGTGCCGGCGCCGTGGCCGAACGGCCCGACGGTGCGGAGGTTGGTGACGAGCTTGAGCGAGGTGACGACGTGGGCGTAGTCCCCGATGGGCCCCACCGAGCCGTGCACCTCCGTCACGTGCTCCGACGGCCCGAGCTCGACCGTCTCCGGCGCCTCGCCTCCGCCGCCGCCCCAGGGCCCGACGGCGTGGCGGTTGCCGTCACGGTCGAGGTATAGGTGAAGCCGATGCAGTCGATGACACGGACACCAGCCGCTGCGCCGCCGCCGCCGCCGGCACGTCGTGCTCGCTCCCGCCGTGGTCGCCGCCCCACGGCCCCAGCTTCACCAGCGGCGGCGAGCTCTGCAGCAAATCGTTAGTCAGTCCAAGCAATTCTACACGTTCACGCAGAGCGATGCAATTCGTATGGTGTAAAACGCATGCTCTCTGAACAAATTAACAGAGACGTTTGTGTAATGGAGAAAAGATCGATGGGACATGGACCATTTCGCTAGCTGCAGGACGAAATTGACGAATTCGATCGAATCAGACACGACAACGTATTAGCTAGAGGGGTGTGAGGATCGGGATGTTTATATACAGCGATTAGGAGAGTCCAGTTCATAGTAGTTGTGAGATATTGTGATGAGAATTAAATAAAACTGTGACATTTTGTGCAAACTTACCCCATCAGCATGCTTAATTTTACATCCGTGCACAGCTTGGGATTTGGACTTATGTGACAGACTGCCAACTTACGTCTGACCTTTACCTACGTACTAGGCATGGCCGGCCGAGGTAGCTGAGATCGGTGGCCAACGTGACGCCACGACGCGCGGTGCGGTACGCACGATGACTGCGATTGTGGCCTGTAACTACTACGGGAGTAGGGCTTGCTCGGGGCGGACTGTATGGATCAGCCGACAGCGGGTCATGCCGGCCTTGTTACCCGCCAGCTAGCTAAGATTAATTATTAATTGGACGAGTGAAAATACATTTTTTTTGTGTGTTCTGATGTCTCCCTTCTAAACATTTCTGAAGTTGGAAACATGTAGTACTCCTTTTGTCCTTCAATACAAAGCGTATTTCAATTGTACACAGCATACAATACTTTACTTGATCATTAATTTATTTAATAAAAAATTATCAAAAAATATAAAATTTACACATATGAAAACACATTTAAATACAAATCTATTGATGGCACATGCATAACACTAAACATCAGTATGGTTAGTTTAACTATTAAGTCAAAATTTTTAAATATTGATTTTAAGGAAAACAAAGACGTCTTATTTTAATGGACGGAGGAAGTATTAATTAAGGTTGTGTTCTAATCAGCTTAGGACCGGACATTATAAAGAGAAGGATGTTGATATTTGAGATGATGTGAACCCAACCATTTATCTTCGTAAAATTTTATCTCTGCCACGTCATCATGTGTTAAATTAGCCATACTTAAAAATAGATCTTTACATTCATTAAATCAACCCAAATTTAAAATATTTCCGATTTGTATGACATATAGGAAAGATGTTTACTCTTGAAGTACTTTTTCCGCAAAAAGGTACTGCCATGGACCATCATCATTAAAAAGCTTGAACATCCATTCTCTTAACAACCATCTATTCTTAACCAAGTATTAGACACTTAGTCCGTCTTGATCTTTTGGCATGCATATATATTCCAATTTTGTTAGCATATATTTATTTTTTTAGAAAACGAGTCCTATAGTAATTAATCATATCTTTGATGCACAGTTGCACACCCTCCAGATATTTCGAAGAAGGATGCCATGAACATGGGAAGGCTAAAGAACTGAGTTAGAGGTACTGATCTCACACCTTATGAGATATAAATTTTATTTTTTCTCTTTCATGAGCTAGGTTTCTATTGAAGCCTATCTATCCTCCACTTATTTGCATTCAGATCAATTTCAGAGTTTCCGGTAGTGGATAGTGAACCTTTATGTTTTTTTTTTTGCCGGTTCATTATCAATTTATCATGTTCAAGAAACTTACTCTGCTTCTTATTTATCACCAAGCCAAATGTAAGATACTCGATCTAAACATAAGATTTATGTTTGCTGCTGTTGATCGAGACGCCGATACCGTACTCTTACTAGTGGTGACTGGTGAGTCGGACGGCATTAATTAACTATTTTCTCACGGACTATAGACTCTGTAATTAATATAAGCTTTGTCAACAAACAACATTCAATTGCTGCAAATGGACGGGGCCATGGAGCCATGCTTGCATTCTGCCCGTGACTTTATAAAACTTACACATTCTTGTTATTCATGAATAAATAGCCTTTGAGAAACATCCAAACGTCGCACACAGATCGAATACGAAACAAATCACCTCACAACTTCACTCATGTACGATGTATGCCTGCGGTTTATAGTGCAGTGCAGCACCGGGCGGGTAGCAGAGCAAGCTACTACGTACCGTCGTCGGATGATCGATGACGATCGACAACAAATTAATCAATTCTCGGCAGGTTTGGGTGTGGGTGTGGGTGTGGCGGCGGCGTTCGGGTTGACGTAGACGCCGACGGCCTCGACGAAGTCGCCGGCGCGGACGAAGAAGGCGGCCACGCCGCCGTGGCCGAGCACGGGCACGCTGAACGGCGTCCCGGCGCCGTAGCCGAACGGCCCGAAGGCGCGGCCGCGGTCGGTGACGAGCTTCAGCGACGTGACGAGGCTGTCGCGGTCTCCGTAGGGCCCCACCGTGCCGTGCACCTCCGTCACGCGCTCGCCGTCCTCCAGGGCGAGCTCATTCACCGTGCCGCGCGGCGGGAGCTTGCCGACGTCGCGCAACGCCGCCGCCGCCACCTCCTCCGGCAGCTTGCCGCCGTCGCCGCCCCACGGACCCGCCGCGTGCACCGCCCCGCCGGCGTCCGCGTAGGTGAAGGCGATCGAGTCGAGGACCTTGCCGGCCCGGATCGACACGCTGCGCAGGCTATGCGGCGTCGGCGCCGCCGCCGTCGCCGGCGGCGGCGGAAGGTCGTGGTCGGCGCCGCCGTAGTTGCCGCCCCACGGCCCGATCTTCGCCACCGTGCTGATCTGCAAATTAAATTAGGAGACAGATGAATTAATTTCCGCCATTGAAGCTGATTTTGCATAAGTATTATGTATGGAACTATGGAACTAACCAGAGAGACCATAATTTCGTCGTTGCAGTTAGCTAGCTAGGAGATCGAATCAACAAGTTAATTAGCGCCAAGAATTAAATGAAACAAGAAGAGGGAGGAGATGTGTGTGTAGGTGGGAGTGCGTACACGCTGGAAATTAGGCCCGATTTTATAGTGTAAATATCGTGAGCTACTCACTCCTCAGCTGCCTCCTCGAGGACGGAATCGGGGGAACGCGTGACGTAGCTAACCAAAGTACAGTACACAATTAAGACGGTGCTAGTTTGGCTGGGTAGATGAGTTCCATGGCCAGCTCGGTGCCACGTCTAACGTGGTTGGTTCCTACCGTGACAACAAGCTGCGAACGGAATCGATCAATCAATGGATGCGTCGTGCGTATGTTAGGTTGCGTATGTACGTACGTACGTCGTCGGACAGCCACGGGGAATTTCAATTCAAGGGGACAGCCAAACAGGTGAATCCGACCGTGAACAGTGGCTGAGGGGTTGGTTAATTAGTAATGTAATCCGTAGGTATGATATTATGACATGAGCATATCGTACTTGCTTACCGAACAGGATTGTTTTTTAAAATTTTAGGCTGTGTGTACATGTATAGTTTTAGTAAATTTATTCAATTTTAGCCACTCATCGCAAACATAATATCATGGTCTAAGGGCTCTTTAATTTGAAAAAAAAAAAGGAAAAGTGAAGATTTTTTAGATGATGTTATTAATCATAAGGAATAAAGGATCAAGCTCTCAAAATTCATACAAAAATCATACAGAATGAGCTATTTCATCGGAATTTTAGAGGAAAGCTAACGTAAGGACATATCTCACAGTTTCCTTTCCCTGTGTATTCAATTCATGAATTTTTTTGTGTGCCATCCAAAAGGTTATTGTTTCAAGAAATTTGAGCATGCAGGGGTTTACAAGGCATGGCACTTTAATCATGTGTTTCTAAGTTCATGCATTGCAATAAAATTGTACTCCCTCTATCCAAGTCAAATAATTTAAACTTCTATTAAAAGTATGAAATACATAACTTTTTGTTTGAAATAACATATATTTATAAATATTATTGATCAAAGTAGCATCTCAAGACCATAAAAAATAAAAAAGTATTTATATTTTAGGATAGATGGAGTATGGCAATAAGTGAATATATGAGTTATAAAATACATTTGTTTCGTAGTCAGACACACATTACCATCGGAAAGAGAAGGGAGGGGTTCGAGGCAATGACTAGGCTTGGTGGCTGCGATAGCATGGTCGTGCACAATGATAAGGAGCATGGTTGTCAGTGACACCATGCGCAGTGATAGTTCTGTAGGCAAGATGACAGCGACAGCTTTATTCTTGTTAATTTGTGTCTATGTATATGTGTGTCGTGAATGGGCCAGCTCATCGAATGTTGATCGTGAATTTGTGATATAAATGGTGAATTTGTGAGTTTATTTTTCATTTTCGTTTCTTTCCTCCAGGAGGGGCACCACTGCCCCCGTTTAGCAATTGACTCAGAATGATTTATTGCCTAGATCGAAGAGTGATGATAAAAATGGCGATGAATAATTGAGACCGTTGTGTGGATATATTCATGAGATAATATACACAATCTGCACCGCATCTCGATAAATATATGATCCAAAGGCTAAGAAACAATTCATTAAAATGGCATGGCAAAACATGAAAAAAAAGAGGATAATTAACATTAACTAAAAAAGCAAACTGTTTACAAAGGACAAGGCGCGCCGATGGTTTAGACATAAAATGGAATAATAGAAAAATTAATAAAGACCACTCCCTCCAGTTTTTAATATTTAACACCATTAACTTTTTAAGCACATGTTTAACCATTTGTGTTATTCAAAAAAGTTATCCAAACATTTATAAATATAAGTTGTGCTTAAAATTTCTTTTGTAATAAAACAACTCGTAACAAAATAAATAACATTTGGATAATTTTTTTGAATAAGATAAATGGTCAAACATTCGCTCAAAAGTCAATGACGTCAAATATTAAAAACCGGAGGGAGTATTTTGTAAATACTCCTACTTGAAGAGAAGTGTAAAATTTCATAAATATGCATGAGAATGACATGATGAAGAGAAGACTCTTACAAACAAGAAACTGGACATTTCTGAGGAGCTTGAAATTATAAAAAGCATATAGGAGTATCCAACGGCTAGACTCCTATTCAATTACTTTCAAGCACCTTATATCACATCCGAGGCATACAACTCGTTCAATGCCCCTTTTCAGTGGCCTTGAAGATATACGTTTTGTATTTTTATCTATGGGTCAGAACTGAGGACGGGTAAATCAGCTTGGCCTATTTGAAATAAAAATGGAAAATCTCTCTTTCTTCAGTAAAATTTGAATCAATCTATCTTATCATACTTATGCGTATAATCTTTCAATGCATGTATCATTTGAATATACACGTATCAATAGAATCTACAATATTCATATATAAAATAAGAAAACAGTAAAGTGCGGATTCTAGATTTGGTATCTAGAGAAGCTTGGATTTGTTAAATTGTGGCTATGTAATGCCCCGACCTCCTGGGCCGGGTCCGCTAACACGTGGTAACCCTCTAGAATATCAAACTTTCCTCACAGATCAACACAAGTCTTTTTTGTGCACTTTATTCTCATTTATTTGCACCCAGGAAGAACTTCCGGGTCGGTCACCCATCACAAGATTGTTCTAGGCCAAGCACGCTTAACCCTGAGTTCTCTCTAAATGAGCTTCCAAAAAAGAAATTGTAACTTATTGATATAAATATTCTATTAATCCATGCCTTGGGCAGGATGTCATAGGCTACTAGTTTGTTTCTAGATTCTACAACTTGAATATGGGAATCTGGGCTTTGGAAGCTAGAAACTTTTGACGTAGCTACCGCTTCCAGAAACTCATGGACATTCACATTGATAGGCATTGTGGATGAGCAATTGAAATATAGTTCATACCCTGACATCATCATCATCATCATCATCATCACTATGTTCTTAGTAAAGGGATAAATGATGTAATGGACTGCCCAAATTAACATGCAAGTATATATATATATGCCTGTCCTAACATAACCAATTATGAAGCCAGACGAAAATTAACTTGCAAGCAATTTCTAGCTCTAGTTTCTAATAAATTGGCATTAGTGTTCTATCGGTAGATCGGTCAACATGCTGGCTGATCATGACCGGGCGGTTTGGCGAAATCCTGCTCCATCAATCCAGCAAGATGATCGGGCAATTTGGCGAGATTCAACTCCATGAATTCAATGAGATCCATGGTTGTTGCCATGTCTTGTGTGGCCATCTTCTTCATTTGCTCCTTCATTGTTTCCAAGTCAGATTTTACATATCTCCCCAGCGCTTCAACCCACCTTCTCATCGATCTCGCAAGCGCCGCAGTTTCATTTGCCATTTCGGCAATTCTTGATTCCATTTTCTCGCTATGCCTTTGTGTTAGATTGATGGGAAAATTCCTTGTATGCCCCCAAAAACTCACCCCATCCCATCCATACCCCTCAGTTTTCACCAATCCCCTTACCACCCTCTAGATTATGTTTGGATCCCTTCTATGCCCCTACAGTTGCATCTCTGTCTGTTGAAGGTTAGTTTTGTTGGAATTGTCCATAATGCCCTTGACTATAGAATGGAGAATTGAGCATTTTGGCAGCTGGCTGTGAGTGAAACAACTCCTTCAAAATTCATGATTGCCTAAATCAAGTGGGGCAAATTATTTTAAATAATTAGTGCAAAAGTAATTAGACTAAGTAGTAATTAGTGCATTAAAAATTAACATAAATTCCAAAAAAACAAATGGCAGGATCATCGGTAGCATCCATTCAATTAAAAAAAATGTTTGTGCATTAGTAACATGAAGCATCAATTTAGTTACATACACAGATACACTCAAGATTATTTGTGCATCCATACAAGACATGGAAGGGATCCCCAGTAATGAAATATGTAATTAACATTCAGTTCATAACATGAGCAAGCAATCCTTGCATCATCAGTACACAAAAATTTGTAGACAACTTTGTCATCCTTGCATCACCATGAGCATCATCGCCACAGGTCCCATACGTACAGTACATTACAGTAAATCGCAATGGCAAGCAATACTTACAACAATAAAATATGACAATTTGCTATGATTTCGACACTTTCCAAGGCATCACAGCAGGAAAATAAAACACCGCATTAGTTTGTCCATAGAGCTAATTTGACGGTACCTAAAGAAAACTAAATGTGCTAGCTATAGCCATAGTTTAGTCCATAAGTTTTTTTTTCCTTGTACCCATTGTTGGGCTTGTTTTTGCTCCTTGTGCCCATAGTTGGGCTGTCAGGAGTAGCAGCAGATGATTGAGTTCCCTCTGTCTTTCCTTTGACCTTTTCAAATGGAAGTGGAGGGGTTTGTTCTCCATGGCTTGGCAATGGTACAATCAAATTAGAAGGCTCGGGGACTTGGGTTGGTTGGAGCTAGTAAATGATCCAGACCTGAAAAAGAGTTGTGAATGCATTATTGGAGAAACTGCTGATATAATTGTTGTGATACTTACAGCTATTAACAAAATTACTTACCTAACCGATCTAGTTGAAACCGAGCTATTGTTCATTGTCTTACTGTCATCTGTTGATTGTATGCGTTGACTAATATGTAAATGAACTGTTATGTACAACACTTGAGCTATATTCATATTACAGTAAAATAAAGAATGTTGGCTAACAAGGATATGTTATGATTGCTGTATGTGCTGGAGCAACAATGATGCTAAGGTTGTATTATAGCAAGGTTGTGATTGGGCAAGGTAATTACTTGAAAACTTCTAAGTTTAACTTAATTTTTCATATGTGAATAATTCAAATATCGTGCATAGACAGCATATAAAGTTTGTCTCGTCGGAAAGCGAGACCCACACATTCATCATTATGAATAATGAAGCATTGTACTTTATCAAAATAACAATCAATCATGTTATGCCAAACACGACACACTAATCAAATTTCTTTGCAAAGAAGAGACATAAAACGTCTCGAAGCGGAAAATTGAAGCCACTGTCAAGCTTGAGATTAAGATCTCCGGTGGCTTCAACTTTTGCTTCAATTCCATTGCCGACTCTAATGGTGTTTTCCCTTCTTTGTGTAGTCCTCGTCGGACGGTTTGATGTTCTTTTTCTTGGAGCTACCAACATAATTGATAGTGCCACCATTCTTTAGCTTTATTCTTTCCTCCTCCTGGACACACTTCTCAATGAGCGTGTCGAAGGACCAGTTTTCTAGGTTCACATTGTAGTTGACAATGAAATCATCAAACTCCTTTGGCAAGCGCGCCATAATCAAGTGAACTAAGAAATCTTCCTTTAAAGCCAAATTATAAGGCTTCAGCGTTGAGTTCTGTGTGCTCTTTTTAATGATAAAATCTCTAATGGCACCTCCAGTGTACTTTTGTGTCACAATATCCCTCATGAGCTCTTTATGTTGCTCTGTCACAAGGAAACAAAATTATCACTTAATTTTCCTATGCATTAAGCCTACATCACCGTTGGGCAGAAAATAGAAAAAGGAGAATGTTCAGGACAGACATCTCTTGTGATAGACATTCTCCTTTTTCTATTTTCTGCCCAACGGTGATGTAGGCTTAATGCATAGGAAAATTAAGTGATAATTTTGTTCCCTTGTGACAAAGCAACATAAAGAGCTCATGAGGGATACTGTGACAGAAAAGTACAGTGGAGGTGGCATTAAAGATTTCATCCTCAAAAAGAGCACACGGAACTCAAAGCTGAACCCTTATAATTTGGCTTTAAAGAAAGATTTCTTAGTTCACTTGATTATGGCGCGCTTGCCAAAAGAGTTTGATGATTTTATTGTCAACTATAATGTGAACCCAGAAAATTGGTCCTTCGACACGCTCATTAAGAAGTGTGTCCAGGAGGAGGAAAGAATAAAGTTAAAGAACGGTGGCACTATCAACTATGTTGGTAGCTCCAAGAAAAAGAACATCAAACCGTCCGACGAGGACTACACAAAGAAGGGAAAGCACCATTAGAGTCGGCAATGGAATTGAAGCAAAAGTTGAAGCCATCGGAGATCTTAATCTCAAGCTTGATAGTGACTTCATTTTCCTGCTTCGAGACGTTTTTATGTCCCTTCTTTGCAAAGAAATTTGATCAGTGTGTCGTGTTTGGGAGAACATGATTATGATTGTTATTTTGATAAAGTATAATGTTTCATTATTGATAATGACGAATGTGTGGGTCTCGCCTTCCGATGAGACAAACTTTATATGTTGTCTATGCACGATATGTGAATTATTCACAAATGAAAAGTGTGTATGTAATGATGTGATTGTTGATACAACTGATGTGAGTGATGTGTCCTCGTTGCTAAAAGAAAACAAGAAACGAAAGAAAACTCCTAATGTCTCATCGAAATTATGGCACTGTCGTTTAGGCCATATTTTGAGGGGGGAGAATTGAGAGACTAGTTAAGAATAAGATTCTTCCTCCATTGGAGTTCTCAGACTTAGAACAATGAATAGTGTGCATTAAAGGAAAATATGTAAACCACATTAAAAAAGTGCAAATCGAAGCGCAGAAATATTAGAGATCATTCACAAAGATATTTGTGGTCCATTTCTTGTGAAGAGTGTGGATGGCTATGACTCGTACAGATGATTACTCCTGATATGGTTACATTTATCCAATTAAAGAAAGATTGGAAGCATTAGATAAATGTAAGATATTCAAAGCTAAAGTTCAAAATCAACAAGATTTAAAGATTAAAATAATAAGATCCGACCGTGGGGTGTACTATGGTCGGCATACACCTTATGGACAAGTCCCAGGACCTTTTGCAAGGTTCTTAATAGTAAATAGTATAGTCAAGTATTCTACAACGGGCGAGCCTCAACACAATGGGGTGCGCAGCATGATGAGCTACTCCACCCTACCATTGGTTTTATGGATGGAGGCATTAAAAACCCCATTCACATTTTCAACAGAGTACCTAGCAAATCGGTGCCCCAAACACCGTATGAGCTATGGACAGGAAGAATACCCTCGCTAGCTCACCTCCGCGTGTGGGGAAGTCCTACAGAGGCTAAAGTATTTAACCCAACCCTTGGGAAATTGGATCTCAAAACAGTCAGTTGCCATTTTATTAGCTATCCTGAAAAAGCGAAAGATAATCGTTTCTACTATCCAAACAGTTATACAAAGTTTGTAGAAACGAGACATGTGTCTTCTTGGAAGACGAAATGATAAGGGGACATGGTAGTTCGAGTGATTGATCTTGAGGAGATGCGGGCGTGTATACCCCCTTCGACGATTCAGGAGCCTTCATTCTCCCTACCTGTTGATGTTACGCCTGCAATGCCTAACGTTGCGGTTTTGACACCTTTTGTTACCTCTCCTATGGTGACAATAAATAAAAATGAGGAACCTGTCCTTCAGGATCCATCAGAAAACACTGCCACACATGAGGAGGAGCAACAACAGCCTCAAACAGAAAAAGTTCCAAATCAGAAGAATCCGCAAGAGCCTCAGATAGAGAAAGTGCCAAATGAAGAGGCCCCTAGAAGGTCTGAAAGAGTAAGAAGAGCTATCCCCGATGATTATCAGGTATATAACACAGAAGAATCTTATATGAAAGATGAAATGAAATCTATGAAACTTAATGATGTTTTGGGATTTAGAGGAAATTTCTAAAGGAGCCAAAACAGTAGGCTGTAAATAGTTCTACAAAACTAAATGTGACTCCAAAGGGAACATAGAAAAGTTTAAAGTGCGACTTGTGGCAAAAGGATTCGCACAAAGAGAAGGAATTAATTACAATGAGACGTTTTCTCTAGTCTCTTGTAAAGATTCTTTCAGAATAATAATGGCACTGGTGGCACATTATGATTTGGAATTACATCAGATGGATGTAAAAATGACGTTTCTAAATGGAGATTTAAAAGAAAGAGTCTATGGGCCTGTTTGGGGTAGCTTAAAATTCTGAGAAGCAGCTGTCTGGTAGCCAGCTTCCGAGAATCTGGAAAAGCTCTGAAACCCAGCTTCTCCAGCTTCTGGCTTCTTAGTTCATTTTCCAGAATCTGTAACTACAGCTTCTCAGAAGCTGTGAACTGTTTGGGGCAGCTTCTGCCAGCTGCAGCTTCTAGGAGAAGCTGGAGCTGGTAGAAGCTCCCCCAAAGAGGCCCTATATGGCACAACCAAAGGGTTTTGTCGTAAAAGGAAAAGAGAATATGGGATGTCATTTAAAGAGATCCATTTATGGGTTAAAACAAGCTTTTAAGACAATGGTACTTGAAATTTGACGGAACGATAAAGAAGTTTGGTTTTCAAGAGAATGTTGAGGACAACTGCATATATACAAAGTTTAAGAATGGGAAATTTATTTTCTTGATTCTGTATGTGGATGACATTCTACTGGCAAGTAGTGATGTCAGTCTTCTACAGGAAACAAAATAGTTGTTGTCCTCAAATTTTGATATGAAAGACCTTAGTGAAGCATCATATGTTTTGGGCATAAATATTCACCGAGATAGAAGAAAGTACGCACTGGGATTATCTCAAAAGGGATATATATAAAAGGTGTTGAAGAAATTCAACATATCCAAATGCAGTACTACACCTGCTCCTATAGTGAAGGGCGAAAAATATGGGGAATGGCAATGCACTAGAAATAAGTACGAGCTCGATGAAATGAAAACGAAGCCATATGCTTCAGCTGTAGGAAATCTACAGTATGCACAAGTGTGCACACGCCCTGACCTAGCTTTTGTCACTGGGTTACTTGGCAGATTTCAAAGCAATCCAGGCCCAGAGCACTAGAAATTAATAAAGAAAGTCCTGCGATATGCACAAGGAACGAAAGGCCTCGTGTTGACATACAGAAGATCTGATTCACCCCAGATAGTGGGATATTCAGATTCTGATTTTGCCAAAGATAATACAAAGTCAACATCCGGATACGTGTTCACTCTTGTTGGGGGAGATATTTCAAGGAAAAGCTCTAAACAAACTATCACTGCAAGGTCTACAATGTATGCCGAATTTGTAGCATGTTATGAGGCCACAGGGCAGGTGAACTGGCGAAGTTCATACCCGGCTTAAAAGTGGTTGACAGTATTGAGAAACCACTAAAGTTATACTGCGATAATGAACCTACAGTAATGTACACTCACAACAATCAGTCTGCCAAACACATTGACATAAAGTACTATGCTGTGAATGATAAAGTCCAGGATCACATAATAAGTCTCGAGCACATAAGAACCGTGAACATGCTCGTGGTTTTGCTAACGAAAGGCCTACCACCCAACTTGTTCAAGGAACATGTAGCGCGCATGGATTTAAGGGAAGCCTTATAATTCTGGACTAAGGGCCCAAAAGTTAAAGTACAAAGTATCTGTTTCTGAACAGAGATGTGTGTAGTAGCTGTTGAATTAATCGGCGATTGACCGTGACGATGAGACATGCTCTATGCATTAATTTGTGATGAAATAGAAAAAGGTTAAAAGTAACAGTAAAAGATCAAGGAGGAGAATGTTAGATTGATCACCACCCCGTTGGGCCCAACGACCAACGCCTCGATGATGACACCCAACGCCAACGACACCACCACCGACCCCGGCGAGTCAAGCCGACCGCCATCAACATCACCACAGCACGCGAGCGCGCGATGGCGACGAACGGACAATCCTCGAACTCCTCCTCTGGTTTCATCTAATCCCATACCCTTTATCTGTGTTCTAGTTCTTCCATTCATATACATCCATGTTCTCGGTGATTATATCACAAAGAATAGGCTAAACCCACCTAGATCGATGACTAGAGATCCTAAAATGACACTAACACTTTGATGTTTAGCCTCCATAGATGCAATTATTTTGTAAATAATCTCACATTGTGACTGATAATACTCTTCTACCTCCTGTAATTAATTGGGCAACATTAACATAATTATAATTAACAGGAACAAATATGCTCATATAAAACGAATGAAATGAGTAGTAGCCAGACATTTGCATGGTTTAGGCAGCACCCGCTCCATATATTATTTGGTGCGTAGAGGTCGTTGATTTGGTGTCGCTCGAACATTTCACAGCATTGAGGACACTGGATTGAAATTCAAATTAAAGAAATGCATACTGATTATAAATTGGCATATACATTTAATTCATATGTACGAGCTACTGGGAATACACGTATACGCACCTTTGCTCCTTCTCCGGTGTCGCTGTGAGCAGCAATACTACGATGCAGCCACTTCTCCAGGCAAGATCTACCGTAAACATGTCCACATGGAATGCAGCTGAAAGAAAATGCAACGTGGATGCGCTATGATCAATGCAGCATACATATATTGAGACTCGGTCGGCGGTCTTTACTGCCCAACACAACAGAAGTAATCTTAACCGTTCATGTTGAAATATTCCTCCACCTTTTTACTACCATTGACGTGGCAGTACGTAGAAATCAATCTAATCTTTGGATTAAAACAGATTTACGGTTTAAATTGATTTCTACTGGCGGTAGAGATCACCGGAGCAAACTCTTGTCGAGAGATTAAAATTTTGAAACAAAATTACCTGTCAAATTGTTACTTTGTGGTAGATAGAAAAGAATAATGCATATATCAATCAATGGGACTGTCTATTAAACATTCAGTAGAAACGCTATGATATATCTCAATCACATTATAACGGCTAGGATCGATCTCAATCACTTTCTAGAGACTACACTAGTAAAAAAAAACATTTTAGCGGGCGGAGCAAATTTTTTTCAGGCGGCTAAGCACCGAAGCCACCTGCAAAAATGAGATAAGGCCCGGCGCCTAACTCCCCCACATGTAAAAATAAAGTGACGAACCACCTAGTTGCCCGCTTAGAAAATTATTTTTTTGGAAAGGACAGGAGAAAGCCGAGGCCCTCTCTCTCACTTATCCAATCCCTCCTCCTCCCTCTTCTGTGCTCCCCCTTATCCTCTCCTCTCTCTTTTCATCTCCCCTCTCTCTTTTCATCTCCCCTCTCTCTCCCCCGTGCGGCGATGAGGGGCAGCACATCGCAGCGGCAGGCGGCTCGCACGAAGGCGGCGACGTGGCATCGGCTAGGCTGCGCAGAGCGCGCGGCCACGGCGGCCGGAGGCCGGGGGTCATCGGATCTAGAGGCAACGGCCCCCAGATCCGGCGAGGCAGGCAATGACAGACGGACGGGTGGCGGCGGACGCGCGTGGCGAGGACGACATCGACAACAACGCCGCAACGACGACGGCGACGAGCGGGCCTCCCCTGTAGATCCAGATCT
>CM002481.1:13658223-13695871 GCA_000325765.3 Leersia perrieri | reverse complement strand
ACGGCGACGGCCGCCGGCCGGTGGTGACTTTTTTTTTCGGACGGGTGGATATGCCGTCCACAGAAAACACGCCCGTCCAGAAAAATTAAATATTTTTGCAGACAATTTGAATTGGGCGGCGAGCCGCCCGTCTAATGAAAAACCCTCCATGCTACCATCCCTAACCCCTCGTAGTCTCGTACCACCCCTAGCCTTGCTAGCGCGAAGACACCACCAAAGTTGTAAAGCCACCACCGTTGCCAGAGCTTCTACGTAGAGCTAGAGGAGATCGATCAGGGCACGAATCCTGAAATCATTGGTGTACGTGTGGTTGAAAACGATCTGATCCGTTGATAAATCGATAATCTAAATGCCATCACTCACCAGACGCGATGCTCGCCTTTGCTGATCCATGATTCAAGCAGATGCTGCAGTTCGGCGGCGCCGCCCCCTCAGCTCCTCCCTCGACGATGTTCTCCTTTTCCACCGCGGCGGCGAAACCCGACCGGCTCCGTCGCGTCCCTCCTCATGGCGCAGCTCTTCATCGCTCTCACCACGATCTCCCTTCTCCATCGGTAGCAACACCTCCTCCTCCTGCAGCTGCGTATCCGCGGGAAGCGACGGCGACGGCGGCGGCGGCGGCGGCGGCGGCACGGTGACTAGGTATATGAAGCCGATTGATCATTTAAAACTGCATACGACGTGAGAGTATCGGGGGATTAAATGGGCTGAGATTGAGGCCCATCGAAGGCAGAGAGGCTGCTGCGGGAATGGCCCAGCCCAAGCAAACAATTGCTGGAGCTTTAGAGGCCTATAATTAACAATCGTGTTCGTCAACTATTATGAGTTAATTAATTAATAGATAGAGGGGGTCAAAAAAAAAAGAGTTACTCCCTCCAGTTCCAAAATACCAGATGTTTTAGAGAAGAACACGGTTTTTAAAAAATAATTTTGAACATATTCTTCTATTATAATATATATAGAAATACCAACAAATATATGATTTTGTTGAACTACTTTTGAATATTAATCTATACAAATTATATTCATGTTGCTAAAATAAATATTTTTAAAGTTATTTGTATTCAAAATTTAAAAAGTTTGACTTTAGGACAGTTTAAAATATTTAGTATTATTAAACTGGAGGGAGTAATAGATAGAGTGGACGGCTAGCAGTTGGTTTGTTACTAATTTAGGTCATTGCCACTGTTTTTATTGTGCCCAAATGTATCTGAACTATCTGTCGGAGGCTAATGAAGATCCAGGTGCAAAGAAACATCATGGTCAGCAGCGTGGATATAACTGGAGTGATGGCAACTTTCAGGAGGCCTGTTTGACGCTGCAAGTATGCTCCTTAAAAAGGGTGTGTGCTCATGCTAGGCATTTATCTGTATGTTTGAAATTTGGTTGCTATCTACTGTTACTTGTTGACGGCATGTATACTAAAAATCTTTTGCTTCATTGGTCACTATTGAAAATCTGTGCTTCCATTCAAAATAATCATCCTATGGGGATCCAAATGGAGTCTTTTCGCTGAAGTTGGACTTTCTCTATTTTCTGTAAAGTATACACGCATATGTTGTTTCACAAAATCTTGTATTTGCACTCACTTGTTTCAATCACTGTATTATGGATTCCGCCTTTTTTAGAGATTTTTTTCTGAAGTTATTTCTATGTCACTCCAATTTGTAATCTTGTAGACAAATTGTTCACTAAGAATTTCAGGCTAGAGTTGCTTGCTGCTTGGAAACTGAAGAAATCATAAACCATTTAATAAAGGGATAAAAGATTAAAAGATGTGGCAGGTTGCATAACTGACCGCCCACACAAAAATATATATATGGTTGCCCTAAGCCCCTAACAATCTAACATAGACAATTCCGAATCCAAACAAAAATTAAATTGCAAGCAATTTCTAGTTGTATAGTTTCTAAGTTGGCATCGGTGTTGCACAAATAGATCGATCATAATGCAAACGGATCAGGGTCAGGCGGTTTGGAGAGATGTTGCTCCATGAATTCAATGAGATCCATGGCTGTCGCTTTCTCTTGTGTAGCCATCTTCCTCATCTGCTCCCCCATCGTTTGCAAATCGGATTCTAGAAATGCCTCCAGCGCGTCAAGTCGCCTGTTAATTGATTTTGCATCCGCCGCTATTTCATCCAGCCTCTCACCCTGTTCTTCACAGCGAGCCCGCAGGGATGTTAAATATCTGCCTATCTTCTTATGCTTGGATTTGTAATACTCGCCTACCTCCTGCAGATGTGAAATATTAACAGATGAGAGTTAATAGCTGGTTAATTATAATTACAAAAAAAATCATGAACTATAACAGATTGAATTTGAGGAATGGAATGAGTAGGAGGTTATTCCAGTCTTCCAGACATTTGCATGTTCTTTGCAGCAACTCCACAGATTACTTCCTTGTGCATAGAGGTTTGTAATTTGGTGTCGCTTGAACTTCGCACCGCACTGAGGACACTGGAACGAAGAAATCCGAGTATAAAGAAATGAATATACTGATTTAGATATGCTGATAATGAAGGTATAACTAATTAGTGCATATATATGGAATAGTGGAAATGTAAACGTATACCTTTGCTTCTCCTCCTCCAATGTCCAGCCACTTCTCCAGGCACAATCTGCCGTAAACATGTCCACATGGAATGTAACTGAAATAAATGCGATGCGGATGCGATAGTGATGGTCAATACTCAATACAACATATACATACACACGCAACGAAATTATTTGTCAAAAATATATTTTTAAAACAAGATTACGACTGCTTGTCAAATTATTACTCAGTGGCCGCCCTTAGCTATCAGTAATTCTTAATGGAGATCGAATATAATTGATCGATAATCATAATCTAGATCGTTCGCTCACCAGATGCGATGACCTCCGTTGCAGATCCAGGGTTCCATGCAGATGCTGCAGGTGAGCGGCGCCGCCACTGCCGGCGGCGAGATCCGATCACTAGCTCCACCGCGTCCCTCCCCGCCCCGCAGCTCATCTCCATTATTGTCCATCAGCAATAACTCCTCTTCCGCCGCCTCGTGCGTATCCGCCGGCGGCGGCGGCGGCATTGGCGTGAGAGTGAGCCAGCGAAGCATGAGAAGGTATGACGATGAAGCCCATCGAACGATCCACATAGATTAACTGCAGAAGACGATGGGAAGGAATTTAGGTGGAGTATTATTAAATGAGCCTAGGTCGAGGGCTCGACGCCCATCAAAGACGTACATAAAAGGATTTTTGCATGGAGCAACAGCACCGGCTTTGCTTGAACATGGGATGCACGCAGTTTGTCCGATTGTGTTCCTTGTAGGTGTGATTTCAAGCTTCAGCTGTTGCGACTTGCGACCAAAGCTGTTGAGACTGCAGACCATATAATGGTAAGGAGAATAGGAGATGCCAATTTTATTCATATTTTCAGGTTTTGTTTCTGCTGAATTTAGGAAAATAAATTTGAGACACATGATTTTTCTGTGGATGTTTGCTTGGATTTCTCTATCGCTCGCCTAATCAATCTCTATCTCTGTCTTCCTCTTTATCTGTGATGAATCCCTATCTTGTCTCTCTCCCTCTCTGTGTGACAGGGCAAGCATATCATCACAAGACCTTCACAGATAATCGCTCGATAATACAACTACCATCTTATCTTTATCTCAAGGGGGGGAAAGGGAGATTGACACTTCTCACAAAAATAAAATAATGTCCTCCATACAGAGCGTCCAGCACTCCAGCTTGTTGACCCAGAGTCCCAGGATGCCATTATCTCTATCTCTCGCTCTTAAACGAAGAATACCATTCTCTGATTGCACTAATCACTTGACAACAACACTTGCGGACTACACACTAGACCACTCAAGGGTATGATTGAGCGTGAGAAACCGACACTCCCAATCTGTCGAGAAAAAGTTCATGCCCTACGGATTTTGCCTTTGGCCTGCCAATTCTCTCCCTTCCCTTCCACAGCCGGCCATCAACTTCACCAAACACCCACCTTAAATGATGGTTTGAGGCTCTTCGAGCTACGTTAATACTATTCTTAAATGTTTGATGTTGTTGATTTTTTAATATATGTTTGATCGTTCGTCTTATTCAAAAAATTTATATAGTTATTAATTATTTTCGTATCATTTGACTCATTATTACATGTACTTTTATGCATACATATAGTTTTATATATTACATAAAAGTATTTAATAAGACAAACAATCAAACATGTGTCAAAAAGTCAATGACGTTAAATATTTAGGGACGAACAGAGTGTATATTAGACGAAAAAAGAAGGAAGCAACAAAAAAATAATACCAGTAAAAATATCACAATAAAACATGTTCGTCACATGAAGGGAGTACTAGTCCGTTAAACTTGTGTAAACAAAACTTCTACAGTGTTGGCGTGCAATCGGGATAAAAAGAACAGACTGCATATACATCACCCTTATCCAATAAATTTTAAGCGAAATCTTAAAAAGATTTACCTCCAAGTTACTAAGTTGGTGGATTTTCGTTAGATAAACTCCGCATGTTCCATGATTCTTGCATCTGCCCGTGCACATGCGAGCATTATCAAACCCCACGCAATTGACTAATTAAGCAGCTTATCACAAACCACATGCAAAGCAATACAGTATTGCCAATACTCTATCTAACTTGAACATTTCTTATCGAGGCAAAAATAATAAAAACGCGCATGTCCCTCTCCCCTGGACCAGGAGCGCCATTGTGGGCCCTCCGCGACTTCCTCGCCTCCCGGCCCCACATGTCACTCTCGCGCCCCCACGCCCACCAAAATTAAAAAATAATAACAAAAAAAATTAAAACAGAAACGCACTTGGCTCTCTCTCTCTCTCCTCCAAGTTCGTCTTCCTCCTCTCGCCGGATTCGCGACGCCGAATTCCGACCCCCTCCGGCTCCGTGTCCACCGGAGATTGTCCCTCCGGCGATCGGCAACGAAGCCCTAGCCGCCGCAAGCTCCCCCACGGACTGTCCCCGTGCCGTGTGGCGCGCACGCGCCTGCCCGCCGCCGATGCCCGGCGCGCTCCGAGCCGCCGCCCCGCCCCCGCCGCCACGCTGCGACGCCGGGCGCGGGGCGCAGTAAAGGACGCTGATACTGGCCCCTTCTTCCGGGGGCAGCGCAGAGCGGGGGTTCTCGCCTCGCTCCGTCCGTGGTGTTGGGCGTGCGCGTCACCTGTTCGATCTTGGTTCTCTGTGAGGAAGCGCTGCCCCTGATTTCGTCGACGACGCAATGTGCGCCGCGGTATAGATGGTTTTTGTCCTGATCGGCTTCGTGGTAATCTCAGGTATAACGATTTTTTGTTCTTGGTTGATTCTGCTTTTAACTGGTTCGTTATGATTCAATTAGCCACACAGTGGCATTCTAATGGCAATGTCATTACATAATTTGGAATGAAATTTATTGATTGATTTGGGGATTGTTGCGATCTTTCATCGTCATTTACTACTTCCATCTCAAAATATAGCTACGTTTAGCTGAGAATCGGGGCAGGATAGTAGGTATTATCACGATGGTTCTGGAATGTTTGTCCCATTATCCAAAAATTTAGGCACCATCACTATTTTCCGTTTTGTTCTTGGGCTGCAGAAAAGACATGTTTGCTTGTCATAAACATGGAGAGATAATTGCGATTCTGTGTACATTGTAGTTTAGATTGATTTCCTTTTTAGATTTGTCGGTATATATAAAACTTACAGCTGTTATGCTCTTGACAACTTCTCATTGAGAATAATAATATTTGTTGGCAATCTATTTGTCAAGTATTCAAGTAACTGAATTTTTTTTCTTGTGGTGAAACAAAGAATGTTCTAAACTAAATTAGAAAAAAAAATGTACTTTGTTGTTGATACTTGCAGGTATAAAACAAAAAAAAAATAATCTGTCGTGTAAGTTTTGATGATTGATAAGTAAGGGAAAAAAGGCAATTTATAAACATCAAAACTGTTTTTTAATCTATAATATTGTCGTATACCATGCATTTAATTCTAGATAAATTGTCTTAATACATTGTAATGTATATCATAATTCTTGATATATTTTTGTTGCAGAAGATGAGGATGCAAATATGATGATCTCTTTGAGCTCACCCATTGCAGCCACCCATGGAGGCCGATAAAACTTTTGCTGATGTAGTGAAGCTTGTGACGTCGTGGTTGCCACGCCGGTCAAACCCTGACAATGTCTCTAGGGTCTTCTGGATGCCTGATCACAGTTGCAGAGTCTGTTATGACTGTGACACACAATTCACCATATTCAATCGCAGGCATCATTGTCGGCGTTGCGGTCGAATATTTTGTGGCAAGTGCACCACAAATTCCATCCCGGCTTCAAGTGGCCCTGACAGAAATATTGATGAGGGCGACAGGATTCGTCTCTGCAACTTTTGCTTTAAGCAATGGGAGCAAGAGAAAGCCGCTGCTCTCAAGCAGGTGATGCCAGTGCTTAGTCCTTCCTTGTCTGAGGCGAGTCTGTTTAGCACCAAGTCAACAATTACCATCAATAGTGTTAGTACAACAGCTGGGTCTTACTCTACTGGACATTATCAACATGTGGCTCGTGCTTCCAGCATTAGCCCACCCAAAAGTTCCCAAGACAAAGTCTCTCATAATATGCTAGACACCCATGTGCATGAGAAAAGTATGGTGTCCACTGTTTCGAACAAAGATGAGACTTCTTCAGTTCAGTTTGGCTATTACACAAATAGGTAATCTATGAAATGCCATTTCATATGATTTAATCCATTTAAATTGTAGCAATATGTTTTACTTTCTTTAAATATTACTTCTTGTGGTTCAACATACTTTCTTTTAAATGTGTGCATAAGAATGAAGAATGCAGCTAAAATAATTTAAACTCATATTTGAAAAGATGGGTCAATTATTAATGAGGGTAGTAGCATTTATGTAGCAAGGTCAAATCAGGAAAAGAAGAGACAAGTTTATCGAAGTTCTAGGATGACCTATATTAGAGAAGGTCGAGAAGGCTAAAAATGTTATAGTTTGGATCAGAGGGTGTATCACTTCAATAATAAATCTGTTGTTAGGAGCTTGACACTGAATATTAATTGATTTTTTACCTTTTTATGTGTTGCTTGATGATTGACAAATTATGATGATTTCTCATCATGTGATAGTCTTCTTCAGGAGTGATGATGAAGAAGAAGAGTGTGCTGCTTACTGCTCTGATAGGCATGTGCCACATCAACAGCACAATGACAATTATTATGGCCCAGATGAGTTTGACGAGCTTGATTCATCCTATAATCCAACTATATCTCAGACAGTTGAAGAAAACGTAATTTCTAAAGAAGTCTCCCCTCATGCAGCACAAGGATTCCCCAGCACATTGCCTGTCACAAAAGTGGAGGATGAGCATGATCCTGACAATAGTTCTGAGTGCGGGGCTGCTTCATCCATTTATGCTCTTGAAAGTACTGATACAAACCCATTGGATTTTGAGAAGAATGAACTTTTTTGGTTTCCTCCTGAACCAGATGATGAAGAAGATGAAATGGAAGTTGGATTTTTCGATGATGGTGATGAGGATGAGCCTGTAGCTGACAATGAGCAGTGTCGCATTCGATCATCCAGTAGCTTCAGTAGTGGGGAATTTCGAAGCAGAGATCGGTCGAGTGAAGAACATAAGAAAGTAATGAAGAATGTTGTTGATGGACATTTCAGGGCTTTGATTTCACAACTGTTGCTGGTGGAAAATATTTCATCACATGAGGGCGATGAAACAGGTTGGTTGGAGATTGTTACTTCAGTATCATGGGAAGCTGCAAATTTTCTCCGACCAGACACTAGCCAAGGTGGTGGGATGGATCCTGGTGGATATGTTAAGGTCAAATGCTTAGCGTGTGGGCACCGTAGTGAAAGGTGAATGGTTTATCACGGTTCATAATTCAAATGCCTGGTCCCTATTAGTATGTTAATCCAACTAACATATAATTTCCTTCATATTGTTTGACCATCAAATAGTGTTAATTTCAAAGTATTTGATCAATAATCCTTATCTGAAGTCTGCATCCAATTGCTTTCAGCACTGTTGTAAAAGGAGTAGTCTGTAAGAAGAATGTTGCGCATAGGCGCATGACATCGAGAATAGAGAAACCTCGTCTCCTTCTACTAGGAGGTGGTCTTGAGTACCATCGAGTCACACATCAGCTGTCAAGTATTGACACGTTGCTCCAGCAGGTTCATGAACCTTTTTCATGTTTCTTGTATGCAACCTCAGGCTTTTGTTGACCTTATATATGTATGTTTTCTCCAACTACAGGAAACAGATCACCTTAAAATGGCAGTTGCGAAGATTGCTGCTCAAAAGCCTAATTTGCTTTTGGTTGAACATTCAGTTTCTCGCTATGCTCAGGATTTGCTTCTAGAGAAGAACATATCACTCGCTTTAAACATAAAGAAGCCCCTTTTGGAAAGAATATCTCGTTGCACAAATGCTCATATAGTTCCTTCTATTGATTACCTACCGTCTCAGAAGCTTGGTCATTGTGAGCTGTTTTATGTGGACAAATACGTTGAACATTCTGTGAACTCAAATAATACAGCAAAGAAAATGCCAAAGACCATGATGTTTTTTGAAGGATGCCCAAAACCATTAGGTTGCACTGTAAGTATTAAATTGTTCTCCTCTTTTTACATCTTGGATAAATGGGCAACAAGCATGAAGAGTGTTCCTTGCATAAAAAACATAATGCTACTTAGGGTGATGCTAGCAATAGCTTATCTCCCTTGATAAGTAATAGTCTTGCAAACCAAAAGATGTCAACAGAATCTTGGGTGAGTTCCAGCTTTTTAAAAAAATAATTCATGACACTATTTATGTCCTGTTGTCCCCTAGTTTCTTGTATTGAATAGAGCAAATTACACTTTACACCAGGTAAATTGATTCGTGTTTCACTTTGCACTGGGTTTAGCTAAACTTGTCACCTTACATCAGGCATAGCAAACTTTCCTTGACATAACACTACCTATTGAGAGTTTGGGTGCCGAATGCACAGAGCAGCCTCCAAAAGTCCACACCATCCTTGTTGGAACACTCTAGTGCATGTTACTTTCATATTCGAGAAGAAAAGAAAAGGTGCAATTTACTCAATAATGAAATGTAATCTTTACCTGAAACCCGTTGTGCTCGTATGATTTGCAGGTTCTGCTGAAGGGAGGTAGCTTGGATGAGCTAAAGAAAATCAAGCATGTGGTACAATATGGCATATTTGCAGCATATCACTTGGCTTTGGAAACATCTTTCCTTGCAGATGAAGGTGCTACTCTACCAGAAACTCCACTGAAATCTCCATTGACTGTAGCCTTGCCAGATAACCGGTCTACTGCAGACGGCTCCATTTCAACAGTGCCAGGTTTCAGGTTTAATGTTTCCAACAACCAGCAACCAACTGATAATTTTGAGCACCTTGCCGCAAGCTCCATTAGAGCAACTGACCCAGATCGATCAGCTGTTCCACCAGTGTCCAGTGAATGCACTACCCAGTCTCAAACTAGTTGCTCTCATTCTTCTGGAACTTGGCCTGCTATTGATGGTCGTTTGAACAACAAGACAGTTGATGAAATAGAGAAGGCCACTGCAATATCAGATTCTGCTTCAACATCGGGTGTACTTATGAATCATTCATATATATATTCTGCTCTAGAGAAAAATTGGTATTCTGGTGATTATCACGAGTATGGTTCAACTAGGTCAGACGTTAAGATAATGATGACAGATCTAGCCAACTCAAATAGTAGTTGTCATCATGGCACATCTGAGGCCAGCACTAATATCACTAGTTTTGCTAATCTAAAGGATCCTTTTGATGGTTCAGTTGATTTGGTAAAGATGGGAAATGTGACAAACAGCAATTTAGTGATGGTGCGACCAGTGCCTAGTCCTGCTGCACAAAATCAAGAAACTAATCAAGGACATGAGATCACATCAAACAAGGAAGAAATTATGGCTTCTGATCATCAGAGCATCTTAGTCTCATTATCCATACGATGTGTCTGGAAAGGAACTATCTGTCAGCGCTCCCATATGTTACGCATAAAGTATTATGGTAACTTTGACAAGCCTCTTGGAAGGTTTTTGCGTGACTGCCTATTCAATCAGGTTTCCCCCCTTTTCATTTCTTATCCTTGGTTTTTTTGCACATCTTTATTAGTGTACTTCATGTATCTTACAGTAGCTACTATGCATATTACAGGGTTTTCAATGCAATTCCTGCGATAAACCACCTGAAGCCCATGTCCATTGCTACACACATCAGCAGGGAAGTCTAACGATATCAGTTAGGAAACTTACAGAATTTGTTTTGCCAGGCGAAAGGGATGGGAAGATTTGGATGTGGCACAGATGTCTAAAGTGCCCGTGGAGCAATGGATTCCCACCAACAACTCTAAGGATTGTCATGTCTGATGCTGCTTGGGGTCTGTCACTTGGTAAATTTTTGGAACTTAGTTTCTCAAATCATGCAGCTGCAAGTAGGGTAGCCAGTTGTGGTCACTCTCTCCATAGGGACTGCCTTCGGTTCTATGGGTAAGCAGTCTTCAGACTTCAGATAGTTTTCTGGATTGACCTCAGTTAGTGTTACTGAAGAGTGATTATAAATGTCATCTGGAATTCAAATGAATGTTCTCACATAATTATGCTTTACAGGTTTGGAAAAATGGTGGCATGCTTCCGATATGCACCAATTAATGTTCATTCTATTCATGTGCCACCTCATAAACTTGATTTCAGTCACCAGCCTTTGGATTGGATACAAAAGGAAGCAAATGAGGTGTGTATCATAATCATAATCATAATCATAATCATCATAATAATAATCATAATCATAATCATAATCTATACTCCTGTAAAGTGAATCTTCACCCTGCCTACTCCCATTATAAATTTTGGATATTACCCCTTGAACTTCTTAATATTAAAAACAATCAAACCTAAATGGAAAACCACATATAAAATCATATTAAATTAAATATTCTCTATAGAAAAAAGATGGGTAAATCATTTCACAGAAAATATATTTTTATTTTTAGGAAACATTATAATGTATTTTCTTAAACCTAAATGGAAAACCACATATAAAATCATATTAAATTAAATATTCTCTATAGAAAAAAGATGGGTAAATCATTTCACAGAAAATATATTTTTATTTTTAGGAAACATTATAATGTATTTTCTTAAACCTAAATGGAAAACCACATATAAAATCATATTAAATTAAATATTCTCTATAGAAAAAAGATGGGTAAATCATTTCACGGAAAATATATTTTTATTTTTAGGAAACATTATAATGTATTTTCTTATATCTGTAAAAAGCAAGGGCATTCTGTTAAGTTGCACGCACCGAACCCAAAAGCCTAAGCTGTTGGGGAAAGATGGGCAATTCACTTTATACACTCCAACCCCCCCCCCTCACGCAAGACCCCCTCAAGTCTCAAGCGTGGAATATTGGAGTGGGCAGCACTTATTTGATTTAATTGCGCGCCAACCAGGATTCGAACTCGAGACCTCTAGCTCTGATACCAGTTCAACCCAAAAGCCTAAGCTATCGGGGAAAGGTGGGCAATTCACTTTATACACCGAACACATTCAACTAGTAAAACAAAGGTTTCCAACTTTACTGAATTTTTTCAAAATTCTTGCTCCAAAAGTAGGTCTTTATGACAAACCGCTCCTTGTTATTCCTAGATTGCTGAGATTTTCCGTTTTCACCAAATCTTCTCAGGTCATTGACCGAGCAAAGACTCTCTTTGATGAAATATCACGGGCTTTACATCAGCACTCTGACAAAAAGGCACATACTCTTAATGTGGATTGCAGCAATTACATTGCATATCTTGAATGTTTGCTTCGAAAGGAGAGGTTGGAATTTGAGGTATACTGCTTTCTAGATATGGCTTTGTTGCATCATCATTGAATTTAAATTTACTTTTACTTCCAAGTTATGGGAAAGGCACACCATTGGTCGGCCTCCAAGGTCATGATTTTATGTGCAGTTGTGCAACTAGCCACATACATACTTAAACTTTACTAACATGCTTATTTTATATACAATGTCAAGGAGATATAGCATTTGTTGATGTCTCATTTAGCAAAATTATATCACTGATAAGTGAATACACAACTCTGTTATGCCTAGAATGCACATTCTTGATTTTCAGGTTTAGAGGCAAATAGGAATGTTGTTTCATTTCAGAACAATAGGGTCTTTAGATATGATAATCTGACTAGTAAACTTGAAGTTCAATCATATAGGTTTAATCTGATTATTGATGGACATTTCTAAAAAAACAACCACTCAGTAATACCACATTATCCCTCTTGGTTTGAAAATAGTACTAGTGACTCCAAAAATTCCTCAAAATATGATCTTAAGTTATTAACATAAGAGCACCTTGTGGATAGTACCATAGATATGCCCCCTCAGTAAGGCAAGATACATTCTATCCAGAAATTTTAGTGTTGTGTATCTTGTACTTGGATGCATGCATTGTTTTTGTGATTGCTTGATAGATTTTCTATTTTTTTCTAATTAGGGGTGTTTGAATAAAGTTTTGAAAAAGGAGACGCAGAATTTTCAACCAGATATTCTTGAGATCAATAGGTTGAGGCGGCAGTTACTCTTTCACTCTTATTTGTGGGATCAAAGACTGATAGCTGCTGCAAAATCAGATAGAAGTCGCCAAGAACTATATAGCTTCAGGCCAGTTGATAAGGAGGTGATCCAGTCTATAGATACTGTTGCTGAGCTAAATGCCATAGAAAAGCCTCAAAATAAAATCAGTGCAACTGAGGTTTCATTTAAAGATCATAAATTTGTTGAGTTTCTTCACGAGAGCAATGATGGTGGGACTACCCCAAGAGTTTATCAATGTAATATCTGTCCTAACCATGACCAGCAAATAGCCATCAGTGAATCTGATTCGATCCAAAGAGGCAGCAAAACACCTCTCTACAGCAGTGTCAGTATTAATGCGGACTCAGTTCCACTGGAACCTGATCTTGTAGCTCGACGCACCCTTTCAGAGGGGCAGTTCCCCAGTTTATTGGATGTTTCTAATGCACTTGATGCAAAATGGACTGGTGAAAATGATCCTGTCGCTGACAGCACGACCATGCCAGATTGTGTGTCATCCTCAGAGGATTCAGAAGAACATGTGACTGATACTACACCTTCATATGCCTCTGTCTTGCTGAATAAGCTAGGTGACAGTGCAGAGGACCAGCCCAACTGGTTAAGGATGCCTTTCTTGCAATTTTACCGCTCTCTCAACAAGCAGTGTAGTCGCTCATACAGGTTTGATGTTCTCAATGAATATACTCCTGTTCATGTTTCTTTTCTTAGGACGGTGGAGCGCCAGGTTGGGCCCAAATTTTTCTTTCCAATCGGTGTTAATGACACTGTTGTTGGAGTTTATGATGATGAACCTACTAGCATCATCTCCTATGCGCTTGCTTCCCATGAATATCATCTTCAGCTATCAGAAGAACTGGAAAGCGACACAACAGATAATTCACTCTCAGTAATTGATTCGAGAAGTGCCTCGGTAACTGAATCAGTGGATGAAACTACTTCTGAACTTCTAAGAAGTTTTGTATCTGCAGATGACAATATCCTCTCTATATCAGGAAGCAAGAATCCACCCCCTTCAGATCCACTCGCACACAGAAAAGTAAGTCACATAAAGGTGAATTTTGGTGACGAAGGTCCTTTAGGACAAGTGAAGTATACTGTGATTTGTTACTATGCAAAAAAATTTGATGCTTTGAGGAGAATATGCTGTCCATCAGAGCGTGATTTTGTTAGGTCACTTAGTCGTTGCAAGAAATGGGGTGCTCAAGGAGGAAAGAGCAATGTATTCTTCGCAAAATCACTTGACGATAGGTTTATAATTAAGCAGGTTACCAAGACGGAATTAGAGTCTTTTATGAAATTTGCTCCAGAGTACTTCGGATATATTTCGGAGTCAATTGTTACTGGCAGTCCTACTTGTATTGCAAAAATTCTTGGTATTTATCAGGTAAGTTTCATTTTTTGTCTTCTGATTGCAGACCTGCTCATAAAGAAATTATTGCTATGCCTTTCTACCTGTAATTTTTTTAGAGTTGTGTCCCATAGTTTATATGATGACTAGCGACATTTGGGATCATTGTCCCAAAATGTGGTTGTCCACCTTTTTGAAACTCTTACCATTAGTACATGTACATATAGTTCAGCTATGTGAAAGTAGTATTATTAAATTTGTCTTGCACTGTACTTCCATCATAAGTTTTATAATATACTGCTATTAGTGTATATATAATTATATAGCCAAAGTCTTCCATTGGAGATTGTTAAAAAGTCTAGAATGCCCTATATTTTGGGAAACAGGGAGTTTTAAGTATCCATAACATTTGACTTTTCCTTATTTTATTGATTTGATTCGGTTAAAAAATGATCAAATGATACCAGAAAAAAGTATAACTATGGGCATTACATAGGAAAATAGCACCATTGCGAGTTATATTTTTAATGTGAAATTTATGTAAGCAAGCGATGCATAAACTTCTTTTTTTGTTTCAAATCAAGTTCCTCAGTATTAGCAAGGTTAATTACTTATCCTAGTCATCCAGTTAATGATCTCACAACCTGAAATTGATTGAGACATAGTACAATTTTGTCTGAAAATTTTATGTAGTCACAACTCAAAACCTTCGTATATGATTCAAAGAATTGGAAGCATCGCCTCGTTATTGCATCCAGAATTCAATGTATTTTATATTTTTATCTACAGAAGTTCTTATTGTGAGTTGTTTTTACTGAGCCTAATCATTTGATGTCCCATAGGTCAAGAGCCTGAAAGGTGGAAAGGAGATGAGAATGGATGTTCTGGTGATGGAAAATCTTTTGTTTGAACGCCATGTGACAAGATTATATGACTTGAAGGGCTCGACAAGATCAAGATATAATGCTGACTCCAATGGTAGCAATAAAGTACTTCTTGATCAGAACTTACTTGAAGCCATGCCAACCTCCCCTATTTTTGTCGGGAACAAGGCAAAACGGCTGCTCGAGAGAGCTGTTTGGAACGATACTGCATTCCTTGCTGTGAGTATAAATCATGTGCTCACTGCTTAGTTCTTATATATTGACATTTGTTTTTTCTATATATTATGTACTTTTATCCATATAATTGTACTTTTTTATGAGTATTTCGTATAACCATGATAAGACATTCTAATTTGCGTCTAGATCAAGCAAATCCCTGCAAAATACATAATGCCAAGGTTGTTTCTGCTGTTGCCCTTCAAAGCTAGGTGCATATAACCACAATCTTTTCGTGGGAAACATATAAAGTTGATAACGTTAATAAAAATAGTCCTAACAATGCTAGGGAAGTGTGATCTATCATTTATCTAGCAGGCAATGATATGCATCAGGATACAATTGATATTGGAACATATAGGTCGGCTTGTGTAATTGTTGGTGTGTAATCTAGCTCAAGATATTTGCCTGTTCATATTCAAATTTGAAATGTGCCTCTTGCTTTTTTTTTTCTCTTAGCATCCTACTCTTCTCTGCTTTTATTAATTAATTATGTTTCATGTTGTAATGGAGCTTAGTATTTATATTGAATTCCTGACCAAAAAATAGACAGAAACCCACTAGCAGAGAGCCTGTAGGAAATATGTGACCATAATATAGAATACTTAAAGAGTTAATTGCATCTTTAAGTAGCAAACTTGCATGGATAGTACAATGCACCATGCTACATTGATCTTATCTGTTTGAATGACCAGTTCAAGTTTATTGGGCAACGAAATTCCAAACTGTGTATCTCTTTCACTAAGCTTATATGGGGTTTATTACAGCATGCCTTCCAGACATGGCCGATGATATGTCATGTCCATAATTTGATATGTTTACTGTGGTGCATGGATGTGGGTTGTACATGAAGAGCAGGGCTAGTATATTTTACTACTGACCCATGAGTTTTAACCTTTCATAATTGCCCCCCTATGGAACACCTAAGTCTTAATTGACTAGTCAAGCCAAGGCCAAGGAAAGAATCATGCAGGTCTGTAGCACCTTGGGTACTGTTTAGGTGGTGGCTTCCTTCTATAGAGGTTAGCTTGGTTTGGTTAGTTTGCATTCTTTATCTTAGGTTGTTTTGTTTCTTTCCAAGTTGGAGATTATTTGTTAAGAGGTCAAGTCAAATTGTCCTTGTAGAAGGGCAATGAATAAACAAATTTGTAGTTTCTTCCCTCTTTCAACTGATCCTAGAGTCCACCACCTTATGGAAAGACCCCTCTGCCAGCAGCTAGATGAGAGCATTGTGCTACCCTTGGTTCTTGGAACCAATGCAACCAATTCCAAAAACATAGAGGGCTTGAACCAGCGGTGCAAATTTTTGTGCAGATGAATATCTTGCATGGCAAATCAAATGGTTAGCATTGATGCTATGTTTGCTTACAGTTGGTGGTGCCTCATCTTGAGAGTTTTCTTCTTTCTATTGTTAATATATGCTGTTGCCTGGTAATTGCTGCTAAGTTTATATCGTACAACTTTTGATGTTAATATTTGGCAACTTTGCTGCAGTCCATAGATGTAATGGATTACTCTTTACTTGTTGGTGTTGATGAGAAGAAGCATGAACTTGTGATGGGCATCATAGATTTTATGAGGCAATATACATGGGACAAACATCTAGAGACATGGGTGAAAACTTCAGGAATATTGGGCGGACCAAAGAATGTTGCACCAACAGTAATTTCACCAAAGCAGTACAAGAAGCGGTTCAGAAAAGCCATGTCGACTTACTTTCTTGTTGTTCCAGATCAGTGGTCACCAACAGCAGTAGTCCCCAACAAGCAAGTAGCGGATAACCAAGATAACGAATAAATTCTCTCGACAAGGTTATGAAACATGTGAACCTTTCAAATGCAGGGAAGTATTCGTCAAACAACTCATTTTTTGGGTGACGTATATAGATTTTGATTCATTACAATTTTGCTCATTTTATTGGGTAGTGATATTTATATGGTGCCTTTTTTAATCCTTATTTATTTATTGGGAAGATCAAGTGCACAAATGTTAGCTGAAGTTTTTGGATGCTCTAGATAGAATTCAACCAGTGCTGTATAGGGCTGTATAAACATTTCTGCGCATCATCTAGATGAGTAAGCGCACTGAAACACAATACCAATGTATAAAAAATTAGAAAATTTTCCTTTTTGCTGTTCCAAATAGTGTCCTCTCTTATCTATTCGTTTTTAACATTAGATAAATATATATATGGCTGGTTGGTAACTTCCGCATACCTTTGGAGGGCAATTGTCAATATTGAGCTGCGGATGAAATCTGTAGTACCATGTATTTGGGCCATCATTATCCAAAAAAAATGTATTTGGCATGGCTTGCGACAACTGAAGAGCCTTTGTTTATACTGAGTAGTAGTGGTACAGTATAGCGTACCTCTGCTTAGAAATATATTCGTAAGCCTATATATGGTTTGGTCAATTGATTGTTTTAGATGATCGATACAAAGGATTTCTCTGTAATGCCATATTATTGCATTTAGTATTAACACGGTATTATTTTATCTTTTCAAGAATATTATGAGGGGCGAGTTTTGCTACATAACATCATTGACTAGAGAAATGACCCCACTAAAATAGAGTAATGCACAGCTCTGGACTTGCAGCTGGCAAATTACCGCAATACCCCAAATAAACCACGGTGAAATCAACCAGCCGAAGGAAGAAGACAGACGCATCCTGCCAGCATTTTACCCAAGACCAAGAAAGATACGGTGTATTGCAGCCTGCATCAGGCAGTAGTAGCATCTTCTGCTCGCACTGAAACTCTGCAGAAGAAAAGCCGAAGAAAAAGAAAAGGCAAGAGGAACTGCAGCCGCATGCGTGCATCCACATATGTACCGCACAAATTTATCTTTTGCTATTTAATAAATAGTGGAAATTATATGTCTAGTCTTGCCAGCAAAACATTTTTTATACAATGGGCATTTCATTCGTTAACCGTTTATCAAACCAAGAATGCGCACAGAGAAAAGAAAGAAAGAACAACATAGACATCACACATCTTGCGGCAGACAGGAAGAAAGCAAAGACTAAGAAGCAATGGTCAAAAATACTCTCTCCGTTTTTTATATTTGACACCGTTAACTTTTAAACAAAACTTTATGCAAATATTATCTATTTTGTTATGGGTTGTTTCATTATTAAAGATATTTTCAAGATGATTTTTGTTTTTATATATATTAAATTTTTTGAATAAGACGAATGGTTAAAGTTGTGTTTAAAAGTCAACGGTGTCAAATATAAAAAAACGAAGGGAATAATGTCTCTTCAGATTGTCAGTTGTACAGTACTCCAACATTGCCCGAATTAACCGATGTTGACGGTGATACTATATCTGTCCTAAAGTATAGTTGTCCTATATACTGAATTGGGTATTTTCTAATATAATGTATTTAGACATAACCTCTGTTCCAGGTACCATTGTACTAGAAAATGTTACTTCTCGTACTAGATAGCTATGTTTTGGAACGGGGAGAGTACTAGATTTTCATCTAGAGATAGCTCCAAAACAACACATTCAACAAAAAAAAACGATAAACATATGTTGACGATGTAGAGTCCACATAAACTGAATCAAGCCTTTCAACCCTAGGGCATTGAACTATTTACCACTTTTACGGATGACACTTTAATTAAGTCACTGACAAGTGGGACCAGCTGAGTAACTGACAGCGGTTTCGGATGGCATTTCATATGCCATTCTATCGGTAAGAGTGACAAAAGATTAATTATTTCTGCAACCGTAAGTTGCCATAACTATACTCCTTGGCATTGCTTGCCATTGGTATCAATCAACTAAAAGAAAAATAGTTCAGAATGAACAATAGCCAAGTGGTCGAGGCCACCAAGCTACCTTTTACTATCATTATCGACTATCTTTCCAATAGATGTTAATGGGGCTTGTCGAACAGCCAATTTGCTGCAGCCATTTGGCTGCACTGCAATAGCCATAAACTAAAAGCATGTTTATGTTGGTTGCCCATTGCAGCACAGCCACATCTGCTGAACAGTTGAACACTCCTAATGTCTAACAGAACCACATGCCAAACCAGAGTCCTAAATAAGGATAATTGAGGGGTAGACACAATATGAATGCACCAAACATATGCCATGCCTTCGAAATTGAACAACAGTTTGTTTTGGTGTCTAGTGTTTTGTTGTGCTATTTGGCTCACTAGAAAAGAATGGATTTTTGAAGACTCTCTTATCAAATCTCCCTTGCAGGTTGTGTACAAAGCATTGTCTTTTCCTAAGAAGTGGAGCTGCCTATTAAAAAGGAAAAGAACATGATGTGTTGTGTAGATGGCGAGAAGACATGATGACAAAGCTGAATGATCTTAGAAGTTAACTTCTGACTGTGTCAATTGATTAGATGTTGCTGGGTTTTGCCTGTTTGTTTAATCCTTCTTGAGTCCTTAGAGTTAGCTCCTGGATAGCAACGTAGTATCCCGGTGTTACGTTGGCTTTGTTTTTTGTTATCCTTTCCGTCCAAACTCTTGTAACCAGCTGTTTAGGCTTTTTTTTTTCGAAAGCCGGATCAACGAATATTGATCTTCTCTCAAAAAAAAATAAACACTAGGAACAGCCTGAGATATTGTTAGTTTTCGTGCAATGACCTTATATAGACTTTGTCAAGCTCCTCACCGTAGGTAGGGGGCTATATTTTTCAATCTTGGGAAGTCCAACTACAGTGCAAACTAAAATGGATGTTGTCCAATAGTCTTTAGATTAATTAGTTCCATGTCACTATAACTTTGTGGATTTAGAATCTACCATTACTATTCATAAAATCGGTTATATGCCACTGCAATTTTCTGAAATTAGAACAACGCCCCTCCTGTCACGTTTTTCGTCAAATCCCTCGTCTTGCCCTTTTTTCCGTCTTCTCTCCTTCTTCGTTGACTTGGGCGCATCCCCCACGTTGGTCAAGACAAAAAGGGCAGAGGAACCGCCGCCGCCGTTGAAGCTGGCGTTGAAGAGCGCCACTACCGAGGATATAGGCCGAAGGGAAAGGAGTTGGAGCTGGATCTAGTGCGGGAGTAAGCCGAGGGAGCTCGCCGGCATAGCCGTGTCCTCCCGGCTCACGGCGGTGCAGGAGGCCGACGGAGCCGGCGAGCTCGGGCAGGGGCGGCAGGGCTTGGGAGCCGCCGTCGTGGAGGTCGCCGACCCCCTCCCTTCTTCGCTGGACCCAGAAATAGCCAAGGAGAGGAGAAACGGAGGACTCCACTAGTCGCCGGAGGAATTGGTCCTCACCATCGATGCCGACTCCTCACCGCCGTCCTCCCCAACCTCCATCCGCCACCGCTCGAGCGCTACTCCAAACACCGCCTCCTCTCCCTCCTCGCCTCAGCCGCCGCCGCAAACCCCACCCTCCTCCTCCCCCGCATCTGCGCCGCCGCCGCGCGCCCACCGACGTCGACGAGTCATCCCTCGCCGCCGCCTTCTCCCGATTTGTCCCCCTCGCTCCCGGCGGCTGCGACGTCGTCTCCCGCCGGCGTGCACGCTCCGCGAGGTGAGTACCTGCCGCGTCGTCGTCGCCGGCCGCCATCTCCGCGCAGTTCACCTCCACCGGTGAGGGCGCTAGCGCCGACCCACCCCCTTGCTCCCGGCAGCGGCAAGGGATATCTCCGCCGGCGCGCGTGCTCCACAAGGTGAGTGTCCGCGGCATCATACGTCGCTGGCCGCCATCTCCGCGCAGTTCGCCACCACCGGTGGGGGCACCAGCTCCGCCCAGATGGGAGAGATGGAGAGGGGAAAAGTAACGGAGGAGATGGATTATGACAGAAAAAAAAAAAAAGCTGACGGTAGTGGTATGGAACCGATTTTAGAAAATAACACCCGATTTCATAAATAGTGACAGATTTCTATAATTAACCCATCGTCTTTTGTGCTTGCTAGATTCTCTCTGACCGTGCTACTACTATTGTGGAAGAGAGGGTAATTGGAGTATTGAACAGACATCCAACATTTGGTTATACCACGTCAATAATTATAAAATATTCTGCTCTTAAACAATTGAAGTATTGTATAAACAATGAACTTTACTTTTTACTTTTACATGAACGAATGGACGATCGCCAGGAAACGCAAAGGAAATCGTGTAGATTTTTAGCCGTTAGATATGCTTTGGTATACGTGCCTATAGTGATGTGAATTGAGGATAAAATTTATGGTTTTGGACTGTACATCACTAAAATGGATGGCCCAAATTGTGATGAGTCGGGTCCAGGTGAGGTTGGACGTAAGCTCGACACACCAATCCGGATTTCCCGAATCCTGCAATCTTAACACCATACGCCCAAAGTCCGACACACCGATCCGGATTTCCCGAATCCCACAATCTTAGTACCGTAACTCCGTCGCACCCACTCGGGGAAAGGCCTAATTGCCCTAAAAGTCTAGTCTGATAGAGGAAGGGTGACTCTTCCTTTTAAGATGGCTTCCTCCTCCCTAGCTAAGCAAGGTGAGATTATTCAGAGGCTCACACGGTCGCCGCCCGACTACAACCGTACTAGACAATTATGTGTTGCGTCTTTGTCAGCGGATAATAGTGGAGGACATCCTCAAATTGTGTGTGGTTGCTAGGTGAAGTTGAAGAGCTCAATCCAGCATACACGTACGCGAGGGGGCCTGTGAGCGCAGACTTCTCTACAGCATCCAGCGTCCGAGCGTCTTCCTACAGTTACTACAGTAATAACAGTTAGCCCGCCACGACGGCACGACGCTGGCTGGATCCAGCATGAACCAACCAAGCGGGCGGTCTGGTCCGATCCGGTCGGTCGGTCGGACCCCATCGCCTGCGCTGCGCATCTCGTCCTTGCTACGCAGAGCAGAGGGCCCACTGGCAGGCAGGCAGGCAGTGGGGCCCACGTACGGGCAGGCAGGCGTCCCCCATTTGACTTGCGTAAAAGCAAAAGCGTCGTCGTCCGTCCACACACACACAGTCGCTCTCCTTGGCCGTTTGCAGCACACTCACAAAAAAACTGGCAGTGGCACTGTGGCAGTAGGAGAGAAGAGATTCTCCCTACGAGGAGGGACGGACGGACGGCGAGAGACGAGACGACGGCCAATCCGATCCGATCCGATCTGAACCGACGGCGAGAGGAGAGACTGGGAGAGAAAGAGACCGGGCGGCCGGCACGCAGCGTGTGTCTCTCTCTCTACGTGCTGTGCCCGCTTTTGCTTTTGCCTTTGCGGCGAGTATACTACTGCTGCTACTTTCGCTTTTACTGGAGTACCACTCTACTCCTTGTGTTGTTGCTCAGCTGCATGCATGGTCAGTCAGCCATAGAATACTGCCTCTCTTCTCTCTCGCCTTTGACATGGTGTGATGCACGCGCGAATCACGATGTTGCAGCCACCCTGCGTACGTACGTGCGACCCCCGGGCCCTGGCCGCCCGGCACCCAATATATTTTGTATCTTTCCTCTAATCCGTCGATCAGTTGGTTACCATAGTAAATCCATCGATCGGTCGCCCTAGTACAGGACACATTCTTCGTTCCACTGCCACCTACGATCAGTTTCCTGCTTCTTCCCCAAGAGCATTTCCAGCGTAGAGTTCGATTTTTTAGTCAGCTCAGTTCGACCATAACTTAAGAGTTTGATTTTGTTTTTTTACATGCAACTCCGGCTTCCACGGTGTGTAAAGTTCGGTTTTCTCACCCACGGTTCGATATTTCATTTACACTAGAGTTTCTCTAGACATATAGCGCATGAAGAAAGGGAGGGAGTAGAAGATAAGGCTACAACGAGTCTCAATGTTTTGCTTGCTTGACAGTGCCCTACCATATATATTACACGATCGACGCTACAACGAGCTCTGTCTGTATGTATATATAGTTGTCTTGGGCCCCTTGGCTCCATCATTAACTGTATCGTAGCAGTAAAACAGTAAGCTACCAAGGTATCTGTACGTATACGTGCAATAGTCCTTGGTGGTGGCTTGGTACGTCAGATAACTTACTCCGGCCACTTGGACACTTTGAAAGCAGCAGCAGCGGTAAAGAAGTAAAAAAAAATGCACATCTACGGCGTTGAATTGAACAAAAGCAAAATCTCGTACGTGCGCCCGCAGGCATCAAGGCATGTACAGTACTCGGTCAAGGACCATCTGCTAGCTTGCACGTCTCGGCCAAAAGCAAAAGTTCCCGATTCCTAGCAAGGCGTAGAATATGGATAGATCGATTAGATTACTACTCCTCGTAAACTATAGCAGCGACATGCATGGGGAGACGCCGAGCAAAAGACGGTGTGTAGTGTAGCTATGCATGTTTTCGTCCTCATTTTCCTCCCCAGGCTTTTTTCTCACACCGCATGCCATGCCACTTGTTTTTTTTTTTTTTTTTAGGAATCATGCCACTTGTATATAGGAGTAGTAGTAGAGCTGAATTTTAGTCGCCTTGGAATTCGTGAAGATTCTTTCAGCAGAGGTCAAACCCCTATCCGTCGTCATGCATCTTTTTGTTTGTTGCTATCCATCTGTAAACTGTGGAGGAGTAGGACATGTCCATATTCCATCGCCAGAATATTTACAACACTACCGGTAGTAATTGTCAATTTACTGGTAATAATTGTCAGACGCAAGCACTCACAATACATAGCTTTCAGCCTTTCAATCGTGAACTCACTAAGCTGATTCTCCATTTACATAGGAATACATGATACTAGTGAAAATTAGCCTGCATTTAATTATAAAGAGGCTGGTCGGATCTGTACCAGCTGCAGCCACGGCCAGCCACAGCTAGCTAAAATGATTAGGGCCAAAGTTTTGCAGTCTGCTGTCATTTTTAACCGTACCAAACAGTTTGGTATTGTCAAATTTTGGAAAGTCAGCAATCTAAACATATCCAAAAACTCTACCATACCTTATCATTCCAAGATTTTTTATTTTCGACAAGCTTCTTCAACCAACTTCATACAAAAAATAGTTGGCAAGGCATCGAACTAAACAACACCCATATATCTCTACCCTATCAAATTTTGGTGTTGCCAAAATTTTGGTATCAGAATAAACAATCATTTTTATCTCTCAATGAAAATACCTCATAAAACCACCTCTGTCAGTTTGATTACCATCAATTGAATGCATAGCAAAACAATGTCACAACTTACCGTATCTCACATCAGGTAATTTTGGCCAAGACATATACTCGTCCCAAACACAACTGGTTGTTTAACTAGCCACGATCGTGTGATAATATTCTCCCTCCTGTCTAAGAGCATCTCCAAGAGACTAGATATATGACTAACTTAGCTAAATTTTAGCTATTGTGTCAAAAAAAAATAGTCTCCAAGAGAAGAGCTATTCAATTTGGTAGGTAATTGGAATAGCTAAATTTTTTCTCTCAATAGCTAAACTTGGCTAGTCTCTCCCACCTCATCTCAATAGCTAAACTTGGCTGGGCCCACATGTCAGCGAAGATGGTTAGTCTGTTGGAGTGCACATCAATTTGGCTATGGAATCTTTTGACATGAATAGTCAAATTAGGATTTAGAGAGCTAAATTTTGGCTAGACTCTTGGAGATGCTTACACGCTCAAAAGGTTATGGCTCAATTTTCTTAACCCAAATTACGACTTGCTTTGTGTTTTCTTAGCCAAATGTTAATTAAACTTAGAAGAAGAAAAACAAGTAATCGTAATAAAGCTCCCTGATTACTTGGCATTACAGTTTGTTGTTTAGTGTAATAAGTGGCAGCACCGCCGCAGTAAATAAAGCATGCCCTCACCGTTAGTACAATATATTTACTGTTAATCCATTAGCTGATTTTTTAAGGTAAAGGAGCGGCAGGTCACACGTGGAACGATGCAGGCAGGGGGCATCTAGATTTGTCACGAGCCAAACGCTGCGCTCGCTTTTTTGCTGGTTTTGTGCGTGCGTCGCCCCGCATTTTTAAGCAACGGTTCACAGTCTTCCATCAAGTCTAATCCTACGTTGCTGTAGTGTCAAACAATGATAAATACTCGATCATGGTCTGGGAGTGTCAGCTCTCCTTGACCATATCTAGGAGTACGTGGTACGTGCGCCCCCTATATTTGACTGTAATTGCCTCGTAAATACAACTTCGATCATGGTCTGGACAATTGGATTTTCACCAGAAACTCAAATACAAACTTTTCTAGTTAAATAATTCAATTTGATCGGCAAATTTCAGAGAGAAAAAACGAGATTAAAATGCCACATATGAGAATCTTATGAAGCATAATTCCTCTGGCCCGAATTATAATGATTTGGAGGATTTACATTTATCCAAACATACAGAATACTAGGTACCTTTTCATCTCAAGTAGTCACAACATCTCTCATCACATTTTTTTACCTATTTTAATTTGAACCAACCACAAATTAACCACTACCCATTTTAACTTATTTCACCCTTAACTAACCTCAATCACAACCATCCCCTTAAATTTCATCCTTTTTTAATCCCCACAGAATCTTGAGAAGTACTCAAATTTCAGGATGAAGTGAATTAGAAACTGATGGCTCATAGAAAAGCAATACATATCCTTGTGAGAAGGCGAACCGATGAGAAAAATCACTCGGTGGAGACGCGAAATTATGATTTTACCTCTCCATGATATTTTTTCTTTGGACGATCGTACCCTCAAAATTTCTAATACCCCAAAATATTTGGCAGTACAAGTACAGAATCAACAGTTTACATTATTTTGTACTGCCAGTAGTAAGCACCGGAGCGAAGCTCAAATAGAAAATATCATTTGATTGCATTTTGAATTATAGTTGATCGCTTATGTACCCTTGAAAGTTTTGATCGCTCTCTCCTTTAGTCATGTACCCTTGAAAAATGATATTAGTTGTTTGATTACCTACTACTCCCTCTGTCCAAGAATGTAAGAATGTGTTGACCAAGACACGGTTTTCGATATGTTACTTTGATCAATAACATTTATATAATAAATTCATTTAAATAAAAAGAGTTGTATATAATAATAGTTTGTTTAATGATAATACAGTAATATAATTTTTACGTGGTTAATCTTATTTATTTTTTTTAAGAATGTTTCACTTTATAATGTTGGAGAAATGCTTAGGAGTAGAAGTTGTAGTCGTACGCAGGGCACGGGCGGTGCTGGTGCGTCGCCGCAGCCGGCGACCTGTATAAATACCGGTGCGAGGCGTGGTGCGGCCTTTCACCGTTTCACTTCACGGTGGCACACTCCCCCAAACCCCCAGCGCCTCTCCGCTCTCCTCTGCTCGCGCGTCAACGCCAACCCAAGCCAAGAGCAGTCAATGGAGATGACGACGATGAGCATTGCAGCGGCGAGCGGCGGGAGCAAGCGGCGACGCGGGCTGGGCGACCTCCACGACGACGTGCTGGAGCGCGTCCTGGCCCGCCTCCCTCCCTCCGCCTTCTTCCGCCTCCGCTCCGTCTGCCGCCGGTGGCGCGCCGCCGCCTCCTCCCCCACCTTCCTCCACGCCTGCTCCCTCCTCCCCTCGCGCGACCCCTGGTTCCTCATGCTCTCCTCCCACTCTCCCCCCATCGCCTTCGACGCCGCCGACCGCTCCTGGATCCTCCCCTCCCGCGCCTCCGCCGCCGCCGCCACGGATGCCGCCGTGCCCGTCGCTTCCTCCGGCGGCCTCGTCCTCTACCGCTCCCCCCACACCGGCGCTCTCTCCGTCTCCAACCCTCTCACCGGCGCCACCCGCGCCCTCCCCTCGCCGCCGGGGACGGCGGCGCCGCTCCACGCCGTCGCGATGTACGGCTCACCCTACCGCGTCGCGCTCTTCGCCGGCGACATCCACGACGGCATGTCCATGGCGGTGTTCGACTCCTCCACCGCCACGTGGGCTCCGCCCCTCGCACTCTCCCGGAAGGCGGCGCCGCCCCACGCCGCCGCCGCCGACGACACGGCGGAGGTGGTCTACTTCCTCAGCAAGTCCGGCGACGTCGTGTCCACCAACATGCAGCGCAGCGCCTCCAAGCAGTACTCCTCCGCCGTGGTGACGTCATCCTCCGGCGGCGTGACGGCGTACTTCCTGAGCGACTCCGGCACGGTGGTGGCCTGCGACACGGCGCGGCGTGAGTACGCCGAGCTGCCGCGCATCCTCCCCGTCTACTTCGAGTACTCCGTCGACGTCGTGGCCTGCGGCGGCGCAGCCTACGCCGTCGTGCTGGCGGAGCAGCTCGACACGGCGAGCCTGCGGGTGTGGGAGTTCGTCGCCGCCGGCGACGGTGACGGCGAGTGGCGACAGGTGGCCGCCATGCCGCCGGCCATGTCGCACGCGTTCTACGGGAGGAAGGCCGACGTCAACTGCGCCGGACACGGGGACCGGCTCATGGTCTGCGTCAGCTCCGGCGACGGCGAGGCCAACGGCTGCTTCATGTGTGACGTCAGCAACAACCGGTGGGAGGAGCTCCCCGAGTGCGTCAATAGCGATGGAGTCGAGGTCAACGACTTCTTGGCCGCCTTCTCCTTCGAGCCTAGGCTGGAGATTACCGTCTAATTAAGTGTGTTTGATTAATTTAGTTACCTGTGTTAATCAATTAAGGAGCTCTGTTTTTCTGCTCCTTGCTTGCTTTGCTTGGTTTCTTCATGTGTATTAGACGACGTCTATTGATCACCGTGCCTTTTGAGTGATCTGATCACTATTAAGAGATTTCAGATTGTTTCACGGATTTCAGATTGTTATTTGCATCTGCATAGAAAAGTGATTTACCAATCTTATGCAAACTAAACAAAAAAAATTATGTGAAATTGACAAATTACAAAGCAAATGTTGCATTCAGAAGTGACAAGCTTCTCTTCAGAAGCGAAAGGAAATGATGCGTGTTTCCTTCAATGAAAATACGAGAGTGAGATTGCATCAAGAAGGGAAGGAGAGCATCAACATCAAGGCATTTCTGGCAAATTCTTGATTTTGTTCTTGTGAATGGCATTTACCAGGATGGCTCCTCTTTCTTTTGCTTAAATTGCTTAGTGGAACAGAGAATCGGATCCCACAGGCAGTATACCTATGTAAGCAGCCAGTAGCAAGACTTGTCACAGCACCATCTTATAAAAAAATCACCAAGATTTGAAGATAAAATTCTTTGTGGAATTAGTTCTTTCACGCCTTATCTTATTTGCTAGATCTCACATCATGTGCATACTTCAGGCTGATCCAAGAAGAGCAAAAACAAAAGGACAGGAATAAAGAGAGGAAATTGTAGGAAGGGGAAGTATAACTTTCTCCCTTTCTTTCCCACAAGTGCAATTGCAATGCATGCCACAGCCCACAGCCAGTAGCAAGACTTGTCACAACACTATCTTATAAAACATGCACCAAGATTTGAAGATAAAATTCTTCATGGAACAAGTTCTTTCACTCCTTTTTTTTATTGCTAGATCTCATCTCATGTGCATACTTCAGGCTGATCCAACAAGAACAAAAAAAAAAGGGATAGGAATAAAGAGAGGAAATTGTAGGAAGTGGAAGTACAACTTTCTCCCTTTCTTTCCCACAAGTGCAATTGCAATGCATGCCACAGCTAGATAGATATAGCTAGTAGCTTAGCTTGCCCATGCAACAGCAAAAGTTGGGACCTTTGCTTTGGAAGGAGGCAGTGTGGCTTCCACTGAGGGAAAGAGCTATCATAAGAGATGTTCTTGCATGCAGACATGGATGGAGAGACAAAGGAATGCAGAGGCAGAGCTCACTAAAGCCACAGAGGCAGAATCAGTGTAGATGTATCATGCCATGTACTGCATGCTCCTCTTGTTCTTCTTCTCTTCTTCTGTTCTGCAGTCTTAATGGAAAGTTAATGTGGTGTGCAGCAGCTGCTGCTGCTGCATTTGTGGTGAAGAGACAGAAAAATGGATGCATCAACCATGAGCCTTTGAGAGATGGATGTGCATGCATGCGCGTGTGTGCTCCTTTCCTTTATTTTTTTATTTTTTTGCTTTGATCTTTGCAGATACATGCTGCTTTAGCGAGTGCAAACAAGGTACTTAAAGTGTGCTTACCGCTTTAGTAGTTGCAGGCTTGCAGCCAAAGAGTGACTAGCAGCAGTAGCCTTCATTCCTTTGCAGCTATTAGCTCCCTTACCCTTTTGCATACATAAAACCTCTTGCACAACAATTGCCACTGAAAATCAAGTTCAGAACATCATACTGGTCACATATGCAGCTAATTAATCACAAGTTATTCCATATATCCTTTGCTTCAATTCTTTGTTGCTGACACATTGACATACATACATAACTGCAATTTAACATAATCTGGCAGAAATGTCGACATTAGTAACCAACTAACTTAACCGGAATATATGTGGTGATTAGCTGATGATGTAGATCTGAAGAACGGTGGTCTGTGCCGGCGGCAAGATGATGGCGCCGGGGGAGGGGCCATGGCATGCATGCGACGCTGTTGGTGTTGGTGTTGGTGTTGGATCGAAAGGTTGGCAGGGATGGGGAATGATGGCGTCGGCGCGAGGAGAATGGAATGAAATGATGGAGCGGTTGACACGGCGATAACAGAAATTCCCTCGCAATCATCGCCATTCGCGACGCCTGTTTGGGGATCATATCTGCTATCCCCCATTCTCGCAGAGATAAAGCTATCGTGTCCTCAACTTTTCGTGCGGCGTGCTTAATAAAGAACGGTGTCCGTCTTGTTTCGTAGAGCGCCAGATCGATCGAATTGAACTAATTTGCTTCGATCTGGTTTCAGACGTTCTTGTTTTGTTCAATTTCGATTTCGAGAATATTATCGATCGTTGTTACTATCGGAGGAGTAAATATTTTGTCGGTGAGTGGTGACAGTGTAACCGAGTAAGAGAGCAAGGAGAAAGGTGAGCAAATTGATTGATGAGACGGCATGTTTCAGCTGTTAAACTGCTGCAGTATTACTGTACTACTACTATTACTGAAACGCATGCAGAGATTAGAGCAGTCGATGCTCCGACAGCGAGGTGAGCTGAGGTGAGGCATGCCCTGCGTGAACTGATGGAAATGGAATCGGAAATACTCCAGCAGAGGAGACATGGGCCAGGAAGACGTACTCTACGCAGGCTGGAGAAGGAAGACAGGGAGCTTTTGGCCCATTCCGTCGCTCGTTAGCCCTGTCACCTCCTGCCACCTGCCTGACTCGATCTGATGGCTGATTGGCTCGCTCGTGAACTGGGATGCCAGTGAGATCCCAGTAACACCCTCAGGAAATTCGTCGTCGCTGCTAGAGAAGATCATTGGACATTAGAAAAGCCAGGCAGTGCGGAGCCCTAGCCGGCTAGCCCGGGCGACCAGTAGCGTTTATCAGTGATTATTCTGTTTTTTAGACGTCCACGATGATTTATATTGTGAAGGCAGTAGCGGAGTCCGAGCGGTCGTCCAACATGCCTGGGAGCTAGATCCGTGGGAGCTAGATCCGCCACTGAAGCTAGGAGTAAAACCTGAAAATCATGCTATAAAACTAAATTTTAACCATCAAACATGTCAAATTTTCTCATGGAATAGACATTGGCTTTATAAATCTTAAATTTCATGGTAAAATGTATTACTGAATCCTTCTTTTCACAATATCGTGGCTCAAATGTGTAAAAGATAGGATAACTTTGTCGTCGAAACATTGTTAGTATTTAAAGTTTGTCACCTTTATTCCCATTATATCTTACGTGAAGAACAGAGGAGCTACATACAACGAGGGTATTTAAAAAAATTTACATATTGTTTATTAATTTCTATCGTGGAGACACTACCTAAGTTTAACGTAACAATCGAAAGTTGGTCAAAGAAGGATAAAGCAAGCGAGTGACACTATTTTATTTTGTTCTAGCTCCGTACCTGAAGAACGGGTGTGACCACACGACTCGTTATTAGGAGTGTTCATTAACTGTTTTGACCATTTTCCGACAATACACCCATAGGCTGGCTAATCATAGTACTAAGATTTGTTTGGCGGGTTTTGGACTAGTTTTTTCCAACCCGTCAATGATCAGCCCTAGTTGTAGGCTTGCAATCCCCCTGTTGGGTCCGGGGCCAGGGGAGATTTTCCACCGCAGGAATTGGGTCCGCCCCCCCTGCCATGTTAGGAATCAGGGGCATGGGGAGGTTTTCATCCGTGGGGATCCACGGAGTACTGAGATATATAATGGCCCTCTATATTTAGGTGATTTGCAACCCATAAGACCCAATAGCCCAGCAAAAAGTAGTAAAACCCACATCATATGTAAAAACCAAACCCTAACTTAAACCCTCTCCCCTCCCTCCCAGCCGCCGCCCCCAATCCCTTGCACCACACTGACGTGTGGACATAGGACGGAGGCAGCATGCCGCTCACCGATCTCCTAGGCGGTGGGTTCCCATGCCGGTGTGACCACGCCGTCGTTGTCTGCTACGAATGTTGTTGTTGCCGCCGTCTCCTACGAATGCCGTCACCCTTGCCGCCTCTTGCGAGCGCCGTCGCAGCCCTCTCCGTAACTGCCAAGTGTGTGAGGGCAGTGGGGCCCCGGTCAGGGATGGGCCTCGCAGGGCCAAGGTTGGGGGAAAATTTCCCCATCCATCCATTCGGGGCCGCGGACAGGAGAGATTTTATGGGTCGGAGGCATTCTAGACCAACCTGGTCTCGAGCTGTCCCTGTTGCCAAGCATGCCTAGTCGTAATGACCCCATTTTGTGGTATTAATAGGTACTCCGTCGCGTCGGCATCTCCTAAGAAACACCAGGAATCTTTGCTGGTATCTGGAACGCTAGCTGCCGATGTTCTTGGCCTGGCATCTCAGCCGTCGCGTCGGCAGCAGAAGCGTTCAGCCGCAGGAGGAAACCGATCAGGGGCCAGGCTAGCGTCCCGTAAGATTCCGCTCACCGTCGTCAAATCAACCTGAGGCCCGTTCACGCACGTAGGACGCCGACTAGTTGCCGGGCCTTTTCTTCCTGTCCAGAGAGCCCACCACTTGGCTGTTCGGACTGCCGGTCTCAGATTGTCAGCTGCTGGACTGTGTACACAACCCCAACATTTGGTTAGGGATTTACCCTCTTGTGATGGGAGACTATTGTAGGCCACAGGGGTTGCCGGATGGTGCCTGGCACCCCCATCGCTAAACTAATATCTAATCAGCCAATTAGTTTACTAAGTGAGTAATTAGCTAACTTGATAGTTATTAAATACTTTTTACCTCAACACTGATTGCTGCAATTTCTGTTAGAAGGATGAATGGATAAGATGATATTGTCAACAACTCAATTTTAAATTGGTGATTTATATTGTATTATGTTAGTATACATACAAACTTATATAAAAAATATAACATAATAAAATACTCCAGAACCATATCAAAAAATGTGAACAAAAAATGGTCCAAATCTACTACTCCGTCTATTCTAAGATGTTATTTCTATGTTCTTTTGATGAGATTAAGAAATGTGCTATAAAAAACAGAGATACAGAAGCATTAATTCAATGCAAAATCAAACCGTAAAAAAATATGAGTGATTTTATCATGAAAATTTAATTTCAAACCTATAGCAAAGTCAGTTATTATGTAGTCCCTCCTTTTCACATTGTAAGCTCTTTAGTCTCTTCATCGCTCGTCCAGATCGTCTAACATTCATATGACCTAGATACTTGTATAAAACATATACATTGATTCATGCACCAGTTAAAATATCTTATGACGTGAAATACAAACAGCTTGGAAAGTAAAGGTGCACGTGAAGACGTTCCGATCCCTCAAGGTGTAAAAAATAAATAAAAATAATGTCCCAAAATAGATATGTGCACATGTGGACACAAGGCATTAGAGCCAAGAAGTCTGCACGAATTTCATGAGTCCATTTGTTTGATCGTCTCCAGATGATGAGCGTTAAACTTTCCTAAAAAAGAAAAAAGTGAAAAAGGGAAGAATGCAACATATCTGAACCCATTTTAGAATCTGTCCAGCACAATCCAACAACATCCTGTTCCTCAGAACAAGGACAGACCACAAGCACGTACCCAAACAAAACGCAAACCCAAAAAAACACGAAACAAACTTCGCCGCCCTTGTTCCTAATCATAGCACGTTCATCGTTCAATCCGTTCGTTTTGCCACGCGCAATACATCGAACACCTGATGCGCCGCGTCGTCGCCCCGCTCCATCGATCCATCGGAGTCGCCGCCGCCTCCTCACGCCGCCGCACCGCACCGTCGTGACAAGAAATGGCGTCGTCGGACGGCGAAGGCGAAGGGCGGGGACGCACGAAGCTGATCATCGGCGGGCTGGCGGTGTTCATGCTGGTGGCGATGGTGATCGGGACGGTGGCGTTCGTGATGATGGAGCACGGCGGCGAGGACGGCGACCTGAACAAGCGCGGCATGAGCTCGACGACGCGCACGGTGGACCTCTTCTGCGCCCCCACCGACTACCACGCCACCTGCCAGGACACCCTCGACCGCGTCCTCGCCCGCTCCTCCGACCCCGCCGACCACCCCCACGCCGCCGCCGCCGCCGCCATCACCGCCGTCGAGCGCGCCCTCTCCCAAGGCTTCGACCGCACCTCCTCCCTCGCCGCCATCGAATCGTCGAACGACACGCTCGTCGCCGAGGCGCTCCGCGACTGCCGGATGCTGCTCGACGACTGCCGCGGCGACGTGGCGCGCGCGCTGTCGAGCATCGCGTGGCGCGGCGTGGACGGCCCGGCGCAGGACCTCCAGTCGTGGCTCAGCGCGGTGATCACGTTCCAGGGCTCCTGCGTCGACATGTTCCCCAAAGGGGAGGTTCGTGACCAGGTGAGGGACGCCATGGAGAAGGCGCGCGAGATCTCCAGCAACGCCATCGCCATTATCCAGCAGGGCGCCGCGTTCGCCGCCATGCTTGACCTCCACGCCAGCGAGGGACACGGAGATGGCAACGAGGTCGACGTGGCAACCATGGACAAGGACGGACACCACGAGCACCACGATGATGATGATGACGTCGACCGCCGCAAGATGCTCGACGAGGAGGAGGACGTGCTGCTCCCGTCGTGGGTGGCCGATGACGATGAGAGGAGGATGCTCGTCGCCGCCGCCGCCGAGGAGTCCGTGGCCGGGCTGACGCCGAACGTGACGGTGGCCAAGGACGGAAGTGGCGACTTTGGCAACATCTCGGCGGCGTTGGACGCGCTGCCGGAGACGTACGTGGGGAGGTACGTGATCTACGTGAAGGAAGGCGTGTACGAGGAGACGGTGAACGTGACGAGCCGGATGGCCAACATCACCATGTACGGCGACGGGTCCAAGAAGTCCATCGTCACCGGCAGCAAGAACATCGCCGACGGCATCCGCATGTGGAAAACCGCAACCTTCGGTACATATATATACACATCGATCGCCATTATTCGACACGTACATGTGCCAATCAACATACGTAACAATTAATTAATTGTTGAGTTGAATTGATGGATGCAGCGGTGGACGGAGACAGGTTCACGGCGATGAGGCTAGGAATAAGGAACACGGCGGGGGAGGAGAAGCAGCAGGCGCTAGCGCTGCGTGTGAAGTCCGACAAGACAATCTTCTTCAACTGCCGGATCGAGGGCAACCAAGACACGCTCTTCGCACAGGCGTATCGCCAATTCTACCGCAGCTGCGTCATCTCCGGCACCGTCGACTTCATCTTCGGGGACGCCGCCGCCGTGTTCCAGCGCTGCGTGCTCCTCGTCAAGCCGCCACTACCAGGAAAACCCGCGGTCGTCACCGCCCACGGCCGCCGCGACAGGCAGCAGACGACCGGGTTCGTGATCCAGCACAGCCAGGTGGCATCCGACGACGGGTTCGCCACCGACGGCGAGGGCGGGACGGCGCGGGTGGCGTACCTGGGGCGGCCGTGGAAGGAGCACGCGAGGACGGTGGTGATGGAGTCGGCGATCGAGGGGTTCGTGCACGCGCAGGGGTACATGCCGTGGGAAGGGAAGGACAATTTGGGGGAGGCGTTCTACGGCGAGTTCGCCAACAGCGGCGGCGGCGCGAATGCCACGGGGAGGTCGGAGATGAAAGGGTTCCACGTGCTTGATAAGGTGAAGGCGATGCAGTTCACGGTCGGGCGATTCCTGCACGGCGCCGACTGGATACCGGAGACCGGCACACCCGTCACGCTTGGCCTCTTCGCCGCCACCTGATTAATTCACCACTGTACCTGTACGTCCGGTTGTGTATTTGTACGGAGGAGTACGTCATCGTGTATGTGCCGCATCGTCGTAGGTGAGGAGGACGTTAATTTGGGGGAAAAAGTGTGTACAAATGGTTGGTTAAATGTGGAGCTAAGCAAGCGGATACAGTACTTGATCGAACATGCGCATACTAGTAGCTAATAGTCTGGAAGATGATCAGGGCAGAGGATGTCGAATTTTACGATTGAGGCGGTGAGCGGCATGCGACTTGGTCGATCGATCGGCGTTTCTCACATGTCATGATGTCAATGACAGCGAACAGCAAAAATCCTTGATGAAATAACTTTAACTCTAAGTTCGATCTATATATAAAAGTGGTAGGGAAAAAACAAAAAAAAAATTGTTTGCTTAAGCTTATGGCCTGTTGCTGTATGAGACTAGCAGAAAAAGAAAAAAGGACTGGCGTCTTGGGCCGCACTACCGCACATACACTTCTACCACATTCCATCCAAATCAATCACTTACTTGTTGGTTGGTGTTTTATTCAGCTTAGACTATGTGTTATCTTATTCAATTTCATTCTTCGTCTCCATAATTGAAGTCTTCTTGCTAGCCCAAACCTAAGATACATTTTAGTGTTTTACTATGGATAGACACTCCGCAGTCACGCTTGACCGCCATAAACTTTCTTGACTATCAAAATATAGGGCCAGAATAAGTGAAAGACCCTCAAGGGATTAAGATGGAATTCAGAATATTAATTTTTAAATTTTATTCCTTTCTTCTTCAAATTCTTGTTTGATCTACCGATGCTTGATACAGTTTTTTTTTATCACTTCTTTGATCCCTTGTTGTACTTAAATAACTTTACAAACTATCGTGTTGTATATATAATCATTCAGGAAACATCTTGGATATGAACACATGCATAATCATTAGAACCATGTACCATAAGTTATCGGTCCTATAAAAACTATGGTTTAGTGAATTTTACATACCCGCATGCACATTTTAGTGAATTTTACTTCCATGATAGCAGTGGCAACAAAAGATGCATATCTTAATACCATTAATGCAGACTAATATTATCAACTAGACCTAAAGATGGTATACTATAATGCATGCAAGCAACCTTAGCTAACTGTCACTCGCTTAACAAAAGTAAGACCTACATTTCCACATGATGTGCACCACAATCTTTCCAATTCTATGTTTACTAAAGCTTCACTGTGCACTAGCTCTGAGTTAGAAAAAACTCCAGGACTAACACCAACATCAAGAATAAAGTCACAGCTACATTCACCGCTCTATCATACTTTCTTTTGATTATGTGGCATGTGGAAAGTGTTCATCTGTTCAGGACTTCAGGACCCCCAAAAATTTGGGCTCCCAAGTATGCAATTAGTACTAGTCATCCATACTTAATTAGCAACAAATATAGCCCAACTAAATGAAGTTCTAGAGAAGATTAAGTATGAAGATTTAATAGAAGATTTCATTTCAAACAATACTAGAAGAATTATGCTTTTTAGCAGAACATGAGGGTAGTTTATGCTTCAGTACTACATTTATTGTATTATCATTGGTATATATGATCCTAAGAGTTATATGAGACCAAATATTAGATTTTTATACTTAACTGAAAGTATGCTTTGTCGTTTATACTAAATTTTCATATATTAGGGCCCCCATTATAAGTTTTGCACATGGACCAACAATTCCTAGAGACGGCTCTGAACATAAAGATCGACAGCTCTAGTATTATAAATTTGTTAGCAATTACCTTACTGGGGCACTTATGAAACCTCCTCCCCATGTTTCCCTTGGAGCAAACCAACCTAGTTGACTTGAGGCCATGCTTGCAATCACAAACAATAGAGGTGTCCTCTCCTTGCCAGTCGAAATCCAGTATGCCCTCTGGTACATTCTTATCTACCTCTTTGTTGTAGCCCTAACAACATCAACCAATCAAATTTGAATCTATTCATAAAAATCTGCCCAAAAAATACCCAAAATTCAAAAAAAGAATTTGAGGGAATCTATGTAATATTAACCATAATCGAGCATACAAACAAACAAATTGTAGAATCAAGGTTTTGTTTTATAATTTTGTGATGAACAATTGGCACTTGAATTTTGAATTGATTTTGAGTTGATTTGGTGAAGAGGTGTGGCCTCGGGATGAGGCCGGTCAGTGACCTGCGGTCTGATGGGCGAACCAGAAGAGATATCGGACTCAGATTATTGGGCCGGTCCGACCGGCGTGTAGTGTCCGGTCAGACCGGCTGAGCCCGAATAGGATTGATTTCGGATTGTTTTCTTGGATTGCAAGTTTCCTTCGTGGATATGATTTGATTATGGTTGCTATTCATGGATAATTCTGTTGTGTGCTAATGATGAGTCAAGTTGGTGAAAACTTGGGCTCGGTTATGGTTTCTTGGTTGTTTCATGTATAGGTATCGCTTGAGGCCTC
>CM002481.1:13641272-13653788 GCA_000325765.3 Leersia perrieri | reverse complement strand
CTCAATTAAAATCCTTGACACACTTGTAGTATCTTTATGAAAATTGATTTACACTTAAATCTAGCCGTTCTTTGAAGCCTGCATATTACACTTTTCCCGTGGTTTGCGAGTACGAAAGTACTCACCCCTCTCTATTGTTGTTTTTCCTCCCTTGCTGCTAGACCAGGTTGAAGATGTAGACGCCGAGGAGTTTCGTTCCTTAAACCCAAACCACTGCCTGTGGTATGGTGTTCTGGCTACGCTTAAGTCTGCCGTTGCTGCTCTTTGATTGAAGGTTGCGACTCAGGGTCTACCCGACGTTGCAACATAAAGGTATAGTTTATTTAATAGTAATGTTTTGATTTGATCTTGTTACCGTGGGTATCAGCAACGAAATCCTGGGACTGGTACTCGTGACGCGGATCCGTAGGGAGCAGTTCGCTGTTCTTCTACGGCACGCCCTCCTTTGGGTTACCTGCTACGGTAGCCGAGGGGCGGGTCGTGACAGAAGGTAATTTTTATTCCGCGAAAAGTTATTGGTTTTAGGTGTTCCAACTATTCACCCCCCTCTAGTTGGTCTGTCTTCTTGTTTTCGATCCTACACAAATCATCTCTATGAATACATTCAACAGAAAACACAAAATACACAATACACTGCATTCATTAACATAGATAACTCTGGCAATCAAAATCCTTAACGCCAAAGCCACATAGTGCGCACCAAAAACCAACTGACTAACCTTGTGCTTGTGCATCCAGCTTCCAATCCCCTTGTCACATTCGTTGCCTGCCATCCTACCATAGCGCCTTCGCAGCTGCACACATGTAGTACTACTTTTTTCCTAGCCGTGAGGAGGAACCATGCCACAACCAACGCACCTTAATGAGGAAGGAGCCGCATGAGGGACCTTCTGCTCTCCTTCTATAATTCCTGACCATGAATTTAGATTTCAAGCTAATGCATTTAGAAAGAACATGATTGTCGATGCGTGTGCTCGACACGTAGGGATCCCGGGGACTCCTTTTTGGTTCGGCACAGGGGTGCGATAGACCAAGGCCTGAGTTAAAGGGAAGAAAAAGGTGGGCAGGAGAGAAGCCCACTAAACACGCATAACACGGGAAGATTTATACAAGTTCGGGCCGCTGGGAAGCGTAATACCCTACTTCTGTTCTTGTTGTCTATATGGTGAATGAAAAACTACAAGGAGGAGTTCTCTCCCGGGTGGTGCTAGAGCTGATGACTGAGGCGTGCTAACTGTTATGGAGTAGCCTTATGGTTTTCTTGGACAGGGTTCAGCTTCCAAATCATCGTCCTTTTCTATGAAGGACCAGGGCCTTCTTTTATAGTTCAAGAGGACACCACAGTGGTCCTCTACTGTTTTTTCATATGTGAGGGATGTTTTCCCACTTGGAGCGGGCATGCCTGCCATGTCTTGTCGCCTGTGCTTCCATGCTCCCTCCCCCATTGCCACGTCGCGGTGGTCGGCGGTGAAAACGGGCGAAGAGGCCACCGAAGATTTGATGCCTAGAGATGTCATTCTATCCAACCAGTAGCGGGTCTCGCTTGTCAGTGTCCCACTGACTAGCCTAGGCAGGGAGTAGGAGAGTAGAGTACTCATGCCCCTCTACCACGCAACCGTCCACCACATTAAATGCGATGGAGACGGGGCGGAGAGGCGTGCTGTCCCGCGATGACAACACTGTTAGCGCCCTGTTACCGAGGGAAGACTTTGGTCGCCCACCCCCCTTTCCCTCGAATCAAGAGAAAGGAGGTGAATAGGTGATGATGAGGGCCTGTCACCCGCGCCTCATATCGCAGTAAATGCGAGGGGGTAGGCGCCAGACCTCTCTAATCGCATTAAATGCGGTAGTTGGCCGTTGGGGCGTGCCATGATCATACACTTGCGCACCGTGCGCAAGACTCTCGACCCACGGGGGATAGCCCAACCTTCTCCTATAGCGTGTGGCCTCCCCGCAAGCCTCCGGGCGTGCCCTCCTCAGGGGCGTGCCACGTGGCCTCGGGTGGCCCGAACCCCTTCTGCGGGGCGCACCCTCCCCATAGGCCTCCGGACGCGCCCTCCTCAGGGACGTGCCACGTGGCCTCGGGTGGCCGGAACCCCTTCTGCGGGGTGTGGCCTCCCCGCAGGCCTCCCGACGCGCCCTCCTCTGGCACGTGGCACGTGGCCTCAGGTGGCCCGAACCCCTTGTGCGGGGTGTGGCTTCCTTGCCGGACCCCGAGCCCGACCCCTCCGGAGGCGCGCCGCGTGGGTCCGAGTGGCCGTAGTCCTCGTGCACAGGTCCGTGGTGGATCGGGCTGCAGGGATCGCCTAGCCCCTTATGTTTGGGCGAGGCATTGGGCTGCCTCGACTCCTTCCTCGGACGCGGACCTCTAGGTGCCAAACCAAGTTTAGCCTTCTGTGGATACCCCTTTATCCATATCACCGACAGTATCCCCCAGCCTTCGTGTCTGACCGTTGGGCCAAGTCGAAGGCCTATATGTCGGTTTGTTTGACCTTCCTGCACACATGCTAACAAAACCAAATCCTGTCAGAATTACAGGGGCGGCCGGCACAACCCTCCTTCTCGACTTGGTGTTACTTGGTGAACATCTATGTTATAATTTTTAAGGTGGTTTCGGGCAAAGCGCGAGCGCAGAGACCTCGGGAGCCTGTCTTCGTCGAGACTGGCCAAGCCAGATACCACAAACCCATCGCTGAGTATCTTAGCTGCCTCGACCCGGAGGGAGGTTTGCTCGAGATCTCGGATCTTAGGTGGTATTTGGGGCACGGTCTACGTTGCTAACACTTGTCCTCAGCACACAGAGCCGATCTAACCCAAGCATCCTGGCTCGTGCTACAACTAGCCCTCCCTCGCAACCGAGGACAAGAAATAAATATCCTTGTGGCAGCATGCGAACTTGCAAGGCGATAATAGGAAAAAGATTCCTGATTAATATTTGGAAATATATGTGGGATTGGTAATGGAATAAATGAAGCACTTATCTTTGTTCTGTTGTTTTGATGTCGTGGAAGATGTTCACCCGAGATTGTTGCGTCGAAGTCGATGCAACAGCAGGTGAGAGCATAGCGTCGGTGCTCCTACCTAGTGGCGGTGGTTGCCTCCAAGCAGCCCCCAGTCACTCATGGGAGCACGACACCAGTGTCCTGTCGAATGGCAGCGGTTGCGCCTCCCGCGCAGCCACCAGCCACTCACGGAAGCACGACACCGGCGCCCAGACGAGTGGCGGCGGCCGCACCTACTGCATAGCCCCCAGCCCCCTCCGCCCATGGAGGGGCCGAGACTGTGGATCTCATGCGAAGAAGGTGGCATCAAGCCATGGTGCGCGAGGAAGCGCACAAGTCTTGGCGAAGAAGACCTTGCCGAAGAGCGGGAAGCTCAGAACCTCAAGCCTCAACAGGCGCACCCCCTACCTGGCTTGCTAGTTGTCGATGCGTGTGGTCGACACGCAGGGATCCCGGGGACCCCCTTTTTGGTTTGGCACAGGGGTGCGATAGACCAAGGCCTGAGTTAAGGGGAAGAAGAAGGTGGGCAGGAGAGAAGCCCACTAAACACGCATGACACCGGAAGATTTATATAGGTTCGGGACGCTGGGAAGCGTAATACCCTACTCCTGTTCTTGTTGTCTATATGGTGAATGAAAAACTACAAGGAGGAGTTCTCTCCCGGGTGGTGCTAGAGCTGATGACTGAGGCGTGCTAAGTGTTATGGAGTAGCCTTATGGTTTTCTTGGAAAGGGTTCAGCTTCCAAATCATCGTCCTTTTCTATGAAGGAACAGGGCCTCCTTTTATAGTTCAAGAGGACACCACAGTGGTCCTCTATTGTTTTTTCATATGTGGGGATGTTTTCCCACTTGGAGCAAGCATGCCTGCCCTGTCTTGTCGCCTGTGCTTCCATGCTCCCTCCCCCGTTGCCACGTCGCGGTGGTCGGCGGTGAAAATGGGCGGAGAGGCCACCGGAGATTTGATGCCTAGGGATGTCGTCCTACCCAACCAGTAGCGGGGCCCGCTTGTTAGCGTCCCACTGACTAGCCTAGGCAGGGAGTAGGAGAGTAGAGTACTCATGCCCCTCTGCCACGCAACCGTCCGCCAAATTAAATGCGATGGAGACGGGGCGGAGAGGCGTGCTGTCCCGCGGCGACAGCGATGTTAGCGCACTGTCACCGAGGGAAGACTTTGGTCGCCCACCCCCCTTTCCCACGAATCAAGAGAAAGGTGAATAGGTGATGATGAGAGCTTGTCACCCGCGCCTCACATCGCAGTAAATGCGAGGTGGTAGGCGCCAGACCTCTCTAATCGCATTAAATGCGGTAGTTGGCCGTTGGGGCGTGCCATGATCATACATGTACGCTCCGCGCGCAAGTCTCTCCAGCCGCGGGGGATAGCCCAACCTTCTCCTACGATGTGTGGCCTCGGGTGGCCCGAACCCCTTCTGCGGGGCGCAACCTCCCCACAGGCCTCCGGGCGCGCCCTCCTCAGGGACGTGCCATGTGGCCTCGGGTGGCCGGAACCCCTTCTGTGGGTTGTGGCCTCCCCGCAGGCCTCCCGGCGCGCCCTCCTCAGGGACGTGCCACGTGGTCTCGGGTGGCCCGAACCCCTTCTGCGGGGTGTGGCCTCCTTGCCCGACCCCGAGCCCAACCCCTCCCGGGGCGCGCCGTGTGAGTCTGAGAGGCCGTAGTCCTCGTGCACAGGTCCGGGGTGGATCGGGCTGCCGCAATCGCCTAGCCCCTTATGTTTGGGCGAGGCATCGGGCTGCCTCGACTCCTCCCTCGGACGCGGACCTCTTGGTGCCAAACCAAGTTTAGCCTCATGTAGATACCCCTATATCCATATCACCGACAACGATAGTGCATGACGAGCCTCCAAAGCATTTATTAGGTGAGGAAATCCTAATCCAAATGAATAGACTAGTGGCTGATATTGATAAGTATGGTGTAGTGCACAATTGGACCCATGTCATTCGCTTCGGTGCAAAAACCAAATGACAGGTGGGATAAGCCAAAGGCTAAATTTTTCATTGATCCAAAGGAGGACAAGCCAACAATCCTTTGGTGGTTTAAAGAACTCAAATTTCCTGATGGCTATGCAGCCAACATTAGAAGATGGGTGAACTTGACTACAAAGAGGATATTTGGCCTAAAGAGTCAGGATTACCAGCAGCCTTTCGTGGCTTCATTCTAGAAAATATATGGATATGTTTGGCTGAGCTTAGCTTTTTCTATCGGCAGTTATGTGCCAAAGAGTTGAACAAGGATAACGCATACGCTCACTTGAACAACAAATTGTTGTTCTTGTTTGCAATATGGAGAAGATATTTCCTCCAGGTTTCTTCAATCCTATGCAACATCTAATTATTCATCTTCCTACTGAGGCTAGGCTAGGAGGTCCTGTCATAGCCCGATGGAACTATCCATATGAGAGGTGAATCTAGATTAAAATAACATATATATATTATTGTTTCTTACATACTTGTATTCTTAATTTTGTATGTATCATATAGGAAAATCCAACAACTTAGAAAGTAAGTATGAAATAAGGCTTGTGTCGAGGGTTGTATCGTTGAGCCTCCATTGGTTGAGGAGGCCACAAATCTCCTCTCTTTATTTTCAGCCGCATGTCTGATCAGTTAGAAACAAAATTCCACGATACGATGATGGTGCATCTACCTTTAAAACTTCGTGCAACCTTGAAATCTTTAAATACCCTGGCCAGGCCTCAAGCAACCGCGGTGTTCGTCAACTCTCAACGGAAGAGTATGAGGCTGCTTTCTTATATATTCTGATGAACATTTCAGAGATGGACGAACATTTCAAGTAACCCCCATCTACCTATATAATTATAATTTAATTTCTATATATGTATTGGCTCTTTTCTAACTTAACTTTCCACCTAGTAAATATGAGAAAGAGCATTGGAAGAGCACAACCAGACCTACGCCTGAACAAGCAAGGGACTTTAGGCTAAATGGGTAGAAGAGTAGGGGAGGAAAACGAGGCACAACTTTTTTTGATTGGTTCAAAGATGAAGTAATTATGCTGAAACCTTTCAAATTTATTAATAAATTCCTTTTGGAACTAAAACTAACCAAACCATTAATAACTTGCAGTGTATGCGAACAACAAATATTGATACTGCCTTATTGAAATATCTTACGGTTTTCGCAGCAAAGTCAACAGCTATGGTTGCTATGATGTCAGTGGATACAGGTTTCGTTCAAGTCAGCATGAGAGGAGTAAATCAGGATTAACTATGGTTAATAGTGGTGATTGTGTTTCTTGTGTTGATGACAACAACAATCAGCTAGAGTATTATGGTGTTATTAAGGACATCATAGAAATATCATGGGAAGGAAGCAATCTGAGATTGGTTTTGTTTGACTGCGACTGGTTTGATCCAACAGCAAATGGAACTAGGTGGACGGAGAATTTGGGATTTGTTGAAGTTAACCATACCAATAGGGTTTCCATGCTTGACACATTTGTTATTGCAAGTCAAATTAAACAAGTGTACTATTTACCTTATGCGTGTAAGAAGAGTTCAAGCCTAGTTGACTGGTGGGTGGTATATCATATTTCTCCCCATGGCTATGTTCCTCTAGATGATAGCATGGATGACTCAAGCCCACCTAATGCCGGTCACACAGAACAAGTGTCATTTTGCCAAGAGGAGGGAATGGAAGGCACATTTGTTATTGATTTGTACATTGAGATAGATAATACAACACCACTTATATTAGATGAGATAACTAACCCCAAGGAACTCCAATTTATTCGCAATGAGAATACTGAAGCTCAAGATGAAGAAGATATTTAAGATCAAGCTATATCTGAAGAGGATGAAGAGGATCTACTGGAACATTCATCTTATGATCCAAATGATAATTGACTTACTTTTGCTTATTTAATAGCCCCCCTCACCCCCACCACTTTGTATGCCCTTATCTGTGCTGAAACATCATGTGATTGTGTTTGCTACATGTCCTCTTTATCATTACTCTTATATGCCCTTAATTGATATACCTTCTTGTGTTGTAATGCAATTTAATTGTGTTGCTAGATGTCCTTTTTTTTTTATCTTTTTGAAGTGTCATTTACAATTCTTTTTGCATATAATTGTTAAGTTATGCAAATTTTCCTTTATATCTTTTTCTGCATATTATGAAAAAATCCATTGATTTCTGCTTGGCGTTTGCAATGTACTGATTGATTTGTTGATAATTAATGCAGGACATGCATGCCCTTTGACATAGAAAGCTTACCAGTCACAAGAGTGCAACAAGAGATGGGATAATCGAAACAGGGAGCACTATTGCTATAACTGCAGATGTGAAATCCAAAAGAGATAACTCTAGAAATGATGGAGCTATAGCTGCAGGTGTGAAATCCAGAAGAGTTAACTCTGGAAATGATGGAGCTACAACTGTAGGTGTGAAATCCAAAAGAGTTAACTCTAGAAATGATGGTGCTGAAGGAGGTACATGTGTGAAATCCAAAAGAATTAACTCTGGAATTGATGGAGCTGAATGAGGTACATCTACATCTGAAAGGAGCATTGCTGATGGTGTACAAATGAGTAGGACTTGACTAGATGTTGGTAAGTCCAAGATGAGCAACACTCATGAGATTAACTATTCAATGGTTAGAGATGATCTGGTGCACTGTGAAAGGGCTATAACTCTTATTAGCAATCCTGAAAGGACCATTCCTGAGGCTGACAACCTTGCTAGCATAGTTCATGCAAATGGTGTCAACTCAGGGGTATGAATGGCGATGGTATGAGTTCTGGTAGGGCTAGGACTGATGCTGGTAATTCTCACTTGAATAATGATAGTAATGGTGAGAACTCTCAAGGCAGAAATGGTTCCCAACGGGCTCTCGAGGATCCTCCACGGAGAGGGAGAGCGCAGATGGCAAGGACAAGATTGAAAATGACTCCACGTAGTGGGAAAGTGGAGCTTGAACCTAGAAGTCACTGGTACGTATGTACTACTCCAATGAAAATTCTTTTGCACTTCGAATTAATTTATTTGCTTCATTCCTATAATGGATCTCTCTGATGCCCTGGTTTCTGAATTATTAATAAGTCAATATAGCCCCCCTTATATACATCAGATTTTTGTAGTTTAGATTACTACCATTGATAAGTTTCTACTACTGCTGCTGCCATGCCTTCCGCACTCCGAACAACCACCATTGGCCCCTTCCTTCCGATATAAGCTTTGAGTCTTTCTGCCATTCCGGAACCTGGAGATGCCCTGCCATGTTGCTTGATGCCGTTTCTCTTGATTTGGTACTTTCTGCCTCTTGTTCATTTCCTTTTCAAGTTGATCTGATTTAAAGAAAATGATTCATGGATACTTGGAGAGTTTCCTGCCGCTCTTAAATGCCTGTTTGGAGGTTGGGAGCATATAAAGATTGCACAGTGGACATTTTAAGACCGACTAATTTTTCACTAGGCAATTCCTGGGCTTTTCCCCTCTCCTGGCTCCATTGCCCGAGCATATAAATTTTGATTGAGTGAGCCAATCTTTCTTGCAAAGAGGCTCAATTTCAAGGATGGTAAGGTGGTTCATTTCGTTCTCTTTGGACTTTGGTTGCAGATGCGTGTATCATGATGCTTAGTCTTTATCACTTTGTTTTTTGTTGTTCATACACTTGCATATCAAATTGTCTTCGTTTTCTACGTTGCAGTTAAGAGGCTTCCATGCTTCATTGAACTTAGTTGATATATTTACAAATTACTTGAAATCGGATGTGTCGGTGATATGGGCCCGGGGTACCACGTGGCGGTGATATAAAGCGCCTCGGGCCCACCGAAGCAAAGTGATAAGAAATATTAGACCCGGGGTGAGTGGCCCGGGTGAACCCCGGGGCCCCCTCCGGGAGGAAGCGGACCACCCCGGGGGAACACCCGGGGGCCTGTAGATGACCCACACCAGTTCGCCCTTAATAAAGCGTGCGGGAGGGAGCGGCACTGCGCTCCCAACTGCCGCATTCATGAGGGCTGGCACGGCCTCGCCGCATTAATGGCGATGTGAAACGGCGCTGCCAACCCTCATCATCACTTCTTTCCCTCTGACCGAGGGGAGGAGGCGTGGGCGGCCGCGGCAGTCGTGGGTGACTGTGCGGTCGCCTACGACGGGGTGCCCCCTCTGCCCCGTCTCCATCGCATTTAATGCGATGGAGAGCAGCGTGGAGGAGGGCGAGGTTTTCTTCAAACCCCTACGATCAACCTGCCCTACGGTCTACCAGCTCCAGCAGGGAAAAAAGACGATAAGACCCGACGAAGCCTGTAGCACCTGCCCTACCAAATCACTCCTAATCCCGGATTATGCGGCGAATAGGGGGAGTGCGTGCTGGCGTGCCTGTGATGTCGAGGTGGAGTAATCTGCTCTTAATGTCGAAGGAAAGGAAGAGAGAGAGAAAAAGCCGTTGTGGTGTTCCCTTGAGTATAAAAGGAGACCCAGGCTCACAGTATAGAGGGGGAGACTTAGAAAGAAAAATACACCCACGCTTGTAAGCAAAAGCTTTCTTCCCACGATATTAGTCACACAACAGGAGTAGGGTATTACGCATCCTGTGGCCCGAACCTGTATAATCCCTTGTCTTCACTCTCACTCGGAATCGGGTTTACTGATTTTTCCCCACGCAGTTGTAGTACTCGGATCCACCCGTACCCCTGGGCTGGACAAAAAAGGGGTTCCACGAATCTCCGGTGAAGGAGTTTACGCTCCGACATCTGGTGCGCCAGGTAGGGGGTGCGCTCGTGGAGTTTCGAGTTCCACTGTTTCCGTCCTACTCCAACAATGACGGATAGCCCACTGCTGCACATGGTGTCCTACCCCGACACGGAAGCGGCGGGTGCGGAGGACGCGGAGGACTCCTCCGAGTGTAAGGAGATCGCCGCCGAGTCAAACCACAAGCACTCCAAGAAGAAGGCGATAGACCCGCTGCCCGCGGCTACGGCGGCCGTCGGCACCCGAGTGCCATCGGCCTCAGCGGGCGTTGGTGAGCGGGCCCTAGTGGATCCTGCAGCAGCAGGAGGACACGTGCCGCATGGCCGTGCACCCGCTGGGCCGCGTGCGCCCCTGGGTGGCGCCCCGCCCGCGATGGTGTCGGAGACGCACTCGAGCAGGCGCCCTGGTGAGCAAGTCCATGCGGAAACGCGCCGCCGCCTGCAATTCGGAACGCCTGAGGGTGCCCTCCAGGCGGCGGAAGCCCTGCTGCGCCATCCCCCAGTAACCCGCGCAGCGATCCAACGCTCAGCGTTGGTTCGATGATTTGGCGAGATTGGTGGACACGGCACAGCGTCTGCTCGTCGATGTTAGCCAGCACTAATCATCTCGGTCCCATAAAATTACCGCTCCCAGTGATCCCCAAACCCAGTCTCATCTGTGGCCGAGCGACGGCGTGCAAGGCGGAACCTATCCGCTGAGTGGTCCTCAGGGTCCCCCCGGATAGGGACCGTGCCGATGTGCAGCTGGATGACATATACCCCGCCCAGGATGCACGCGTTCATATCGAGCAGCGACGCGACGCGCGCCACGCCGGTCGAGCTCCGGATTGCGCCTCATCTTCAGAGGGCGCGCACACGGGATGAGTGGCTGGCCAAGCCCCACCGCGTGCCGAGCCATCCCGAGGGCCGCGCGCCAACACGCCATCTTCACCACCCCTCTTCTTCATCAGCGGGTGCCAGGCCTTCGTGCCAAGCCTTCGTAAGGTCAGCTGGCCGCCCAAGTTCAGGCCAGCCCTTACCGAGAGATACGACGGCTCCGTCAACCCCACAGAGTTCCTCCAGATTTATACCACCATCCTGGAAGCTGCTGGAGGAGATGACCGCGCCATGGCGAATTATTTCCCCATGGCGTTAAAGGGACAGGCACGGGCATGGTTAATGAACCTCCCGGCCAACTCTGTGCATTCCTGGGAGGATTTGTGCCGGCAGTTCACTTCGAACTTCCAAGGCACGAACCCCCGCCCAGGAACGGAGGCCGACCTTCACATGGTGCGGCGGGGAGAAACTGAATCCCTCCGCAAGCACATCCAGCGTTTCTGCCAAGTGCGGAACACCATACCGTCCATCGAGGACCACACCGTCATCACCTCCTTCCGGAGTGGCGTTTGCCACGACACCATGTTGGAGAAGATGGCGTCGAAAAACCCGTGGACCACCAGCCATCTCTTTGAGCTGGCGGACAAGGTGGCCCGCAAAGAAGAGGCTAGGATCTGGAATCCTAGGAATCCAGTCCCGGTCACCTCTGAGGAGCCCCCGTCCGAGCCCCGCGAGGTTCGACGAGAGAGGCGCCGAAAGAGAAAGCCCTCCCGTGGTGGAGACGAGGGCCACGTCCTCGCCACCGACGGTGTGGAGAGACCCCAGCGAAATGGGAACACAGCGGGTAACCGCGAAAAGACTCAGGACCCCTCGAGTGCAGGTCGCTCGGGGTCCAAATGGTGCTCCATACACAACACCTCCCGTCACGATCTCACCGAGTGCATATCGGTGAAAAACCTAGCTAAGCGAGTCCAGGGTTACAGGGAGAAGGAGCGGGAGAAGAAAGGCGACGAGGGCCGTCGCGAGGGCAAGGGAGAAGGAGCGGGAGAAGAAAGGCGACGAGGGCCGTCACGAGGGCAAGGCCCTAGCGGCCCCCACTGAAAGTCGGCGAGAGGAGGCCCGTGGCAAGGCCCCCGTCGAAGACGATGACGATGACCTCCTGGGTTATCAAAGTCCGGAACACGTACAAGCCACAGTAGACGGAGGCGCGTGCGCCTACGGTTCCCGCCGTAGCTTCAAGACCATGAGGCGCAAACTCTTGGCGGCCGTGCCGTCACACAAGGCGGCACGACGATCGCGCTGGTCGGAGGTGACCATAACCATCGATCAAACCGACCACCCGGCGAGCGTCATCGGCGATGGCCGTATGGCTCTAGTGGCCTCCCCCACCATTTGCAACGTCAAGGTGGGTCGCGTCCTCATCGATGGGTTGCGGGCCTCAACATCCTGTCCTCGGAGGTCTTCGACAAAATCAAGCCGCCGGAGACGTAGCTCAAGCCGTCGTCGCCCATTGTCGGAGTGACGCCGGGAAAGGTGATGCCTCTCGGGCAGGTCTCCCTTCCCGTTAGCTTTGGCGGCCCCTCCAACTTCCGCACTGAGCGGGTCAACTTCGATGTGGCGGATCTAAATCTGCCCTACAATGTCGTGCTCGGCAGGCCGGCGCTGGTCAAGTTCATGGCGGCCGCCCACTACACCTACCGCCAGCTCAAGATGCCAGGCCCGAATGGCCCCATCACTATCCACGCGGACGTCAAGACCGCGTTGGCCTGCACAGAAATGCGCACTAAGGCCCTCGCCGGGGCCGAAGAAGATGGACCCGGGGGCACCACACCTGACGCATCGGGCTCCTGGGCCCCCAAGAAGAGAATCACCTCGGCCGACGAGGTGCCCATCAAGGTCATCCAATTGGGTGACGACCCATCCAAGACCGCCAGGATTGGCGGGTCCTTGGACCCCAAATAGGAAGAC
>CM002481.1:13628209-13639766 GCA_000325765.3 Leersia perrieri | reverse complement strand
TGGTCGCGCCTGAGATCTCGGCACAGCGGCGTCACGTCCGGGGGCATTAGTGTGAGCGTCTCGTCCACTACCCCCAGGGTGCGCGAGATCACTAACCCGAGGGCGCTCGCGTCCATGTCGTGCTCCGTCCCCATGAAAGTGCGCATGCCATCGGTGACGCCGGAGTAAAACCATGCGGGTCGCTCTCGCGCCTGCAGCGGCGAGATCCGCCGTGAAATGAAGTCGCGGAAGACGGCGTGGCTCGAATGGCCGGCCCAGCGCAGGTGGTCGAGCCGCTCCATCACTCCGTCGAACTCACGCCCAATGCACGGCCGCTCGACCCAGTTCTCCTGGGCAACTGGCGGCCCCGTCGGAAGCCCCGAGCGCGGATGATCACCAACGGCGGTGTAGAACCAGTCCGCTCGCCAGTCCTCCTAATGGCTGCGGGCGTAGATGGTGATGAAGCGGCACCCCTTGTCGGAACGAGGCACGATGGCCACCGATCCGACCGCCGGCGCAGGGGTAGGCCGGGACAGGAAGAAGAACTGCCTGAAGAGCGTCACTGTTGGCATTATGCCGATGAACATCTCGCAGGTGTAGGTGAAGATGGCGAGGTAGAAGATGGCGTTGGGAGTAAGGTGTAGTAGCTGGATGTTGTAGAAGTCCAGCACTTCCAAGAGAAAGGAAGATGTGGGCGGCACCAGACCACACAGCGCGTACAAGCGTAAGAATACCATCCGCCCTGGCGCCGTCGGTGCCGTCGCCGCGTCGTGGCCATGGTGGACTCCCGCCGGCAACAGCCGGTTGAGGGCTTCAACCTCCTCCCGCTTGCGGATCTTGGATTTCGGGAGCACGCTCCCCGGCATCAACGGCGAGTCGCGAGCCATGGTCTCCGACGACGGTTGGAAACAAAGGCGGAAGCGATAAGGCTTGGAAAGAACGCTCGCGGGGAGAATGAAGGAAAGTGGAGAAATTTTCTTTGGTCTGCCCCAGCGCCTTATAAAGGCGACGCTTCTCCTCGTCTTCGGCTGCCGCACGATCGAGGCGCCTCCTCGATCGCCGCGCTCGCAGCCCGTAGTCAGCGAGCACACGCCTGCATGATTCACGGATTGGGCCCACCACTTACGCGCCGTTCCAATTTCCTTGGGGGTCTGCACCGTCGCAGGCGGCTTTTGGCCTCCCAAGACGATGGAAACGAACAAAGCGCGTGGCGTTAGCTGCGGCCTATCATCTTCCCACCAACAAGAGGGCCCGGGCCCCATCAGCCAAGTGTCGTGGCGTTAACCCCGCCTTGCCCGGGGGCAGTTCCTACTCAACGCCGGGGGCTACTGTCGGTGATATGGGCCCGGGGGTACCATGTGGCGGCGATATAAAGCGCCTCGGGCCCACCGAAGCAAAGTGATAAGAAATATTAGACCCGGAGTGAGTGGCCCGGGTGAACCCGGGGCCCCCTCCGGGAGGAAGCGGACCACCCCGGGGGAACACCCGGGGGGCCTGTAGATGACCCGCACCAGTTCGCCCTTAATAAAGCGTACGGGAGGGAGCGGCGCTGTGCTCCCAACTGCCGCATTCATGAGGGCTGGCACCTGCCTCGTCGCATTAATGGCGATGTGAAATGGCGCTGCCAACCCTCATCATCACTCCTTTCCCTCTAACCGAGGGGAGGAGGCGTGGGCGGCCGCGGTAGTCATGGGTGAATGTGCGGTCGCCTACGACGAGGTGCCCCCTCTGCCCCGTCTCCATCGCATTTAATACGACGGAGAGCGGCGTGGAGGAGGAGGGCGAGGTTTTCTTCAAACCCCTACGATCAACCTGCCCTACGGTCTACCAGGTCCGGCAGGGAAAAAAGGCGACAAGACCTGACGAAGCCTGCAGCACCTGCCCTACCAAATCCACTCCTAATCCCGGATTATGTGGCGAATAGGGGGAGTGCGTGCTGGCGTGCCTGCGATGTCGGCGTGGAGTCATCTGCTCTTGATGTCCAAGGAAAGGAAGAGAGAGAAAAGCCGCTGTGGTGTTCTCTTGAGTATAAAAGGAGACCCAGGCTCACAGTAGAGAGGGGGAGACTTAGAAAGAAAAATACACCCACACTTGTAAGCAAAAGCTTTCTTCTCACGATATTAGTCACACAACAGGAGTAGGGTATTACGCATCCTGCGGCCCGAACCTGTATAATCCCTTGTCTTTACTCTTACCCGGAATCGGGTTTACTGATTTTTCCCCACGCAGTTGCAGTACTCGGATCCACCCATACCCCTGGGCCGGACAAAAAAGGGGTTCCACAAATCCCCGGTGAAGGAGTTTACGCTCCGACAGGATGCTAGCTGCCACATTGATCCTTCTTTATATTGATTCTCTTCTCTCATATGTTCTAAAGATGTAACACTTTAAATATTTCAGTGGAATCATTCATTTCCAATCTAGGATTTACTTGATTTTTGTAGCATGGAAGTTAATTTAGGCAGAAAATGACAAGTGTAATATGCACTTTTTACCGTCATAGTATTAAACCGTTACCTCCAATATTTGTTGTTCAATAATTGCATTTTTGTGGTTGTTCCATAAATCTGTATGCACCTTGATCTTATAGTGTATCATTGGTTTAACATGTCGCATGATGAGAAAATATGGAACACCGATTATTTTTTTCATTCAGATTTTAAAATCAGTTGAGCTTCTCAGGTGCATTTTGCTAGCAGTAGTTATTTTTCTCTAGCATAAGTTTACACAGTGTTGATCCAATGGAAGCTGCACTTAGCTAAGAAATAATATTCCATTCGATTTGCTAATTGCTATCCTTGCTTTCATAAAGATCTGAACATTCATTTTCCCTTGCGTCAAATTTGCTATAACTCAGCCACCTCTTATAGTTTGCTGATAGATTTTTCACTATTTTCACGCATCAAGTTAGGAGACATGATTTTCTATGACTTCTTTAGATTGTTATTTGTTTCTTAGCATGCTGCAGAACTCTTTGTCCCAAATATTATTTTTATGGTTAATTTGGTGTAGTTTTTGATGTTTACGGGTTGATTCTTCTTTTGCTGTTCAGGGTAAGGGATCATCCCAAGGAGGGTCGCACTCAGTGGATAACACAATCAAACATCTTAATAATAATTGTGAAGAAGATAATGAGGATGATCCTAGCTACAACGGTGATGATGATGTCAGCGGTGATGATGATGTTGATAGCAACCTTGAAGATCACAACAGAGGTGATGTCGACAAACAACCTTGAAGAAGATAATTACGGAAGTTTTTTCGTTGATAATTATAACATCCCAACCAGGGCTTAATAGGATTGATAGAATACTCGTATCAACAAGTTGTAACTTCTTTCCCGAAAGCTCATCTCGAGAGAACTCCAAGGTTAAGAGGTTAAGCATGTTTGCCCTGGGGAAATCTTGGGATGGGTGACCGATCGGGAAGCTTATCCTGGGTGCAGTTTGATGCATGTATTGTCACCAGTAGAATTGCTCTGCACTATCATATTTGTCGTAAGGTTTGATGCATGTATTGTCACCACTAGAATTAAGCTAAGTTGTGTACTGTCTAAGCATTATCATGCATGCTAATTAAAGTATTAATGGATCCGGACTGAATTTATATTTATCTATAATTGGCATCGTTGGATATTGTTATGAGCAAAATATTTTAGGCCAATTTAGCCATTGCCGAAATGGCATTAACATGGGGTGGCAGCCAAGAAAATACATTTTTTTCTTGGCGGGATGCAATCAAGAATAATTGAATTAATTAGATATCGCCATATCTACCTTGGCGGTTATACTGTCAAGAAAATGAGAAATATCTTGGCGGGAAGACCGCCAAGAAACTGATATTTAACTTGGCGGTATTGCTGTCAAGAAAATAAAAATACCTTGGCGAGTTGGCGGTATTGTTAGCTTGGCAGTTATCCACACCCAAGAAAAACTCTATACTTGGCAGTTCAACCGCCAAGAAAATACTGCCTTGACGGGCAATTGTATTATCTTGGCAGTTGTGGACACCCAAGAAAAACTTAATATTTGGCTGTTTTCATCGCCAGAAAATATTTTCTTTTCGACATAAAATGTTCAATAGTGATATAAATTTTTTGGCGGTTAAACCGGCAATAAATTTGTTTGTGTCAGTTAGCTGCCAAGAAAATTGAATTTTCCTTACGCTCTATATTTGGTGGTTCTTTCTTGGTGGTTAACCAATAACCACTGATTTTTTTATTTACAGTAATTAATTGCCTCAAAATTAAATTAGTAGTAAATATAGATTAGGAATTACAGCAATCGGAAGGACGCTCTTGGGATGAGCGTCCAGAGTTGGACGTCATTCAGCACAGCGTCCACATGCGGACGCTCTCGTCGATAGCGTCCAACGTGGTGCATGTCTAACCTGAGCCAGTCCCACTCTTGCCGCTTGTGAGGGAGCGGGACGCTTTTGACCTGAATGTCATCCAATCGAAGCAGTCATCTGGGTTTTTGGATGGCACCATATGTTTCGGATGAGAAAAAGAGTTATGTAAGTAGAGAGCGGATTCATTACTTCCCTTTCTTTTCCCTGATCAATACGTATAATTCTCACTCATTCACACCATATTTCTTTGTGCATCAACATAAAAAATGTGACATTACATCTCAAAGAAAAGGGAAGGCATTAAGTTTTAGAACTATTTGATCAAAAGTCACAAACACATACTTACTAAGACCAGCACATTCTAATGTCTGCATTCTGCTTTTCTACATACTTACGGGCGCTGCATTCTGCTTTTCTTCCACCAAAAACTATTTTCTTGACGGTTATTATGGTTTTCTTTGCGTTTTTCGATCTTGGTAGTGTATGTTTTAGATCAACTTTCCAAGAGATAATTTGTTAGGTACCATCGTTCTGTAACCGGGCTAGGAAAGTATATCATTGTTAATGTTTGGTCAAACACTGGAGAGACCAGCGCATGTAAAGACCAGGGCATGACCGCATGGGCTCCGAAGATGCGGTCGAGCAGGCTGAAAGAAAATAATGCGATGGAAGAAAATAATGCGATGGAGGGTCTGCTTAGTATGCATGCGAGCCTGTGACAGAATCACAGAACCGTCTAGAGGCCATTGAGAGCACGTAGTATATTCTCGTGTTATTTGTGTACATGGATGTCTGATAATCTGATTTATTTTTAGCGAAGAGATAAATTTAAACTTGAGTCAAATGAAAGCCTACACAAGTCCAGGAACTGCCGGATAGCGCCTAGGAGACATGGAGAAGAGAAGACATGTGCTACACTGCTATTGTAGCTCACGCAACAGGGAGGTCAAACTTTTATAGTATAATGGTATATTTAAAACAGGGTAGCATGATCATTTCGCACATTTTGCATGAAACTTTACCCCTTTTCATGTTGAAAGCATAGACAACTTTCGGCCTTGAAAGCATACAGTACACAATCATTTGAAATTGGATAGTAGAAATTGACCTGGTTAAAAAAATCGATGAAAATGGTATTTATTCTACAAAGCTATTAATATTTCGGGTATAGATCCATAAAAAAATTTTAGGGTCATTGTCAGGTGCAGAACCAAAAATTATGAAGAATAAGACAGAGCTAGCTATTTTGCATAATTTTAGTTTTTTCACTACATTTTTAAGATTTGTAACTGTAATTTTAGACTTACGGGTAGGGTTGCAGCCCTAGCTGCCCTATCCTGGTCCCACTCCTAGGCATTATTATAGTTAATTCTACTACTAATATTAGTGCTCCTAAAATATATATAGTTATCTTGTACTTGATGTGACATTTCCTAGTCCAATGTATATAGACAGAATTTTAGTTCAGATACATCGAACTAGAAAATGTCTCATCCGTTCTAAAGTAACTATATTTTGAGACGAAGGGAATAGATATTTTGAATTAACATAACTTGTGGGGATATGTCCATACTACAAAATCAGGTATATGACATCCTCCAACTATCAAATTCGGACGACACATTATCTCCCTCGAGCGGTTCTAAGGTTTCTAGACATCCTTGCCGCATGTCCCGTTTTCTTTGACCGAGTTGGATTCTGCACCCATCCATTCAATTGGTTATCAGGGGGGGCATCAAATTGATTTATATAGGTGTGCGCTATCCCCTGGGTAAGCACCTTGGCTTGATCTCGAGCAAAAGAGAGATGATCGGGAAGAGAGAGGAAGAGGTGGAAGGAGGTGCACTTACGTAAGCCACAAGGTTAGTATGGACTCATATTACACAGATGATATCCACATGCACAAAAACCACCTTAAAACCATCTGTGTGTGTGTTGTGGGAGGGGTGGGGGCGTATTCAAATTATCCCTTTTTATAGTTGATGGTCATTGTATACTCGAGGATGTATTTTAGACAAATACTAGAGTTGAGGATGGAAAAATGGACTTATCCCTAGATTTTTATAGGTAGATTTAAAAGAGTTCATTAAACCTTACTAAGGTAGCATTAATTATCCATTCTTTATGTTAATATAATATAAAATACAAACTTATTGTATCTTTTTTTATTCCATCTTTATCTTAAGTACTTTTAGTCACCAATTCAAAAAGCTAGTCAAAGCAATGGATGGCTCACAATCGTTAGGGTGCTGTTAAAATTCCAGTAAGAAGAGGTTCACTGAGTTATCTGACAATAGAAAGTTGTTTATCGATCATACCAACAATGACTTACGAGTAGCATATATATATATATATATGACAATCACGTACTATGAATACCTTTACATATGCAGAAGACACACTGACTATGGTATGATATAGATTAGATAAAAAATTAAGCCTAATTTCTTTCTTGGCTGACCATGTTTTCTTGTCGGAGCTCGTAATTATGATTACGACGTGACACCCCTTGAAGATATAAATATACAAGCCCCTGTAGGGCTCAAGGACAAGACAAAAACTACAAGTCTAAAGATCTCCAATCTGCACAAGACGTCATTACCATACATAAGCAACTCGTTAATTTGCCCAAGCGCATTCAATTAACCTCACATCCACATTACCATACCCCTTGCAATCTAGTTGATTGGTTAAACTAGACTACACTACGTCTTATGGTACTCGACGACTAGCCTTATATGTTGATCAAGTAAAGAGGCTTCCAGCCAATAAGTCGTAGGGCTATTACCCTTTTCCAGGGACCTGACCTTTATTAAAATCTTCTACCCTCCATGTTTGTTACGTATTCTTGTAGGTTTTGTTATCAACGGTACCCTGAGCATACGAATCTCATATTTGATTTTGATGTACAACAAATAGCACCTGTTTCTAGCTATATAGCTATTTTTTTCCTGTCATATACAAGCAATTTAGTAGCTAACAGTCACATTGTAAACTAAAAAAACATCACATCTGATACTAATAGCTACTTCTTTCTTATCATATTATAAGTCTTTTTTTACTTTAGTCAAAATACTTTTATCAACCTTGTAGAAAAATATACCAACATTTATATCAGAAAATTAGCTTCATTCAATAAATATATTTTTATAGTTTATCTGTCTTGTGTTGAAAAATATTACTAATTTTCTCTATATCTTTGGTCAAATTTAAAACAATTTGACTTTGACTTTAATTAAAACGATTTGTAATATAAAATTTAGGGAGTATATTTAGGACGGACGATGGAGGGAGTACCTTCATTTTCAACTTAGCAATTCATTTTAGGCAACTTTTATCTTTTTACCACTGATGTAGAGACCGTACTGTGCCTACTTAGGCCTAATGAGTCCACTTCCATTATCTAAATTACGCCTAAGAGCATGTACAATAGTGGGCTATAAGCCAACTATAAGCTGACGTGGAGAAGAGAGAATAGAAAAGAAGAATGGTGGGCTCTGATGATACAAGAGCTAGCTCCACACAAGCTTCAAGATAAATACATTAAATGTATAGAGATAGAATGAGAGAATTGGAGCCAATCTAATAGCTAATGTATTGTATATATCAGCTATAATTTAAATTAGAGCTAACAATTATTGACCTCTAAAAGAATGCTTTGACTAATCATTTTTCGCTCCCAAAAGGAGAAGCCCTCGAGTTCATTGCGGTACAAAGGGGGCTCCTGGAATCCAGCCTTTTTGTGCAACTTTGAGCTCACGGCTCAGCTCGCCAATCATCATGGAGTACGTATTTGCGTGGCTGCTGGTACTATGATATAGATATTCGTCTCGGACAACTTAATATTGTTCGCGCAGGCGTGCGACTTTGCCGGGTGTTGCCAAGACAAATTTCACGGCGTCCGCGGCTGCATGCATACTACTCTAGTGCGTAATCATACCCACTCGAGCTGTGTGTATTGCAAAATGCTGCAGAGAATATGCATTGCATATGTGCAAAGAATATGTGGTGGTTTGCTAGTACTTGGCAGGTGACTGCACAAACTTCGGTTGCCATAAAATTTCGACGAATAAATGAATGCATGGCCTTTCTTGAATAAAAGAAAGTCTGGTGACCAAGGTTTGTTCCAAATGAATTTCACGTTGATTTTAGAGGAAATAAACTAACCTATGTGAGAACTCTATAAAATTCCCATGTTTACATAGAAGGCTTAAATAGTACTGCTAATTAATATGACAATTACGCAGTGAAATTGGCTAAAAAAACGAAATCTTTACGAAAGAAAGAGGAAAAATTTAAATCAGTACGAACAACAACATTGATATCTTAAGTAAGCCTTAGATAACCAATAAAAAACATATTCATTTAATATACCGGCTAGTCTTCAGATGTGCTTATAATCTGCCAAAAAAAACCTCTGGACGATGGCGACCAACAATTTGAACAAAAACAGATAGCTGCAATTGGCAGGTTCAAGATAGCAAGGCGAAATATCTTTAAAAAAAAACATAGCAAGGTGAAAATTCGTGCTGAAGTGAACCGCGGATGGTCCCCATTTGTCCCATCCAGAAATGCCGGACATTTCCGGTTTTCTTCCTTTTGAGAATCACAAGCCCATATAGTCAATAATATGAAAAAGATAACTTACACATAATGTTTTAGTAGGACCTGCATTTTGGAATATGGAGTACATGTTTTTATTCGTGAATCGTGGCTCTAATTGGGGACCTCAAGATATATATACAACTGATGCAGTGACGCAACTTGGGCACCCATTTGTTCCTGCTAATTTCGACCCACAACATCATTTAAAGATTTCAGAGTCATGGGCACAATCATGTCAGCAACTGTTCCACATTGCTTGCTTAAAAGCAAAGATATATTTCTTTCAAAAAAAAAGAATAGGAGAAAACCATTGAAAAAAGAAAGCGATTAATGATATCATATACACGTACAGAGTCAACGTTGTTTCCCTATCATCGATACAGAAAAAAAAGGCATGTATATGTATGGGTACATCACTTTCATGTTGTCATACATACGTATACGATACAGCCAACCTACACCAGGACAAGATTAAGAATAATAAAATACAAATAAACGCTATCCCCATCTGCAACAAGCAATCGAGTTTAAAATTGAAATAACAAATAAAAAGGGAGTAGTTATAAAGAAAATGAAATATGTATATAAAGGGATATTTCTTAATTATGAACCGCTTGACATTCTCTGTAATCACCAAATCAAATACAGAGACACTACGGTAAGTAAAAGAGAGATTCCACCAATCCAAAACGCCAAAAACAAAACAAAATAAAAATCAAAAAATCAAAACCACATTGTTCATCATCTGCTGTCAGCATCCTAGAGAGTAGATAAGGGATTACAGACTAGAAATCCTCGTGATCGACAGCTACATATCACAAATGCAATTGCAAGAGGAAGAAGAACACGACGACGACGGATTCGATTTCATCCCTATGGTCAATATATTGGGCATATCAAGAACTGAACAGGGGAGATAGGCAGATAGGAAGAAGGAAACTGAGCTGTGTGGCGACGGCGATTGCTCTGTTCGGACAAGGAGGACCCCGCGGAGAGAGCGGGGCCAATATATATTTATTGATTAACGAGTAATCATCTGGACAGCGACGCGTTTGTAGCCATGCGAAATCGCGATTATGGCGATGAGGAGGACGACACGGCCGGATGTCTATCCATAACGCATTTCCTTCAGATTCAGATTTCAGACACAAACAGCGATCCATGTAGTATTATACGCTTTCTGATTTCTCCTTAGTCCCTGCCACGTGTGCAGTCCGGCCAACTACCCAGTATGAGCCGCCATGCCTGTTCAAACTTGACACACTATTCTGATTGTGATTGGATCTGATCAACATGTAATGCTCGTACTAGGAGTAATATAATATGCCTCATTCGGTTCAGTTCTGTTCAGATGCCAACTGATTTCAGTTGTGAACTTTGTCTTTGATACGACAGTGTTCGCTCACTTAAGCACCTAACTTTGAAATTTGCTCAAATCGTCCTACTCCTATCCTACCAGTGTGAGCTCAGCAATCCATACGTGCAATACACACTGTGCCATTCCTGATAGCAAGGGGAAAGTTGCTTGCATTGCATTGGCTGACAGGACGTCTCCATGGAGAAAACGCCGGAGGATTGGGGAGAAATCTGGTTGCTTTCTGTGAGTGAGGACAAGAGAACAGAAGCGGCTGCATTTGCTGCATTAGGGTAAAGTACATGTTTTACTAGCAGCAGTTGTTAGTTTCTGTAACAGGGACCCGGCTTGTTGTGGAGTATTGTAGTGTTAGTGTACTCAGATATTTGTCAGGTAGGGAGAATCAGTTTACTGGTTTTGCTTTAGTCAAATCTTTTGCTTTCGGGTCCAACATGACCACATGTGCCTACACAGGACACAGATGCTGCTCTCAACAGAGAGATGATTGAGATCATGAAATTGACATTTTACACTAAGGGTGCGTTTAGATTTTAAAAAAAATTTGCCAAAAAATATCACATCAATATTTGAACATATATTTAAAGTATTAAACGTAGACTAATAACAAAACAAATTACATATTCCGACTGTACACCGCGAGACGAGTCTTTTGAGCCTAATTACATCGTGATTAGCCATAAGTGCTACAGTAACCAACATATGGTAATGACGGATTAATTAGACTCAAAGATTTGTCTCGTCGTGTACAATCAGAATATATAATTTATTTTGTTATTAGTCTATATTTAATACCTTAAATATTTGTCTATAAACATGGATGTGACATCTGTTACCAAAATCTTTCCAGCATCTGAACGCGGCCTAATATACAGGCTAAAAGATTTGATGTTTACTTTTCCATTGACCCAAAAATTGTTTTTTACTCTTCCTAACATTGGACATAAGTAGATATTTTACTGTGCAAAAGAAAAAATGCCATTGCTTTGGCAAATAACAGCAGATTTGCCAAAATGCATCCAAATCTTGTAACTATATTATAGATTTATATAGTTGCTTATACATATGGGGATCTGTACACTTGCTTCCGTTGATGCCTCTCACTTGCTTCCGTTGATGGAGCAATTCGGATCAAGAACCTGGCTGCGGCTTCGTCGCCGCCGGCCGCGACGCGCTGCTCTCGCCGCCGGGGAGGCCCATCTCCAGGTCGCGGCCGGCCTGCGGCGTCGCCGGCGAGGGCGTAGCGCCGCC
>CM002481.1:13616392-13628109 GCA_000325765.3 Leersia perrieri | reverse complement strand
GCCTCGGTATCTCTTGGCGCATAGAAATAGGTAGAAGCACACGACGAACGTGATGAAGATCGCCGCCGCCGCCGCCAGCATCGTCGCCGCCGCCGCCACCGACGTCCCCGTCACCGCCATCGATCCCTCACTTCGCCACCGCTTGCTGCAAAACTCGAATAATTCCCCGCGCGTTTCTCGCGGCAAGAAGAATTGAGCTGCGGGCTGCACAGGAGATGGGGTTTTATATACGGGAGGAGGCGGAATTGGGATTGGAAATTTGGGGGAGGATAAGAGGAGGAGGACGACGAAGATGGGGAGGAGCTGAATTGAATTGAAATTGAAGGAGGGGAAAGTGAGTGAGGGAGGAGACAGGGGATATAGTGGTGTGAGTGCCGACTGGTCAATGTTGGAGGGATAGAGACAGATCAAAAGCAAATTAAAGGTTTTGAAACACCGGATCAGAGAGGAAAATCTAAGTATTTTGGGATGACAGTCTATCTGAATGTGGGAATGATATGTCAGTGACTCAGTGGGCAGGTAGGATGGACTATGGAAATATTCAAATTTCTTTTCTCATTCTTTTGAGGGAAAAGTTCGTTTTTTCACAGTCTATCCTGCTTTATCACTTATATATCAGCCTCGATTTACCTAAAATATTGCATACCAACCTTATTTTCCTAAAATATTGCACAAAAATTGCACAATCAGACTATACTCCACCTCAGGTCGCCTTAAAGCAATGAAGTTGCCCAATTTTACTTCCTAATGATATTCTATTTTTATGCAAATTATAGTTTACTCCCTTGGTTTCGCTGTTGTATATTCTAAGTCAAATTTCTTTTTGATGTTTGACTAAGTTTGTATAAGTATATAGACATAAACGTACTGTTGTATATTTTACTTTATCAGTTGATACACAATGTTAAAATTTAGATGTACGATCGGATGGTAATATATTTCTCTATTTCTCTGATTAATATAGTATAATATTGGAGTAGGCTTTAAGAGCAAACATTGCATCTGAAATAAATTTAAAATTGCATGAAAACTTCCATTAAACTGGTGAATTTATTCATATAATAAAGAATATATTGTGGTCTGACATGTAATATGAATTAGGAGGATATTCTTGTGTTTGATATTTGCTGCTGTTACCAGATCAAGATAATTTATGCATGATAAGCACAGTAGAGTGATGTCTTTTCCGTGTGAATTAAAATCATGCCGTAAAGTTGGAGTAAAGAAAAGCTTTGAGAGCGTGCGAAAAATTACCTAGTAAAAGGAGTCTTTATTTTCTTCTGCGAGGACCATTTTTAATTAAGTCACTGTACGAAATGGAGAAAACATAGGCATTGATGGGTTTACGGTAGGGCCTAGATGGGCGGTATCTATGGCAAATGAATGCCCTCGATCCCTAGATGAACAATAATGGAAGAATGGGAGGGACTGCGTTCTCTGTTCGCGATGAAAGCCTGTCTAACTTAATCATCCATTCTGTCATTTTGCTGTAGTTAAAGGACCAACTACAGTAATGTCTCCTTGTTCGATCGATCGGTCGACAAACTTGGCTTCTAAGGTCATTTTATTTGCATGCACTCGTTGAGTACATAGTACCAACATGTGCTTATCGATACATGATACTGGTAATCAACAGCCACGGTGGTTCGGTCGAGTTTGTGCGTCAATTCGTTAACATAAAACTCCCTTTGTTGCCGCCGTACGTACTAAACTGTGGGTATTATTGATCGATAGGCTGATTGGTGCTGTAAACTTGCATTGGTAGACCACACAGTGTGACTGAGACCAGTTGGTAGTAACAGTCACGGAGACCTTCCTTTTTCGCCTGGATGACAAGACGTAACATGGCATGCCAGTTTAGGGCATGCTTATTGCTGTAGTTTGTTCTAAAGAAGAATAGCAACATTTGATAACGGCATAATGCGTTATTTTGTCTGGAGTCTGTTCAAGCTACTCACATAAATTAAGAGCTTATTCGTTTTGAAATGATATTTGTTTATGTATTTGGAACGAAGGATTCACGCCTAGGAAAATAAAAGAAATTTTCCTACGATGCTGGTTTAGTAGAAAAATGGTAGGGAAAATATCTAGTCTAACATCTTTGTTTCATCTCCTGCGCTTTTTCTATGAGTCACCGAATGTTCATTCTTTGCGAAATTCATGATTTTCCAAATCATATATCATATAAGAGTATTTTTTTATATGTATTCCTGTATTTTTTTATTCACATGTTTTTCTAATCCTGCGTACGAACAAGCCCTAAGTTGAATTTGCCTAAATCTGCAATCCGGTGGCGCTAATGAATCAATTAATTTAATCCGGTGGTGCTGAATTAGTTAGTTCATTAATTAATCCGGTGGTGGCAGATCGGGATCTCCGGCGAGACGACCGGCCGAACACGCGGCGGTGGGGTTCGCGCGGAGGCAGACAGGCGGGAGCTTTTCCCGGCGTCAGCAGTCGGCGAGGCTAGTAGTACAGGGGCACAAGTCCGAACGAAGCGGAAAGAAAAAGAAAAGGCAAGGCCGCCTAGTGAGTGGGCTGCCTGCTGGTTGATTTCGTCAGTTCGTCTCTCCCGCCGCCGATTGTTGCCGGACATATATTGTACGTGGTGGGGCTGTGGGTGGACTCTTTGTGGTTGTGGGGCGCACTCTGCTGCTTTTGATTTGCTTTGCTGCCGACTATATATGGTGAAGATTCTATCACTCTTTTCTTTTGGTTTACTGTACTTTGGTGGGGGAAGGAGGAGATATGTGAAACTAACCGGCCGATCGAGTTTATTGCTTTCAGATTTACGGCACTCCCTGTCTTTAGTTTCTCTTCTCTCTTTTCTCTTTGCGCGCGCCTGAAAAAACGATGGCAATCTCGTTACCAACCGCTGGCACCCAACTTCTTGACAACGCGCGTACGTACCTACTCTTCGCGGTCTTTGTTAATTTGTACGTACCGGCATGTACCATATCGTCACGTACTGTTTGTGTACGACTCTACGGTCTCGTTGTTTTGGCGATCGTAAACTTCGCTCCCCGAGATCTTAGGTTTGTGGTTATTTGCTACTAGCAGACACTTGGATCATTTATTTTGCATATATCATCTTTTGTCATGGACAGATAAAAACTTTGCAAAAGGATAATTCACCCATGTCATGAGCTTGCAACATTTCGATTTTTTGATGAAGATTCTTTTTTTTTACGAAGAACATTTCGATTTGAATAAATATTGGCTGAATCTAAACATGACACGTTGGAAAAAATAAAAGTGACGTGACAAATTTTTAACTGCCGACCAAATAAAACCAGATGTACTCCCGCTGTCCCGCACCATGGGATTGCATTGGCAATTTTGCACTTTGTACAGTTTTACTAATTCTGCCCAGTATCTTCCTCTTGCCTTTCTGATTGGAAAATCTTTTCCATGCGCTTAAGTGAAACACCGTAAGCCCCGTAGACATCTGACAGCTACGCTACAACCTTTAATTTTCACTACGACATTTTAACACCATCGTTGAAGGTTCTTCTCCGACATAGTTGAAGGTGATGGCGATGGTGACGACAAAAAACTCTGGCGTGCATTTTTTTTTTGTTGGTGGGTAGGGGAGAGGGGAGCTTGTGGGAGATGGCTAGGCTGAGTGATAGCCATGTACAATAGTTATGTACGAGGGTGAAGCTGTGGGGCGTCGCAGAGCCAAAAGGATGGAGTATGGTGGTGGGGATGAGCAATGTAATTGATAACGCGGTGACTTCAACAATTTGCATCGCAGCTACCAGAAAGAAGAGCTAGAAGAAGGGTTTGACGTTCGGAAACCCTAGATCAGAGTTGGATCTGTCGTGGGAGCTATAAAAAAAAAGTCAATCACAGAGAACACAAAATTTAACGTGAAAAACCCTCCAGCCAGCAAATATCTTCACAATATAATATTGGAGTAAGGTTACAATGCCGAACGGCGACTTACAAGAAGTATATATTATCGATGAAACCTTAGAAAAGCCTGGCGATGGGCCTCGGCTACGCTCCGTCCGAAGTCGGCTTTTATTTTATAATTGTAAATGAATTTGGATCACAATTCAACACCAAGAGACCTTGAGCCCCACTATTAGGTATCAGTAGCATAGAGATTTTCCAAGAGGTTCGGTTTATGGGTGCTTGCTATTCTTTTTTTCTGGATCGCCCACGGTCCTGGACGGTGACGAGGAAGACGACACGTACGCACTGGACGGCTCCGGCACGACGGCTGCTGATGCTAGACGGTGGCGGGCGTGTGCCATTGAGGCAGCGTCCGGAAATGTGACTTGGGATGCGTACGGAAAAAATCACGCATTACGACTAAATGGCGACTGTACGCTCTAGTTGCTTCTCTAAATATAACTACCAAAGCAAACAACACACAGCATCGTCGCTTCAAGTAATTGCGTGGCTATTGTTTCACGGCCAGGCCCATCCACATATGTGCATATGGGCTTGTCTTGTCACCGACATTGCTCCAATAATGAGCAGATCGACCAAAGGTCGGTTGGGGAGCCCTCATGGGTACACCAGCCAATTTGATCCCTGTAGGGCATGAGGCCCACCCACCGTAGAGGCCAAACATTGCTAGGCCTGGTTTGTTTGTGCTATGGCGTAGCGTATAACCACATCACAATTCACAAGTTCACAACGAGCTTTACAACTTAGACCTTAATTAACTTCAGAGTTAATACGTATAAAAAAACATCAGAGTTAATAATTGTTACTCAATCTTGACTTTCGACTGGCAAAAATAGAACATAAAGTCATACCATAAAATTATATTCGGTTACATTAATTTGTGTCTAAAGCTTATAAGCTTCAATCCAAAGATACCTTCCAATTAAGCAGACTTAGCTGTTACCAGGAAAGAAACTAGAAAAGATTAGAAAATGTACAGCGGTTTTCATTAGCTGGCTCTTTTCGTTGTCATGTAAGCAAATTTGTTGCACGAAAGAAAGGAAGAAAAAAGAAACATCGTTGGTACACATGACAACAACTAATAGTCGACTCTTATCAAAGAGTATTTATTGCATAGAAGGGCAATAAAAATTATTTTAAATGCATTAATGATTAGAGAACCTTTTTTTTAGAATTATACAGTACAACTTAGACACTCACAACACACGCACACTCATCCCTATGAACGCACATGCGGAAACCCTACCCCTATAAGCATCTCCGAAGACTGGGCCGGCAAATTCTTGAGATTGACGAAGTCACCACGGGCGCCTCATTGTACCACTAAAATCACAGAGCCATTAAAATCTAAAAAATTCGTTTTCATGGGGAATCGAACCCAAGACCTCAGGTGCTACTAAGGCTCCTGTAACCATTAGGCTACTCAACTATTATAAAAGAACAATTTTAGGTGACATGTATTGATTAAAATCATGTAACTGATTACACTACATGCCCCTTAGAACTTGTTTAAAAAACCAGGACCCACAAAGCCCAAGCCAGTTTACTTCACCTCTGCCTTATAAATAAAGAGAAGAATAAAAATTGCCTCACCCTCTTATCTTTGTCTCTCTCTCTCTGTTTCTTACATTGAGTAATCTGTGAGGCTATACTTGGTAATAAAAACTAAAATATTTCTTAAATTCGTTCGATATTTACTTACGTAACCTTAAAAACTACGCTCAGCAATAAGAGGCAAAGTCTTCCTCAAATCAGAAATCCCCGCAGGCATGGTCCATACGCGTAGATTGTTTTGGATCCTAATAAAAATACTAAACCAGATGATGTAGCCCAACTTGTTACGTCTACAAGGTCTTTGCTAGTCTAGAATCGTAATTCCTTGCTTCAGGCTGGGCCATTCAAAATCGTAATCTAGGCCTATAAGATCAGCCCAAGATTGGCATCTGAATGTTATCCGGAGCAAATCACCTTTGGGCTTCTTACACATTCACTAATTCCGAAATTTAACACCTAGTAAAACAGTTGAGGCATCAGAAGCCCGAAAAGGCAAGCTGCATCAATTCCATTGGGCCGAAGCAGCGCATATTTTGGAGAGCAAATGGCTTTATGTATGTACTTACTGCTAATGTGGCATTGTGGCAACATCTTTGAGCTAATTGATTTCATTTCTTATGAATGAATGTTCACTACGCTTTCCCAGCATGAATTCGATCCTACATTCCCTATCCCATTCGCTATTATTGAGTCGTTTTCTTTCCTCCTGAACTTGACACAATTCCTGCCTATGGAATTCCACTTCCGCTAATCCAATGTGTATTGGAGTACAATAAAAGTCAACAAGCTCCAATCAAGTCATTAACAAACAGTAAAGCACAAGAAAAAAACGCTAATTTTCACAGCTCCTGCACCGATGACGACGGGCTACGCGTCCACACCACCCGCCCGTCGCCGAACGCGCACGCCATCGTCCTCGCCGCCCGCGACGTCGACGACGACGTCCACGCCGCCGGCTCCGCCTCAGCCACGCCGACTTCCACGGGCACGGGCCGGCGGCAGAGCGGGCACTCGGCGCGCAGCGGCAGCCACCTGCCGATGCACTCCTCGTGGAACCCGTGCCCGCACCCGGGCAGCGTCCGCACCGCCGCGCCGGCGAGCTCCGACAAGCACACTGCGCACTCCCGCGGCGCCACCGTGCTGTCGTCGACGCATTCGCCTGCGCCTCGCCGATCGGCCGGCGCCGACGTCGTCGTCGTTGTCAGGGCAAGAACCGCCGTTGCAGCTGCGGCCGCCGCCGCCGCACCGAGCACCACCGCCGCGCCGGCCATGAGCATGACACGGCACGGCACGGGACACACGAATCGAGAATCGCCGGCGCAGCGGGTGTGTGTGGTCGTGTACGCGAACGTATATAAGCTAGTGAAGAGGGACAGGAGGATGACGACGTGGATGCATCAAGGGGTGAGGTGAGGAGGAGCACATCACACAACCGAAAAGGTCACCGCCCGACATGCACGAAAGCGATCTCTAAACCTTCTTTTTCGGATGCGTTTTTTTTTTATCTTCGAACCGTTTTCCTGATGCTTAAAGAAAGGAATATATGCTTGTTAACTAGGACTATTAAGCTAGCTACCTGATGTGCAGTTGTTGGAGATATTGCAATTTAATTAATTACATGTATCATGTATGCTTTGCATGATGAGACCAATTATAGGAGCTCCATTATTCAATTACAGAACCGTACATATATTTAGGGGAGGACCCAGCCTATTTTAGGCCTGTATTAAAAATTTAGCACGATGAAAATGTATATTTTTTAGGACTAGCAAAGGTGTCCGTGCGTTGCAACGGACGAATGCATTTATTGTTATTATATTATTATTATTATTATTATTATTATTATTATTATTATTATTATTATTATTATGTAGTACAATAACGGGCGATTTGTTAGTTAGTAAAGATTTTAATTTGTTTTCCAATTTCTGAGTGATAAAAATATTTATCATAATTTTGCAGCAAATTAAATAGTTTTTTTACTCAAAATTTAATAGCTAATAAAGCATATAAATGAACTATGTAAATTGAAAGGGATTTAGATTGGCGGAATAAACTGAAAATTGATTTTGGCCTAACTTTTCTTTCCGGCCCATTATGGCACCGGCCCATGGAGGCACGCACGGTTGCGAGGTGGTGGCCCATTAGGACTGCAGCCCACTTAGTGGGTCGGCCCAACGCGGGGTACAGGACAGACGTCCGATTGGATTGGACGGCTGAGATCTCCTCGGGTCTCGGTCAATACGTGAGAGAAGGGAGCAAGCCCTAGTTCCTAGATCCAATCGGCAGTGGCCGGCGACCCCAGTGGCGACCAGCGACTCCACCGCAACGGCGCGTCAACCCGCCGACGGCTGCGCCACGCCCGCGAGTCGGCGCCGATGACCTCCCCACCGCCACGCCCCATTGACGGCAGCGAGGACGTGCCGTGCTTGCCCACGTGCCCGTCGGTGGAGACCTCCCCGCGCGCCCCCTCGACAGCAACGACCTCCACGGGCGGCGGCACACCTCGTCGACTGCGACGTCGGCGGTCGCGTCCCGTCGACGGCAGCGACCTGATCCCCGTCGACCTCCACAACACCCCGTCGATGCTGCGGCTCCCCTACGCTCCCCGTCGGTCGCCGCCGACCTCCACCGCGCCATCCTCGGCGCTCCGTTGACGCCGTCAAGCTCCACGGCGCCCCGGACGCCGAGCTTCCCCGCCTGCCACATTGACACCACCCTTCCCCGTGCACCAGCGCCGCCGCGCCGGATCTGGTGGGTTGTCGTCGGCATCGTCGACTGGTGTTGGCGGCGGAGGGAGCCTGTGGCGCGGCGGCTAGGGCAGGTGGCTGGCGGCGGGCAAGGAAGGCGCTGGCGATGCCGCAACGCGCTGTCGAACTGTTTTTTTGGAATTTTTTTCTTCTCCCTATTGTTTGAAAGTTCCAATTGTGTGGGAGAGCATGGAATTTTGTTACTCCCTATTGTTTGAAGTTCCAATTGTGTGGGAGAGCGATTGGAGATGATAAGAGGATTGCTTCGTTTTTGGGTGGCTGTGGTGGATGGTTTGCTCGGGGTCTGGATGAATGGATGGATGGATGGCGGCTGGATTGGATTGCGGTGGTGCAGGCAGTACTTGTCAGAGTTGTTGCAGGAGCATCATAAGCTAGGGCCGTTCATGCAGGTTCTCCCAATCTGCAGTGGGCCGTTGAATCAAGGTGAGAGCTGGCTCTGGTAGGTTTTGTGTGTGCTCTTCGTTTGCCCAGCTGCTTCTTCTTCAGTGGATAGGATAGCATTCTTGGATCAGATTAGAAACCCGTCCTTTGCTGATTCACCCAACCTTCCTGATTGCTCTTGCTCGTCTCTGCTTGATGCAAAACTTGCTCTCGGGGGTCTATGCGCAATCTTTTCTTCAGTGGTATCAAGTATTTTTCATGTGTTCATGCTGCTGCCAAATTGCCATGTGCTAATGTTTGCTGAGAATTTTTTTCTTTCAATTTGGAAGTTTCATTCTTTCAAATCAAAAGTTTGAAATATTTTCAAATTGAAAGATTTTCCTTTCTATTTTGTGAATCAGCGAAACGCGTGGACGCAGCGCATGGCCCTGCGTTGTGCGCGCGTGGCACGGAAACGGAAGGCCACTTTTTCTTTTGGGAAAACGATCCGCGCTAGAAAGTTGGGCGCTGACATCATGCCCGATTTGCTGACGTCATGAAAACACAGTAGACGGACGAAGAAAGATGACAGATTCATTTAAAAGGTAAAGATTTGCTAAGACACACCCGCATAAACTTGCGAGTGAATCCAGCAGTTTTGATGCAAGCTCAAAGAAATGGCCGTGTCAATCGTATATTGCTTATCTTACTAAATCTATCTAAGACGCGCTCGCATGTGTGTAATGGGTACGCCCACCAGAACTCTGTTGGAAATCTAGTGAATTTTTGATATAATTTAATCCAGAAATTCAGTAAAGAAATAATCATTAAAATGATGTCACTAAGTAGATAATGATCTTGTGAAAAGCTGTACATGTCCAGCACAAAAAAGAACACGATAACACCTATCATATTCATGATCAAAGAAAGGATATCATACCCAGAGTTAAATATAGACGATTTACTTGATCCGCCATGGTTGTCTCCTCCATTTCCTCCTCCTCCGATGCCTCCTCCGTTGCCCGATCCATCATCAGTTCCATTGCCATTGAGCTTGTCGATCGTTTCGTCGATTGCCATGAGGAAGAACCTTGAGCAGTCGCGCGAAAGCGCTCCCCAAAAACTATATCGTCCATCTACCCGTGCAGGTATTTGCGACACGGCGTTAGTTCCGGAGGCCTGCTCGTTCTAAGATCTTGTGTACGTAAGAACTCAGAATCGAGAATGAAGAAATTACAATGCAAGAGCTCGAACTTTAAGAACAATGGTGGAGAGAATGAGAGAGTGACTTCTCATTTGCCAAGGAGGAAGAAGTGGGAATGAATGGCTGCCTAATTGAGTTCTAATGACCTGTTTATAAAGAATAAACGAAGCCATTAAATCTCCAAACGTTTTAGAAGTTAAGACCTCTAATGTCCGCCTGTAACCGGACATTCCGGTAAAATGGTTTTGTTTGCAACAGAAGTATTTTACCGGAAATTCCGGTAGTTCTACCGGACAATCGACCGGACAGTCCACCGGACAGTTTGGTAAAAAATCAACATCTAACAGAGAGTTTTTACCGAACTATCCGATGACTTTACCGGATATTCCGGTGCAAGAATACTCATCCCTTGGTTTATAATTTGTACTTTTGTGTGTCTTTAAAGTTTTATTATTAGATTTAAATGGTCCAACCCTAATTAAATCCAACAGACTCTTGGTCCAAGTCCCTGTATATGCTCTGTCATCCTATACACAACGCTCTTTTAGGGCTGGCTTGGTTTATGGTCAAGATTGGCCTTATAAATATTTGACAATACCAAATTTTAATATAATTTGGCATGATCAATTATAGGTAAGGCAAATTTATGTTACGATTGATACCAAAATGGTCTACTTTTACTATTAAAGCAGCCTAATTTTTAGGCTAGTCAAAATTTGGCATCAATCCAAACATGTAGTGAGCATTATTAAAATTACTAATTATTTGTAAGCCTAACTTTGGCTCCAAACTAAATGAGCCCTCAGTCAATTAAGAGCGCTTGTAAGAATATATAATTTCATAAATATCTCAAAAACTAGTGGATGAGATGGAACATGCGGACATCTCCTACGGCATGTGTTTGATGCCATTGAAAACATAATTAACTGTAGTAGTGTTAAGGGTATGGCTATTTAGCGAACGTTAGCTACTATAGTATGTAACAAACACTTTTATAATGGACAACTTTCAATTTAAATTTGAAAATTTTCAACTCAAACTTTAAAACTTGTGTTGAAATATACCATTACCTGCCATCTAATTGGAGATATGGTTAATTACACATTTATTTGATTTATACCACTACTACCTCCTTCGGTGCATCTTCTAAAATTTTTTGGACCGAATTAATCCTTTAATGCATAAGCTGGCGGAAGCGGCGGGAATGCTGTTGTTAAGGGTTCAGATTCTAGTGGAGAGGGAAGTGATGACGTACGGCAAGCTCCGGAGGAGGTATCATCCAACCTGGGGTGACGTATTCCCGACAACGAAGAACCTATTTCTAGAGGATTTTAAGGGTTCTATTTGGGGAGCTTTTGTATTCTGAGAAATAACTGGTTGGTATCTAGCTGGTAAGAATGTAAAGAAGCCGAGAAAAACTGACTTCTATATTTTCTGGCTTCTTAGTTTATTTTTTTTAGAATTTATAACTATGGATCCTCATAAACTGAACTAAAATTTGTATTGTTTGTGACAGCTTCTGGCTGCTGCGGCTTTTGAAAAAAGTTGTGAAACAGACCCAAAGTAGGAGAGTTGGTGGCATGCCGGAACCACTAGACCAGATTGCCCATTCCGGACGGCAACAAATGTAATTACGGGTGGACCATTTAGTGGTCCACCTGCAATATACCACTAAATGGCCCGCCCGTAATTACGTAATTTTGCAGGTGGGGGACGGGTACCCCACCCACGAAAGTGCTCCCGTCCTTTAACCCCTGCGTGCGCATCCTCCCTCTCCCCACTCACCTCCCCTCCCTTCCTGTCCTCACTCTCCCCACTCTCTCCCCTCACCTCCCCTCCCGGCGTCGGTGGTAGGCGAGCTGCGGCGGTGTCGGCGGCGGGCGAGCTGCGGCGGCGACTGGGACGAC
>CM002481.1:13555764-13616292 GCA_000325765.3 Leersia perrieri | reverse complement strand
GCTGCCACTCCGCCTGGAATGCTGCCGACGCAATCCAGGCGATTCACCCTGGGCGCGGCGGCCGCCCGCCCGCGATGGGTGAAATGCCCGTCTGCAGTGGGCCAATCTGGCCTAGTGAACATGGGAAGACAGCGCCGATCTCCTCACACCTAGCGTTTGCCCTCGCACTCATCCTCGCGCGGGCATCGCAAGGCCGCATCTCAACTCCTTAATTCGCACTCCTCGCGCTAGACGCGCTCGTTGACAGCCTCGAGTCCCCGCACAGCACCGCTCCTCAGTCTCGCCGATCCAGTGGAAGACGCGGCCGTTCGCGCACGATCGACACAGCGGCTGCCAGATCGCCTCGTCCTGCCACTCCAGCTCGTGGCTCCGGCCAGGCGTCCTCCAGCACCAGCACCGCTCGCCTGCGTGGTGGAAGCACGTACGGCGGCGCGCAACAGCACCAATCGCTGGCGCAGGTGCTTCCAGCTGCAGCTCCATGTCTGGCCAGCTCCATCGGTGGAGAAAATGAACATCAACATGAGAGGGGAGGGGACGAAGGAAGAAGTCAGCGACATTATTTTGGTCACAAAATAAATAGAAAATGTGTACATGAGGTATGCGGTGGCATACATCTAATAGCTGCGTAAGTTTGATGGAATGGTTACGAATACATGAATAATAATGATATCACCTTTCTCTTAAAATAAAATTATTTTTCATCTTAGCTAAAAGTAGAGATTGAGGTAGTACATATCCAAACCATGAATTTGGCAAAGTAGATCTGATGAGGACATCCTCCACTATTACCCGCTGGCAAAGACGCAACACACAATTGTCTAGTATGGTTGTAGTCGGGCGGCGATCGTGTGAGCCTCTGAATAATCCCACCTTACTTAGCTAGGGAGGAGGAAACCACCTTAAAAAGAGCCAGTTTTCCCCTATCAGACTAGTCTTTAGAGAGATTAGGCCTTTCCCTGAGTGGGTGTGCCTAAAAAAACTGTTGGGGTCCGGGCAATCTTAATTTGTTGAGCCTCGGCCAACCCCACCTGGACCGGATGCATCATTTGGTATCAGAGCTGGGCGCTCTTTAAGAAGGGGAGAATGATGAGGACATCCTCCACTATTACCCACTTGTTTTAGGAGGTGTACATAGCTATTTATAGATGAAAATAGAGCTAGAGATGAGGTCTGGTTCGTGGAGGTGGAGAGATGCACTTCCGAGATGGGCTTAATCTATTACGAGGCCCGAGACCCAAGTTTGGTTCGAAATTCAGTAACAACACCATCTTGTTTTGAAGATTCCCGTTGACTCAGGATGAATTTTGACATGGGACCAGATGCGTTGGAAAGCTGATGAAATAAGTTTTCCAAAAAATCCAAGATAACCCAAATTGGAGTTGGCATGAATAAATGGCACCGTTTGAAGTCAGGGCTGTCGTAAGAGTCCGAATTGGATTGGGTGGCGTGGTACACTTGATCTCTATCTTTATTTGTGGTAGAAATACATCTTGATCGTCGTACATTTGATCTTTGGCTTGACTGGGCGATGTCCTTATCAAGATCCAATTAATCCATAAAACTTTCAGTTAAATTTTCAAATACGTTGAACTAAATCAAAAATAAAAGTTGGAAGCTTTCAGTTTTGATTTGAAAGTTTGAAGTTTTAAATTAAAAGCTACCTAGTTTGAGAATGTCCACTACAATTGGATCAGCGAACGTTCGCTAAATACCATTCTATAGATTTTGACGATCTAAATGATTGATAGATAGATCAAATATGTTGTCAACCTATATATAACTAAGACTGAATGCATAAAGGATTAATTTTTGAATTAATACACCATTTAAGTGATTGTTTCTGCTCACTGTGTTAAGTTTTTATTTATGTTAACTTGGGCCTCAATGCATGCATTCAGCTAAAATGCTTATTTGTACGTTAGTTTGGAGCTTGGCAGGCCTGGCAACCGCGCGACGTCATCCACCAATGTTGGGCTGGCAAGAGGCCCATATTCCAGATGGAAATAAGCTTTTCATTTTTAGTGCTAGTTGGCTCACTTCTGACTTCCCCTTGTTTCTTCTTCTATACGTTGTCTGTGCGGCTGTCGTGTGCTGTTGTTTTCTGCCCTTTGTAATCTCTCGCTTACCTCTTCTAATTGTTCTCTAGGATTCATGCGCTTTTGCAGATGAAGCTAATTGTCCTTTTTAATCATTTTTAAAGTAATATATATTTAGGTGTGTATTTCGTTCGTCCGTGATAAAATTAAGAAATGTCTGCTCACTAGAATTGTATGTAAACAGGTACTAAGTTCTAAAACTTCACTAAAAGTTGAACTCGATCTTAAATATTAATATGTCACTAATTGTTAAATACCAATTGACATGACCTTTTATGGGCTTGCTTGGTTTCTGACCTACCTCAACCGATCCAAAAACATTGGCAGGCCAAAAGAATAGTCATCTGTTTAGTTTGTAGAAGAAACTTGGCATTGCCAAATTATTTGGTCTAGTTGAATGCCTAAATGCAACTTTGGTAGCAAATAAAACAAAAACCTAGTCATTGCTTGCCAACATTTTTTTTTCACAACGATCAATTCATGTCACGACAAAAATTTGGTAAGGTTATAAATTTGTAGGATCGCATCACCGCTATAGAGAGGGGGTGAATCTATAGGTAAAGAAAAACCACCAAAATTCTTGCAAGAATCTTGACCTAATCAACCATAGTCATTCATAAAGACTAGATCGAAATAGGGAGATAAAAGAGAGGGAAGAGAAGAGATAACTTGCACTCGACACGAGGTTTTAGCCTATGGCTATGAATAAGTCGAGATTGTAAGATCGATCCAGAATTGCAAGATCAAAAAGAAAGTGCAAGAATAAAAGAAAAACAAGTGCAAAGAACAATTCGAATTTCACAGCAAACTTCCAATTTCATTCGTCAAATAGAAGTTTACAAAAGCTCAGTATAAGCCTACCACAAGTTTCCTAAAGAACCAAAGCCTAACAAGATCTAGATCATAACTCTCACAAAAATCCCCACATGAACAAGAGAGAATACATCTCCAAAACTCTCCAAGTGGTCTCTCAACTATTTCTCCTAAAAATGCACCTTCTCCCTCAGGCTAAGACCCCTTTTTATAGCCTAAGATGGAGCCAAAACACCCAAAGAAAAAGTCTAAAAAGCCCCTAGGACGAAACCCTAATCATGGAACAATTTCAGCCTTCGAATCAATTTTGGACGGCCTGGATTGCGCCACGTCGCCGGCCGCACGCCTGCCTCAGCCAATCTCCTGCGAGCCGCAGAGGATCCAAAGGATTCCGGAACCCTCCCGCGCGCGCACCCGCCATCGATCGTCGCCACGCGTCGGCCATCCCGGCTGCGATCCGTGCCCGCTCGCTCCCAGCCAATCACGCGCGCCGATCTAGCCTGGTCAATCCGCGTCGCGCCCGCCTCCGCGAACCAGCGAGCGATGCGTGGCCTGTACGGCTCCCGCTCGCTCGCGCGCGCCTGCGTCTCCTCCGCGTCGCGCCTCGCGCGAATGACGCGCCGCCACACGTCGCCTCGCGGTGGTTCGCCTCCCGGGCCGCGTGGAAACCGCGTCACCACCGCAGGGCCCGCCTGTCAGTCACCGTTGCCAAGATGAGCCGGGCCGCGCCGCCTGCTGCTGTAGCCGATGAAGTCCGTTTTAAGTCTTTTTGAAGTCTGATTTCAGTGCTTCAACACAATAAATAAAGTCCATTTTACGTCCTTTATCAAGTCTGATTTCAGTCCTTTTGCAGTGCAAATATTTCTCCTTGCTTGATCCTCTTGTGGACTGGGCCGAGATGGGCAATCTTCATTCCGGGCCACTCCACTCATTGCGAGGTCTTGCAAGAGAAGTCTGATTCGCATCCTTCTTGACTCTGTGCATCAAATTCGCGACGATCTCCTGCCACGACGTCTGTCCACCGTGTACACTTACGTCCCACCTTGTCACCCGACATCCCTGACCGTGCCAGATCCCAACTCCCCCTGAGTTTGATCCCGGTCCGCCATTGACCAAGGTTGACCTCAAGTAACCCTGCACACAAATAAACCGAACCATCGTCTTTCGGGCACAGATGTCGCAACCTGACCCATGTTAGTCAACACCGGCACTTCCTGGACACTTGCAATTTTCCATCATTGTAGACCAAAAGCAAGACTTGGTCTCACAAAATTGTAACAAAACTAACCAATGGTGGAGCTTGCTTAAAATGTTGAGGAGGGCCAATGTGCAATTATGTTATAAGGAAGGGGCTATTACACAAATTTATCCTACACTAGTGATTGAACCCACCGACTTACATGTTTGTGTAAAGCTGGGGGAGGCCGACGCCTAGTTTTGCCTCAACAAAGCTTCGTCCCTAAAAACAACCATTTTGTGTCCCAATTGCCCCCCTCACAATTTTTTTAAGACTCCGACGGTCCAACCTACTCCCTCCGTTCCTAAATGTAAGGGAATTTGTCTATCTATTAGTATAGACAAAAATTCTTATATTCAAAGATGGAGGCAGCAATACTATTACCTTAAATAAATTTCAAGCAATCAATGCTCTTTCAATCCTAAAATGCATTAACTTTTGGCAGGACAAGCCTAGGGCAATTTGTGCCCGGGCCCTAGGCTTGACCCTCAATGTATAAAAAGACAGTGGAAATTATGAGGGTAAAAGCTATACAAATATATTTTGCCTTACTTTGAAGGTCTAGCTATACTTTTAAAGAAATCTTGGCTCCGGCTCTCAATTAGAGTTCTAGTTTTATTTCAAAATAAGTATTTATATTCAGACCTTGGTCTATAAGTTCAATAAATTTATTTTCCTCATGCCCTTACCTCCCTAGTAATACTACTTGCATATACTTATTAACTACTCACTTCGTCTCTAGTTATCCTCAGAAATTAAGTTTGTCTAAAATAAACCCTAAATGGATCGATCTGTTCATCGCTAAACCCTAAACCTCAGTCCCTAACCCTATCGATCTGTTCATCGCCCGATCAGTGACGGTACGTACACCTGTGTCAGTGTCGACGTCGGCGTACTGCGATGCGATTTCAGCTTGATTGATCTGACCTCACCTGCAGTACTGCAGTTATATGCATGGAGACGATGTGGACCTGCTATGTTTAGTTGTTACTTATAGCTAAACTTCATTCATGCTTCACTCCTGACTGGCTGACCGCTGTGCGGCTAACCAATAAACCTGCAGTGAAGACTGTTGCTGCTTTTGCTCGCACAGATCCGATGTTGTCGGTGTCGGTTGGTGCTCTAATTTGATCAGTCCTTTCTTGACCAATTAATCTATACCTCCTCGTGATCCCCTCTTTGTTGCTTATATTTGCAAAAGCAGAGGATTCCTTTCGAGCAAATCACTCATATGAAAAGTTCAGATGCCGCACAGAATTATGCAGAGATTTCTTCATTAATCCCTCGTGGACAAAATAATTGCCCTTCGGATTGTAGAAAAAAGGACCGTGCTGATTTGCCATGCATCAGAATGGATTTGCATCAACGTGCAAAATATCAGTTTATTACAGATGCATCAATTCTTCTCTCTGAAACTCAAGGGGTGTGCATGGATTAGTTTGGATTTTTTAAGGGGAACAAGACAACTGAAAAGAATTATAGATGGATTCCACGTCAAGGCAATGGAGCCACGGAAATGAAGTTCAAAACCCCAACAAACGTGACAGTCTAGTAACCACCAGCAACTAGCAGTACTCAGATTCTCATACTTAATTTTCAATGAACGGTAGGTTGTGAAAGTGCAGCTCTCTCCCTTTTCGGTCACCAGGTACATTTTTGCTTAGACTAAGATTTCACACCAAATGATTTTGTCCATGCATATTGGCCCGTGTTTGGTTGCTTTCCGGATTGCTGGTGCGTTCCACATGATTTTATCAACGATGGAATCCAATTAGTTCAAGTATAATACTGATTTTTTGATAATCATTCAGGTTAATAAAATTATTGTAGTCATATTAAGGAACCAACCAAATTTCTTTGGTGGAAAACAAAGTTTGATTATCAATATTTGCAGCTAGCTTTACAGGACTATAGTCCCTCTGTCGAGAAGAAGAAGAAGAAATGAAATCCTAGCATTCCAAGACACACAGTGTAGTAGTATAGGAAAAAACAGATGTGTGGTTGGCCGTGAGGAGTATTGAGAGATTTTTTTTTATTTGCAAACCAGGCATATGTATAAAGGTGAGAATCAAGCAACTATGGAACAAAATTGAGATTGTGATTGTTTCGCTTTTTCTAATAAGCGGTTGACACATAAACGAAGTAATAAATATAATTTGTGGATAAAACTTTACATCTGTATTATTCATGATTTAAAATCTAGGTCTTAAAAAATTACAATGAAAAAAACCCTTGAAATCAGCTTTATAATTAAGGTTGAAAATATAACCGCAAAATGATGGAAGCTTTAAACTTTAAACTTTAGAAGTTGATTTATTTTAAGACTTAGGGAATAGATGTTCAGCACAACCCAATTTAATTTAGGGGTAAGGAATTGTCTTATCCTTTATAACCTATAGGTACGATTTGCTACAAACATTATTTGAGCTAAAGATGTGGTATAGAATAGTATTTTTTAATCATATATTAAAATTTTGACGATTATAAGAAGTTGTGCACGTGCGCACGCCATTATATACAAAGGGTATACACGCACCAGTGAATTGTTTCCTGTATACGCACACATACACACAAAGATATGAAGACCAACACCAAATCCTTAATCTCACTGAAATTGTACTGAAACCGCACCTTTATTAGTATTATATGTGTAAACCGGTGCTTATTTTGTAATATATTGACGTGCAAGATCGAGAAGGGCCCCTGAGTCGCCCCTGCGTCAGGCGACTCGGGCGGCGGCAAACCCTAGCCGCCGCCACCCACTTCCCTCTCTCTCTCTTCCTCGCCGCCGTCGGAGGGGGCCGCCGGATTTTCCGCGCAGCGCTCAGGGAAGGCAGCGGTGGGGCTCCTCCTTCCGGCCTCTTCTCCAAGCGCGCTGTGGATGTGGCGGGCGGCGCTCTTCTGGACGGCGAGATCCAGCGGCGTCACGCCAGGCTCCGATCCTCCCGCGCTAGGATCTGCCGCCCCAGTGGCAGATCTGGCCGGGGCCAACCGGCCGCCATGGCGAGGGCTGGTGCGTCGCCCATCGGCGCGACGGCTGGGGTTGGCGTGGCTGCCACCGCTCTTCCCTCCGTCCTCGTCTTGCCGCCGCCAGAGCAAGCGGCTGGGCTCCGGTCCGGCGTGTGAGAAGGTGGCGGGGGGAGGGGGGCAAACGGCGCCGGGCGGTGCCTCCTGTGCTGCACGGGGGAGAGGGGGTGTCGGCATACGGTGGTGACCACGACGGTTCGGCGACGAGGCTTGCGGCGGCGGGGCAGGTGTCCAGCACGGCTGAGGGTGCTGTGCTGTTGTCGGCCCGTTGTGGCGGCAAGTTAGGCGTGGTGGAGGTGGGGGGGACGTTCCCCTTCCCTCGAGTTGGCCGGCTAGTTGTTGCAGATGTCGGTAGATGGCCGGCGTCTGTGCCGGCAAGGTGTTGCCGAAGTTGTTGTAGGTGGGCGGCTTTTTAGTCGTACTTGGTTGGCAGTGCCACGGGGGGAGGCCGCTCGCTGGGATGTTTGTGCAGCCGCCTTTACAGTCTTGATCGCTGGTTTGCTATGGACACGGTGAACTGCGATGCGGTTGGCGGCCTGGTCGACGGCGGGGAATCTCCTCTTCGGATGGGTTTTCTTGCCAAAGGTTGGGTAGCCATCTGCCTTGTCTATGCCTTGTTGTTCTTGCGGCAGTGAGTTGTGGTGGTTTGGTACTTTTGTGCAGATCACCTCCTCGGCTTGGATGTGGTTTGGGTTGAGGTGGAGTCGGAGCTGCTTGCCTTGGGTAATGCTCGGCAACGATAACCCTCAACTTCATCTAAGTTGGGTTCCAAACTTGGTGCTGTAGTTGGCATGGGAGTTTGAGAGCTTGACGAAAGTCCTGCATAGTATATGACTTATGCCGATGGCATCGGCGTCCGTGGGCGTCGTATCCTTCTTGAAGGTGCCATTGCTTGCTCTTCTCAGTCTTCGAGTGAAAACCTTGTTCCGATGTTTCGGACGGACGTTGATTGTGTTATATACGCTATATTCCTATTTGGAGGCTTCGTCCAGAAGACCTTGTCCTACTTTTCCTCGCTTGTCTTGGCTTTGGGAAGTCGGAGCGGCTCCTTCGGGTTCGGTAACGATGACGTGGAGTCAAGTTTCAGTTGTACTACCGCAAGTTTCTTCTTTTGTTCTCCGTATAGGTCTTAGCCGGTTTTCCCTAATTAACCATGCGTCTGAGGTTTTTGGGCCCGGTCTTTCCTTAAAAACTGGGCCAAATCTTTTCTTCTTTAACGAAAACAGGCACTCTCTATCCTCTTCTGAGGTTATACGTCAGAAAAAAAATATATTGACGTGCAATCCTTTTGTGCATTTAGAAAGAGATTTTATTTCCAATATTTAGCCGCACAAAAGTTTCCCATGTGTTGACAAAGCTAGGCTGAGCCGGTTTGAATTGTTAGCTGAATTAACATTATGTACAAATCGAAGGTTTCACTAATTAATTAAGAATCGTGACAAAAGTAGTGTACGGACCACTGCATGCAGTCCATTGATTTGTTGGAGCTACCATGGATGGTGAACCATCTTGGAATGATTCGCCCATAATTTAGTTGGACCAGTAACAGAAAAACAAGAAAGAAAATTCCAAAAATAAAAGGGTAATTAAATAAATAATGCTGGGTGGTTGCATTATTGCCTTTGAACTTTGACTATATTTTTAGATCAATAACTACATAGTTTAAAATTATATAATTAGCGTACAAAAGTTGCACCACAATAGATGTGCACTTCAATGCTTTTACATAAGTGGATTAGTAACTTTAAGAATGTATTTTGTGAGAAACATGTTCATATTTTACTCTCTTTTTTTTTAGATATAATATCAAAAGTTTACACTTGAAGACTTTGAAATCAAATTAATACACCTTGCCCTAGTAGACAACGGGGTAAATATCTAGAGCTTTAGTCCCGAACAAAATTAGGCCCGGGACTAAAACATTTTTTAATCCCGGTCCGTATTACCAACCGGGACTAAAGCTCCAGGTCCCAACGGCTACTTCGATTGGTGCCCGGCAGGCGTACCTTTAATCTCGGTTTAGCTCACGAACCGGGATTAAAAGTATTTTTTAGTCCGGGTTCGTGTCTCAAACCGGGACTAAAGGTCTCCCCGACTTGCAAAGAAGGTACGTAGTTTATAAACATCAAGATCAAAGATGAGCACTACTTTCGTGGAGAAGACCTGATAAACATTGACGTCGAGGAGTTGTACCAGCTATTCCACAGGGACTCTCTCGACAAATCCCTCGTTAGCTACTGGTGCCTGTGAGTGTATATTAATACGATTAACGTATCTTTATTGTTATTACACGATTTTTCTCCTATTGCTATTCTCGTTAACTACATAAACTATGTCCGATATGCAGATTGGAGATGCTTCGCCACAAGAGACAAAGTGTGTATGACGTTGATTTTATTGATCCATACGTCATGCACTCAATAAACATCGTAGATCAAGCTAAGGAAACGGAACGTAACATCTTGTGGTTCCTTACGAAGCAAGCCTACAAGACAAAAATATTTTTCCCATACGTCTTTACGTAAGTTTGTAAAGTCTTCTAAATTTTCGTACTTCCTCTATGTTTACCTTAATTAACACATATGTCTGCATAAAAAAATGCAGCAATCACTGATTATTGTTGTTAATCAACCTTGATTATAGCAGCTGTATAATAGACGACTCAATGCAGAAGGATCAGATCCTATACCAAAACATGCTTGATTTGCTCCAACGGTAACTGCTCTCCCTCATATTTTTTAAGTTATTTTCTGCATACATAAAAATATTATTCATTTCTTTTATGTTTCTGAGCAGTGTTTGGGTAAGGTTCACTTCAAAAGAGCCGAGTGAATGGAAGGCGCCTCTTAGTATGAATGCAAACAAAGTAATTACTATCCCCCAGCTCGCACCAGTTTCTGTATCCCTTCCAATTTATATACTAATCATTTTCTTTTAAAGTTTTTTTATAAGCAACGGGAGGGAACTAACCTACGTGCCTTGTACGTCGCCGAGTCCATCATGTCACATGGACAAAGGACATATAGTGCTTTGAGCGATGTAAGTAAAAATACGCACACACAAAATTATGTATAAATACCATTAAATACTTTAATGTTCACTTATATATACACAAACAAATTTATGTATTATTTTTTTCCCTTTCGTAGCTAGAGTATAGGAGGGATCGGGTCCCTGAAGAAAATAAACGTAAAGCTATCTAAGAAGCATTAGCAGGCTTCCTTAACGACGAAGTATTAGATCCGAAAGGAGAGCACTACTATGATAGAAGACTAGAGCCTGCAAGTGTTGATTATAACATTGATCTCGACGATCCAAACTTCGATTAAGAGGAAAACATTCCATTGTATATGCGTATTATAAACCTAAAGTCTCGTACGAAACAATTTATATATATTAATATATTTAATATAGTTCCACAAGTATTTTATATCAATGTATATTTAATTGCTCGACGTACATTAGTAAGTAAAAACGTACATTACTACCGTACAATAGATAAACCTACTACTAAATGAATATAGATAGAATAAGCAAATAAAAACAAATAAAAATCTAAACTTTAATCCCGGTTCGTATTACAAACCGGGATTAAAGGTCTGCATTCCCGGCCGGGGCTAGACAGGCTTTTAATCCCGGTTCGTATTACGAACCGTGATTGAAAGTCGACCTTCAGTCCCGATTATTTCAACTCTTCAATCCCGGGAGCGTAGTCCCGGTTGAAAAACCGGGATAAAAGGGGTTTCCAAACCGGGATAGGCACCTCGTTCTCTTCTAGTGTTGTAAAAATGAATAGAGAGATCAATGTCTACAATGGAATGAGAATATTTTTTGTTATTATTTTTTATATGAGCATTTCTTAATTACTCATCCATGTGCTGCTCGCCTGCCCAATCACCAAGCAGTGCTAAGATGGATTAAATTTTAGCTTTTGGGACAACTGTGTTCTTACATTACCTCTGTTTTCAAACTCCAATCGTGATTTCACCTCTACTTTTTTAACTTTGTGATTTTATCCTCATTTTTCAAACTGAAGCTCATGTTTGCCTCTATTCCGTTAGATTCTTTTAACGGTTTTAAATATAAGTATATCATTTGTAGATTTGCTCTCGTTTTTTCATAGCTTTATGATTTTTGTCCCTGTTTTGACATTAGATATTTTGATATTATTTTATATATGTTTTAATATTAGTTTTCACACATTCATTTTTTAAAACATAAGGTATAAGCTTCATATGAATTTTCACCCTATTTTGACTTGGTTTTTAACACCGTTAAAAGGACTTAACGGAATAGGGACAACTATAAGTTTCAGTTTGAAAAAATAAAGGCAAAATCACAAAGTTAAAATATAGGGGTAAAATTACAATTAGAGTTGAAAATAGGGGCAAGAATATAATAGCCCCTAGACAACTAAAGATTGATTAAGCACTTACGAAAAAGCTGAAAGGCAAAGTATACGTTAGAATTCGGTGAAGAGAAAAGTATTTAGATAAATAAAATGTATATACTACTCATACATTATTATAAGAACCTAAGATTTTCCACATTAAAACTAACTTTTTTCTTTCCCGATCCCCGTACAAGTGATTGGAAAAGGCTCGGTCATGCACTCTGTTGAAAACAAAAGATTAACAAAAAAAAAAGAACTTATTCATTTGAGTAATGATCGCTTTGAGATCCTTCGTGCACAAAACGCAAAAATGTAAAGGAAAACAAAAGGAAGACTTCTGAACATGCTCCATAACATCGCACGCGCATAGATCGGGACTGATCGCCACACAGTGCATGCATGCATCCATATAATTAAATAAATGATCCATGTGTTGCGTGATTCACCGACGACCGGCCGGCCGGCTGCCGACGTCGGGCCAGCTATCTAACACTTTCCTATAATATGATTGATCTCAGATAATAACTTGTTGAATTGCTGGTTGATGCGCAGGGTTCGCTTTCTTATTGTACCTGTCCCGAGTGCAATCGTTCCGTTCGTGCAGTGCCGCTTGCAGAATCAGAATCTTGTACGATGAAAAGAGTCCTAGAGATTCTCTCATATGTACTAGTAGTTGCTTCAGTCTTTGGTTTTTTATAGTACATGGTGAGATCGCACACCAACGCACGCCATGATATTGATCTGTTCAACATGTACATAAGGGCATACACCGATAATCAATGCGCACCGTAATAGTTGTAGAGATAATTTATACATCTTAACTAGCCACATAAGTCGCGCGTTTCCGTGACCATAATTGCCCGTATAGATGAGAAAACATCAATAACCAAATCAGATATATGATTATAAAGAATTATTAGGGCTAAATAACAGGTGATATGAAAATTTAGAATGATTTATAGATAGAATTGTTAGGTATAATTGCACAAATATGATAGCCAACTATCCTCCATTAATGACATATTCCCTAACCATTGTGTTTGCACAGCGCGGCCAATGTAAAGCTTACGTTGATGTGTATTATGTTACTATCGATATTATTGCAGCCTAAACTACGTATATAGTATTTTCGTACTATAAATAATCACCCTGGTTCACTATTTGTTGCATAATATTTTTATTATTCTTGTGAAGATTGTACATCTAAGATAAAATATGATTTGACCTACAGATTGCTAATGATTCTTTATTTTATATTGCATACTTATTACTTCATTTTTCAATATAGATTATACTTATGTAAGTCTAGATATTCTTTTAAATTCAATTACCAAGCCATATCCACAGGTAAATAAACCATAGATGCAACGTATGATTTATGTAATCAAACTGACACGTTAAATTGAGGTGAGGGTTTATATATAAAATGAATTTTACTGTCTTCGTTTCGATATCCGGCGTCAACCTTGGTGGAGCGATGGCTAGCTTGGTAGTGTTATGGCTTCTCGGGAGGCTTCTAGGGAGTTCTCTCCCTTTTTTTACTATTTGACTGATTGTTTCTATGTTTACTAAGATCCAACGGTATATATAGTTTTACTATTGTATCTAATGGCTAATAATATCATGATGACGTGGCACTCTGTTATGTTGAGAAAGATCAATCTTTTCACTACTTTAGATAGGTTAAAATTCGATCAGCAGTTACGTATTAAGCTAGTATGAAACTCTTGTATCATAGATCACCTCACCTCTTTTTTTAGAAAAGGAAAATTTCATAATATTTAGAAAATTAACTATTCCTAGCATAACTAGGATGCACACAATCCATTTTTTTTAAAAAAAAAGAATGTTGCGACCACAAATATTATGTTGCAACAAACTACACCTACAATTGATCTTCATCATCAAACCCATCAAAGCAATACTTGATTATGAAAAGGCTCCACAAAAAGCAATGTCTATCCAAGAGGGAATGATGTGCATATTCGCCGTCGTTGTCCTGATCCAATAGGTAAAAACTAAACCAAAGGTTTTCAACATAGATAGAAAATTTCAACTTCATGCACCTTTAAAATGGAAAAAAAAATCATTTCTAGGTACAACCAGCTAAAGCCAGACTTAGAGATTTAATCTTAGAGTAGAGGAATCAGTACTCAAAGAGTACCACCTAATCAAAGCCCCTATTGTTGACGTCCCCTCATTATGAGCCAATGCATCTGCCACTCCTGATCTTAGCCCAATTGTAATTGGTTAATAAACACCACATGCACAACAATCTTTAGATATTCTACCACCAGCAGTAACTATGATGTGAATAAGTCAATCGCCCCGCATACAATCCATTGGGTCCATCTCAACTGTCAATATTAAGGATGGCAATAGGCCCAATGACCAATCCTGAACGGTGAATTCACCTATTAGGGCCTGGATCTAATGGATTTTAGTCAAGGGAGAGCGGAGCTTAGTACGTAGGTAAAATTCATTCACCATTGAGCCAAGAGAGCCTAGGGACGGTGAATCTCTCCCCGGCCCCATTCATTGTTTGGAGCCCCGATAACTTCAACGCATAAACTAAATCCAGAATACCTTGCCATGAGCCCACAATGGAGTAACCTTCAGGCCAGGAGGCCAGGACCTCATACTCAAATAGCACATGGAGTCAACTCATCCAGAGACAAACAGTCGTTCCTCCCTATTACTGTCCTTCTCTCTCCCTCATCCTATCATTCCAAATCTGAAGCACCACACAAATTGGCACAGCATCGGCACCATCTTCATTGAGTCAATGCTGGTGCATGTCCACCCAAATTGACGCCGCCATCTTGATCGAATTGACACAGGCGCCGCCTCCCAAACCAATTGATGTTTTCATCTAGTTGGAGCTGTCGGCAGTGGTGCCATCTCTTCCATTGTCGGCGTTGGTCCTCCTCCAACCTAGTGTGTGGTGTGCCATCTTTCCTCTTGCCTCACCATCTTGTGCTTTCTCTTTCTCTCATCCGCCTGTGAAAAACACAGCATGGTATCCCCGAGGTCCAACAACGAACGGTCATGGTAGTTGAGACGGCCCCAAGGCCAAGGGCAGGGGCGGGCTTCACGCATCTTCTCCTCCGGGGATGAGCCTTGTTGCCATCCCTAGTTGACGTAAGCGATACCGGAACTCAAAGCCAAGAAGCCCTGACAAAGAAAAATGGTGATATCGTCGTGAGTAGTAGTCGCCCACATCCTTCGCCTTAGCATAAAAAAACGCACGCCTCTAAAGACACATGAGAGCCGCTGTGGAATCATCTTGTAGCTGATAGAAAAGGTGTCGTGGAGACACAGGAACCCAGCTGTTGCCTGCCTTGAGGGTTGCCAATGTCCGGCGGCAGCGAGGAGAGATGAAAAGTAGCGTCGGCTAGGGTTTAGGGCTATGTCTTTTCTCTCTATGGGAGGACAGCAATTAACTGGAGGGTCTTCTCCCCAACCTAGACCACATCTAGAAATATAAATGGGAGCACCACCATGTAACCATGCATGATGACACAGTAATACCGCGCGAAAGGAGTCTGGGTCGAGGATCTAGGACCCAAGACCTATTAGCGTTGCTCCAGAGATACCATATTTTGTAATATATATACTCTCTTCTTCCACATGTGTTTGATGTGGCTAGTTAAATTGGAACCAACAAACGTCATAAAAAAATCAAAGGGAGCAAAAGTTAAAGCTTTTTTACAAAATATATGTTGCTCCTAGCTTTTACGACCACAAAATTACTCACAATATTTACATTATAAAAGGTAATATTATTGCGAATGAGACGAGAATACTTGCTCCAATCCACGTTATCAAGGTTTTATCATCTTCTTTCGTCTACATACGTACACTAATTAATATCAGTATAAACCTAGACACACATATCTTTATAAAGTATGTACACTGATCCAAGTATAAATGCCAAAACATCTTATAAAATATAAAACTAGTACTCACTGCTAGAGTTGACAAAGGTCGCCGTCCTGCATCCATCCAAAGGGGAAGGAAATCAACCTGGGGACTGACGTACAGACGACATAACGTGTACTCCTCCTTTTGGCCACGCGCCCATGCTGGACAGATAACACAACGCCACGCAGGAAATCTCCCCGGCCTTTCGTGGACACAAACAAATAGGCAGCGTCTCCGTATCCTGACCAGATCAATCGCTCGCCAAATCAGCTATCTGCACCTACCGCTCCGTCAGTGTGCGTTGCTGTACGTACGTAGTTTGTGGCGGCCATGCATGATCGATAATTCGATATTTATCGTGTACACGCGCGCAAGTTCAATAATAATTAGATTAGGTAGCTCAGTGTTCAACGTCATCATCGTCGATTGGCCGACGACCGATCGATCGGGCTTGTCATTGCAACTTTGCATTATGCTTCATCATGGTACGTCGCGCACCCACCGTCGATGCGCACAACTGAAGCTGTGTCCTTGGATTCCCTGTTAGTTTTTCCATTCTAGCTATCTGTGCATGGGTAATGATGGGTTGATGATCGATAGTTCGATACACATGAAAAAACCTCTGAGCTGAGCGTCCTCCCTCCCATTCCATGAAGATTGGCGCCGTTTAGAAATCAACCGAGTCTTTTGAATACAAATTGAGCGACCGATGTATGTTTGTAATGATATTGTATTTCGAAGAATTTCAAGTAAATTGCCTGTTCTTCCTCGTCAGATTGTTTTGGATGGACGGACAAACTTGTGGTGTGCACAATTGTTGTGCTCTTGTTTTGTGGCGGACCAAAAGACATTTTACAACCTGGGAAAAACTCTCATATTGATCGTTGTTATTGTTACGAGCTAGTGGCAAACCCTCCTCTCATTTCATGTTGAAAAGTTACAAGCGTGACAAATAGTTACGTACTGTCTATGTTTCAAGATATAAGTTTAACTAAATTTATATAAAAACATAAAAACATTTATAAATAATAGTTTTATTAAATCAAAAGAAACTCTTAATCTTCTTCTTTATTTTTCTGCAAATTCTTTTTGTAATTTCCTCTTTTAAATAAATGAGAAAATACACTACTGGACGATCCAATAATATTTTCCGTTCAAAACATTGCATATATTTTTTTATATATCTATTTTGTATTGAAAATATTGTTACGTTAATGTATAATCTAGATCAAACTTAAACTTAAATTTGACTTTAAGAAAGTCATGCAAGCTGCTCAAAAGGGTTGGACAACTTTTCCGTTTATCATGTTCCTATACAGATATACATTTGTGGATATCAGATTTTTAATCTTGGTGAATGTAATCGTAAGCCCGCGACTCCATCACTTACCAACGGTGTTTCCCCAACGATTACATTGTATTAAAAAAACTTCCATTCTGAGTTCTCTAAAGTCACTCGGCATGTCACCATGCTGTGTCCCTGCCTTTTATATTGAGACCCTTGGCTATGGGATTTGAGCTCAACAATCAAGACGGGCAGATTGTAGGATACTCAAAGAGCAAATGCTCCATCTGAGATTCTCTGCCTTGTTAACTCGGTCACACATCCTGTCAAGAAAAGCACAAGAAACAGTCCCACATATGAATATGGTAGATTTGGCAACAGCATAAATGAAATTAAGAAAACTCTAATTTTTTTCCGAAAGTACTAGTAAAACAGAAACACGATACTACCCAGTACCCAGTCAAAATAAAAAGAAGCAAAATAGTAGTACTCCGCATATAAAGTTTGTTTACAGAAAATCTTTTCTTCGAGGGCTCTTCTACCTACCTTCTTTAATCTCTACACCTAGCTTGTTGACATCAGAAATATCAAATATATTTAGCTCTCCGACAAAAAGAAAACACACACACAGTCACCTAGAGAGAGAAAAGTGACTGAGTGAGTTTCGTCCTGTATATATAGTAGGATGTGAACAAAAAGGGGGATATTTTTCTTTCTTTCCATCACCTTCTTTTTCGTTCCTGGAGTTCTCCAAGAAGCAGAGGCATACTGCAATGGCGAAGGCAAGCTCGGGTTGGTTCAGAGCAGCTTCAGGCATGGTGCCCCTGGGTTTCACTGCAGTGGCGATGCTGCTGCTTGCCACCAGTTTCTTGGAGGTCACTGCCGACACTAGCTCAGACGACGGTTAGCTACTCTCATCTCGCTTTATGCATCCATCTTTCTCCAGCTAGAGTATAGTTTTAGTTTGGTTAATCAAGAACGCTGCATTTCCATCTTAGTTCAGTTATGTATGTGTTCGTTTTCCTGAGTAATTGAAGGGAAAAGTTCTATTCTTGATTCTTCTCTTCCGTTCCATCTGTTTTTGGTCAGACAGCTTAGAAAAAGCAATCGATTAGTAGTTTAGTATCGTTTCTTTTGATGAATTCTATCGATATTCTTGAGAAATCACTTATCCAAGAAGGGAATTGTAATTATTTAGCTGCTTCTTTCTGTTTGCTGCTTTTTTTAGACATCTCCTCTGTCGGTGTGGACAGAAGGATCCTGATGCATGAGTTTTAGTTTTCATGGTATTGTAATTAAGGAATTTTTAATTCTTGTTCTGGGGATGATCAGATGCCAGATTTAAGGAGAAATTTTCTGCAAGTTTATTCAATCAATTACTCACCAAGGGTGACACCAAGCTGTTGGTTTCATCAATTCACTTTGTCATTCTGTTTTCAAATAATTTGTTTTGACTTTTCATACTTCAAGTGGCCAAAATTTCTCATCTTTAGCTTCATCATACTGTGATTGATTGCGATTTCAGGGTTAAGGCTGATAAATGCAATTAGTTTGGCGGAGTGGCTCCACTTTGTCATCATCATTCTGGTGCCATCGTTTGTCCTGTCCGGGTAACCGGGCAGAAAAGATGTGCCTATGCTTCTTTTATTCATTTCTCCACTCTTCATTCCATGACTGGCTCCATAAATTTTACATATCGACGCAGCCTTTTTTCATTGGATTGCTAAAAAGTTAGCTTCTCTGTGTAGTATGATTCAGTTTGACTTGGTTTTAAAATGTTGTTTTTTATGCCAATTTTGGAGTTTTGAGATCATCGGAATTATATACAATTAATATGCTGAGTACTTTTCTTGGTAAGATACTAGTATTATGCTCACTACTTTTCTTGGTAAGATATTACTAGTATTTAGGATGTTCTGTTCTTAAAACTATGGTCACTTAACTTAAAACTAAGCAACTTTTCATTGTTGTAGCCATGCCTCAGTTGACTATATTTCTTTTCATGTTCAGTGACTGCCCTCAACGCGTTCTACACAACTCTGAATTCGCCATCGCAGCTGACAAACTGGGTAGTGCAGAACGGCGACCCTTGTGGCCAGTCTTGGCTTGGGATCACTTGCTCTGGATCAAGGGTGATAACAATGTGAGGTGACACTTAGTGGGCACGCTTCAGAGATGACACCTTGTTAATTGTCATTTGTACTGATGTTTTTTTCTGTCCTTCCAATTTGTGGTCAGAAAACTACCCGGTATGGGGCTCAATGGGAACTTGGGATACAACATGAACATCCTGACTGCACTAGTTGAGCTGTTAGTAAAATCTCCCTCACACAGTTTTAACTACTACTTACGTATATACTGATACTAAAAGGTTTATTCTGATTAAGATTGTATTTTTGTTGCTGTAGTGATGTAAGCAACAATAATCTTGGAGGAAGTGACATCCCATATAATCTCCCACCAAATCTTGAGAGACTGTAAGTTGCGATTTTGACTGACACCTGGAGAATTTTTTTTCCTTCTTGTCATTCTCTTAGCTCTGACAAATAATCTAACCTGCAGAAATCTTGAGAAGAATAGCTTCACTGGGACTTTACCTTACTCCATCTCCCAAATGGCCACACTGAAGTATCTGTAAGTCGCTTGTGCGTATCACAATTTGCCACCTTTTCCAGGGCCCTGATTGCATCTGACCAAATCATGTCACTCTCTTTGATGTAGAAATCTTGGACATAATCAGCTATCAAGCATCAATGTAATGTTCAACCAACTCACCAACATGACAACACTGTGAGTACTGTTTTATTTTTATATCTAAACCATCTCCTTGCCACGCTACCATATGGACAATTTTTTGATAAACTGAAACTATATTCTTGTAGGGACCTCTCTGACAACACGTTCTCTGGCACTCTCCCAGACAGTTTCAGCTCCATGACAAGCTTGACTATGCTGTAAGGACATACTCCTATTTTCATCTCTTTTTTATTGATATCTTATTCAAACAAGTAAACAAATCTTGTACTTAAAATGATATGGTATTGGTGCCCTCTTTTTAGTCATCTGCAGAACAATCAGTTTACCGGTACCATAGATGTCCTATCTGATCTCCCTCTAACTGACCTGTAAGTTGGTATTCTGTTCACCTACTAATATTCATATCTCCTTGTGATTCAAAGACAATTTCCTCTTGCAGCAACGTGGAAAACAACCAATTAAGTGGCGCGATTCCTGATAAGTTAAAAGGCATAAGCAATTTGCAGTAAGTACTTTTCACCACCTTGTTAATCTATCACAGGGTTCAATATTTTGTGATATAAAAAAATGTGGGACTTAATTGTGGGACCCAAAATTTCAGATATTTTATTCCAAAATTTTAAACCCTAGTCTTGCATGGTTCCAGCATTTAAATGATGAATATGTAATTCAGGATAAGTGGGAACTCATTTAGCAACAGTCCTGCTACACCATCATCTCCATCTCCATCATCATCCCCACCATCCACTACTTCCCAATCCCCGCCACGACAGCCTTCTACAAGAAATCCTGGTAACAACAACAAGAATCCATCAATTGGAAGTAATGGTGATAGCAGCAGCGATAGCGGTGGCGGTGGAGGAAGTAGTTCCAAGATAGGAAGTGGGGCAGTTGCTGGAATTGTCATATCTTTGGTGGTTCTTGGAGCTATGGTTGCATTCTTTGTAATCAAGAGGAAATCTATGAGGGGGCAACGGGGAGGAGATCCTGAAAAGAATGAACCTCTCACTCTTAGACCAATTTCTTCGGGAAAACTCAATCGTAAGTTCATCTAAAACCTTGAATACTAGAAGAACTATTCAGCATCCTTATCCTTGAGCTATTAATTTTGAAGTACTATCTGAATGCTAAACAATGAGTTTGCTGTCCAGAGCTGAGAACAATCAACATCATATCACCAAGTGCTAAAGAGGGTTTGCAGAAGACTGTCTCAATGAACCTGAAACCACCGTCGAAAATCGATTTGCACAGGTCCTTCGACGAAAGTGATCCAACAAACAAGACTGTTATGGTAAAGAGCATAGACCTTTCTTCCATCAGAGCAAATGTGTACACCGTGGCAGACCTGCAGCTGGCAACTGAGAGCTTCAGTGCTGACAATCTTATCGGTGAAGGCTCTTTTGGCCGGGTTTACAGAGCCCAGATCTCAGATGATAAGGTAGGTATCGCTGTAAGCTGTGGACATCCTCTTTATCTTTTTTGCCAAATGCAAAAACACAACTTCATAACCAAATTATTGCAAATTTACATTCAGTTCATTCTATGGATGTTAAGATCAACTGTTCTTTAATCCTTTTATTTCTTCATTTTTGAGAAAGGATAATCCTTTTACTGCTATAGTATCTCCTTTTACTTTTATAGATTAGTAAGAATATAGCTGCAAATATAATAAGTGAACATCTTAAGATCACATAGGCTGTAGTAGGTTAGTCATACTGGCAATTTAATTCCTGTAAGATGGCAAATTTATAACCTAGTTGCTATGCAGAACAAAAACTTAACAATCCGGCATTTATTGCAGATGCCGGATGCTATGATGGTACTGAAACGATTGTATCAAAATTTCATCATTTTGTATTCATGTCAATCTCTACTTTACAGGTACTGGCTGTGAAGAAAATCAACTTATCTGCCCTTCCAAGCAACCCATCTGATTTCTTCATCGATTTGGTAGCAAACATTTCAAAGTTTAACCATCCAAACCTCTCAGAGCTAGACGGCTACTGCTCGGAGCATGGACAGTATTTGCTGGCATATGAATTTTACAGAAATGGTTCACTCCATGACTTCCTTCACCTGTCTGACGGATACAGCAACCCACTGTCTTGGAATAACCGTGTCAAGATTGCTCTAGGATCTGCAAGGGCACTAGAGTAAGTGAGGCAGATTCAACAATTAATACACCTGTTCTGTAACTGAATATGTCTTCTTATTTTCAGGTATATGCACGAAACTTGCTCGCCGTCTGTCATCCACAAGAATTTCAAGTCATCTAACATACTGTTGGACAATGAGCTTAACCCCCACCTTTCAGATTGTGGGTTTGCAGACCTTATCCCCAACCAGGAACTCCAGGTGATAATGCTGCGCAATGTACCATTGATATAACTTTGCACTTTAAGTAACACTACATAGTTTTTGAGAACTGGATGCTATCTTGAGCCCACCAGATTCAAAAATGATGCTATTATGCATGATAGTTATGATCTTATGGAACATAATTGCAGTACATAAACGACCTAAACAATGGGAAGTTCAGAACAGGTGTTTCTAACAGACGTTTCTTTTACACTTCAAGCACCATCTGTGTACTTCTGTTATTTTACTTTGTGCATTCTGAAGAGACTCGTGCAGATGTTAGCAGAAAAACTTTCTGAGAAGACAACCTTCATTTGATATAATATTTCTCCTCACAAGTCCTTATATAATGGCAACTTCAGGAATCAGATGAGAACTCAGGGTATAGGGCTCCAGAGGTGACCATGTCTGGACAATACACTCAAAAGAGTGACATATACAGTTTTGGAGTCGTCATGCTAGAGCTCCTGACTGGCAGGAAAGCATTTGACAGGTGAAATGTCAACCGTCCATATCACCATTATCCTTAATTCACTCAAATTCCTCTGCAACTAATCTGAATTGAAAGAAAAGTCAGTCCTTGCAGCAACTAATTGCTGTCTGAAACTATTGCAGATCCCAGCCATGGCCACAGCAATCACTAGTCCGGTGGGCTACTCCACAGCTTCACGACATCGACGCGTTAGATCAGATGGTTGATCCAGCACTGGAAGGACTGTACCCTGCAAAATCCCTCTCTCGGTTTGCTGATGCAATTGCGCTCTGTGTCCAGGTAAACACTACCACTGTAGTACCTATTTTGTTCTCCTCCTCAATCAGTCTTAACTGATGCTGATCTGATCATCACTATCTGCAACAGCCTGAGCCAGAATTCAGGCCACCGATGTCAGAGGTCGTACAATCGCTAGTCCGCCTTGTGCAGAGGTCAAGCATGGGATCAGTGATGAGTGGAGAGAGCAATTCTCGACGATACGACGAGTCTGGTGACTACACATTCTAAGGTGGAAAATGCTGTATGTTTTCGTCAGTAGTTTTGGTGACAGCTACAGAAGATACAGTTATTGCAGTTGGCTCTGGTGCAACACTACACAGTGACTTGTACTGATAAGCCATTGTCGTGTAAACTGTAAAGCATGCCTTTTTAAGTTTTGACTACCAACTCTGTTTTGTCTGTGAATAACAATGGCAACCCCTGTCCCGGTGGTGATGTTGCATAGTACATTCTGATTCTTACCTGAAAAGAGTGAAAGTGGAAAAGATGATGCCTGATTCAGGTATTATACTTCTGCATCCACTAGTATGAACAACTAGCTAGCAATATCCTCATTTTGTAATCCGAACTTTATGTCAACTCCTTTTACCATGTTATATATTTACATCAGAATGAATCAGCATCAACAATTCCCCCACAACAAATACGACCCCCTTAGCTTGGTCACTAATGTCTGGCAGCTACCCTTTTGAGGTAAATGAAAATTTACCATCATCTTAGAGTCCGCCCGAAAGAAAAAGGTATATAAAGAATGGGTAATTGTTCCCTTCTAGCCTCCATGTATTGTACTAACTTATATCACAAGGCCAAGAAAGGCGATGAGCAGGACGGCCGCCGAGGAGGCGGCGGCGACGGCGGTAGCGGAGGACGCGACGGCGAGGTCATGGCGGCCGGTGTCGATCATGATCTCGAAGCGGCAGGTTCCCTGCGAAGGATCGGAGGTGGTGATGACGGCGAGGTTGTTGAACCCGCAGGCGTTCTTCATCTGGTTTGCACCCTGGAAGAACTGGTTGAACGCGTACGACACGTTCGCCCGCGCGTCGAGGTTGCCGCACGACGACCCGGCGCCGAGGCTGGTGCAGTCGGCGTACTGGCACGCGTAGCCGACCGCGCCGCCGAGCGCCGGGTCGGAGAGGCTCGCCTCCGGCCGCATCACGCACCACTGCCTCGACAGATACCTCACCCCTCTCGCCGGCGCGATTGCTCGGCCGCCGGCGAGCCGGAGGTTGTACTTGGGCGAGCCGTCGTAGTTGAACACGCCCCAGTGTCTCTCGAAGTTGCCCGGGTCGATGCTCTTGGCGTCCTCGTCGAGCAGCGCGAAGACATACACGTCGGGCATCTGGGGACGGCGAGGGGTTCCCTTTCCGGCGATGATCCGGTCGAAGAGGCCCTGGTTGAACCTCTGCGCGTTCGCGGCGTTGGCGTTCTTGTCGCCGTCGGTCGGCCACCCGATCTCGCCCACAACCACGTTGATGGCTCCCAGCCCGTGCTTCTCCAGCGCGGCGATCAGCGTGTCGTAGTTGGCGTCGAACACGTTGGTGTAGAGCACGTTCCCGTCCTGCACGCTGGCCTGCGACGGCGGGGACCCGGCGGCCGGGAAGTAGGCGTAGTCGACGGGGAAGTTTGGGTCGGCGTAGAGGGAGAGGAAAGGGTAGATGTTGATGGTGAGGAAGCCGCCATTGTCGAGGAGGAACCGGACGAGGCCGATCATGAGGCCGGAGATGTCGGCGCGGAAGTCCCCGGCCGAGGGACGCCCGTCGAGCGACTCGTAGACGTCGGCGTTGAGCGGCACGGTGACGCGCACCTGCCGCCCGAGCCCAGCCTTCACCAGCGCCGCCTGCACATTCTGCACGGCGGGGAGCGTCGCCGCCTCGAATTTCCCCTTGTATGACTTGAGGAAGGGCTCGTTGCCGACGGCGACGGAGCGGATGTCGACGCCGTACTTGGAGATGTAGGTGGACACGTTCTGGAGCACCCACTGCTCGGCGGCGGCGACGGAGGAGGAGACCGGGGCGAGGAGCTCGTTGGGGAGGCCGATCATGACCTGGATCCCCGTGTGCCCCAGCGCACGGAGCGCGGACGGGTCGGCCTCGAACAGCTTCACCTTGTCGAACCCGTTGTCGCGGAGGAGGCGCACGGTGACGTCGCCGGGGAGCGGGTGGAGCGCGCGTGTTCCCCAGTTCGCCGCCAGCGCCTCCACCGGCCGCGCCATGAACACCACCGGGTACAACGCCGCCACCATCCACATCACAGCCAGCGCCTGCACCGCCGCACACGATCCCATGCTAAAATAAATCTTCCTAGTTGCAACCGCTCTAACGGTTTTTGATCCCGTCTGTGCTCTCTCCTGTGTGGTGGTCGGTGGTGTTTGTTATAAGAGGCAGGAGAGATTGGCAAGGTAAGCTAGTACTACTCGTAGTGGCTAGGGTTGGGGTTGCATGGGAAGAAAGTTTTGGGTTTGGATTTGCAGAGGGAAAGGAAAGCATATACACGATGGGGAGGAGAAAGAAGGGATCAGATACTTGACATGTGTAGCGAAGGAGGTGTATCATGTATGGTACGTGTGCGTGCGCCGGTCCGGTGATCCGTGCAGTTTTTGACCTTGGAAGCTAGGAAAAGGGAAGAATCAATTTTTCCCCAATCTGATGGGATGCAATGGGGATTGGATGCACGAGTCAGAATTTGGGAGATTGCGTGGTGCAATGCGCCCATGCCCGCTTCCACACGACTCTGCCGTACAACGGTGGAGGAGCTTCTCATTTGGATGCATCTACACGCAGCCACGGCTAGTCTGCAAAAACACGGTTTCAGCTGACATATGAATTCGAAATGTGTTTTGCTATCTCCCCCGTTTGACGATTGAAAATGACATTGTATGTAGCAAAGCTGCTCTTCACTGGTCTCAGCTGTGGTCCAACGTGGACGTCTGCAATCCTTGAGGCGTCTGCACAACCATGCATTGCCCTACGATCTTGTACAACATATTTTGAGAAGCATTATGTGTTTTTCAAATATATTTTTTTTCATAATGCACTTTTAAAATAATCAGTCAAACAATATTGTATAGTATCAACCAAAAGTAGAGTTGAATTCTTTCAGCGATGAATTCCTCTGGTCAATATTACATAGAAAGATGCCTTACATTTTCTTTTAATAAGATTCAGGTGCCTTCGTTGAGAATGCTAACTGGCCCCCCACACACAAACGGACAGACCCCACTGTAATAATACCAAATTTGATGTAATTCAATTACTCCTGAGTAAACATATAAACCCAATCAACATCTCCTGATCACAAAGATAAATCTAAACTAGTCGTGCTTTTAAGCAAAGTATTGTAGCAAAACCCAGATAAAGATTCAGAGACTGCATCTACTATATGATAAAAGACATGGTATTCAAGCCTTGTTCTCAGCTAGTACAAAAGTTGGCATTAATAAATAAACTGAAACCGGAAACAGGTTATTAGCAGTAAGATACAGTTCAAAATTGATTGGTGCAGTACTGCAGTATGTATATGGCATACATTACAATTTTTGATAGCACAACGAGCTTACACGGCATTGAAGTTTTCTGGGTAGGCATGTGCGCCTCTCTGCATCTCCTGAAGTTCAATCCTTGTGAATTTGCATTGTCATGAACTTATCCCACAGGACCACATCATTCTCGAGCAACCTCTCATTACATTTCTGAAACATCAATCCCTGCAAGTTGTACAAAATGTTGGTACCAGAACAAGTGTGGAAAGAGAGAAAACAAAATCACCAATAACAACAATAAGTAACGCAGGTTTAAGACAATTGCAAAGGTAGGCAACTAACTACTGTTGGAATATTTTGGTGAAAAGATCATCAAAGCATTTTATTAATTAATCCTTTTAGCACACTTTTTTCTAGGGGAAAAAAAGAGGCAACAACAGCATATGACATTTCAAATGAAACAAATGCAACCGCCATGAGATTATCCAGGAAGGATTCTAAATATGAAGAGGTTTACAGATAAAATATAAGAAGAATAGACAAACAAGTTACTTAAGTAGGTTACTGCAAGGATCAAATGGTATAGGAGAAACCAACCAGAATAAGCTCAATATTTAAAATGTTTCTTGAACCCAGCCACCATTAGTATTTTTATTTCATTCATATTACATTTGGTAGATCGTGGAGGATACAACTCATTCCATCAGTAGAACATATTATGGGGTTGTCAGTTGAACAAAAACAACAACTGCAACCAGTTCTTGTTTATCACATCTAGCAGTTGTAACAACAGGAAAAATGTGGATAAGCCACCTCGCAATTAAAACAGAGGGAGGTTAGCACAGATAGAAACTCTATATGTGGATTCTAGGATCATAACAAAACAAACAAAGATTTAAGTTTCAACTAACACAAGAAACCACACCACACAAATTCTGTGTGCAAGTTTCACAAGCAGACCATATTAATGCAATATCAGTGACTATTTCACTGCTAAAAGGAAACTAAGGACCATCCATTAGTTGAAGGAAACACACCAATTCAACACAAAACAGAAGAATCTAAGTAGTTAAAAGATTGATATCAAATAAAACATAATGCATCCTAGCTCATGCAAATTTTTGGCACAAGTGCACAATTTTGCATGCATGCCATTTAGCTTTTAGTAATCTTATTTCTCTATATGCATTGTGATTCTGGTATAAATCTAAATAAGTGCTATTTTGCAAAACAGAAAGGTTGTCTGAGCTAGAAAAAAACGAATACAAATTCAGCACAACAAGAATGGTCACAGAATCTATAATCCGAAAAACAAGGGATAATGTGTAATAGTTGATAATTTATCTTGCCAACTTACCAGTATTTAATTACGCCATCCCATCCGCATGTTGCAACCTTGCTTGTCTCCAATGGGTGCCACTCACATCCAATGCAAACTCCATTGTGGCACTTCAACGTCTTGAACCTCCTGCAACTTTTCCAGTCCCAGAACCAGCAACTACCTTCACCATCGCCTGACATCACGAACCTCCCATCTGGTGAGAAGTTCACTTGACAAGCATAGCCTGCCACAATGTGGCCTGCAAACCTCTTCTTCTTATTAAGTTGAAACCTCTCCTTGGTGCTGTATATCAGTATCTGATTGTCTAAGCTCTGAGCTGCCAGCCAGTTGGAATTCGGGTGTAGCGCTATTGCTGGCATTGAGTGCATGTGTGGCTCACTGATATACTTAATCACCACTGGTATGCCAAACTCCCACACACGAAGAGACTTGTCATCGCTTGATGTGACAAACCTCCTATTATTATCTACAAAAGTGATGGTGTTCACCGCCCCCAAGTGCTGATCGTACTCTTGGGTTATCTGCCCTGACTTCATATCCCACTGCACAATCTTCTTGTCGCTCATCCCAGCAAGGAGAACATGCTGCTTATCCTCATCCGGGTTGAGCTTCACTACATAAGGGACCTTGCCAGTAGAGAAGGTCGAGATCACCTGCCCTGTCTCAGTATCCCAATACTGGATATTCCTGTCATACCCAGCACTCAAGAACTTACTGCCGTCATTAGAGAAGGATATATCCCTGACCGCCTTGGAGTGCCCCATGTATGTCCGCATACATGTCCTCGACTCAAGCACATCCCAGATCTTAATCTTACAATCCATACTCGCAGACAGCAACAGATGCCCATACTTTGGGAAAAATCTGATCGCCGAGACCCCCTTGGTGTGCCCAACCCACTCGTGCACACACCTCTTGGGAATATAGCAGCGCTCGTTGCTCGCCTTGGCATCCTTGGGTGGAGTGATCCATGACCGGCCTTGGTAATCCTTCTCCTCCTTCCCATGGAAAGTACTCTTGTAAACCATATCGGACTTCTCGCCCTTCCCTTCGCCACGCGCCTCCTTCTCGGCCTTCTTTGCAGCGTGCGCCTCCGCATACTGACGCTGCTCCTCGGTGAGCTCCGCAGGCGGAGCCTCCTTCTTGCCAGCCCAGGGGCTCTGCTTGTTGCGGAGGATCCACTCGTCAGACGCCGGGTTCTTTGCCTCTGGCGGCAGTGGCTCCTGGTCGGCCTCCTCCTTGGACTGGAGACGGCGGCGCTTGTGCTCCGAGGGGGCGAGATTGTAGACGGTGTCGGCTTCAGCCGGCTGGGGCTGGGCATCGCCGACCATGTGCAGGCCGGAGGGATCGGCGGCGTAGCCGAAGCGGTGGAAGGTGTTGTACTGCTCGTCGAAGAGGAAGGGGAGGACGGCGGCATCCTCGACGTGGCCGAGCTTGTGGTTGCGGTTGCCGGAGGCGGAGGAGATCGGGGCGTGCGGGTGCTGGGGACCGAGCACCGGCGCCCAGAGCTGGTCGGCGGTGGGGTTGAAGGGGACGAGGTGGAGCGAGGGGTCGAGCGGGCGGGAGGTGGAGGCGGCGGCGGCGGAGAGCGCGAGCGCCGTGTCGTCGACGGCCGGCGCCGCCGACTTGGTGGGGAGGCGGGGCGGCGAGGCGTCCGGGGAGGAGAGGGACTCGCCGTCGTCCTCCTCGTCCTCCGGCGTGTACGACGACTGGAGGAGATCCATGGCGCGGGTGGGCGTGAGGGAGGCGAGCTAGGGTTAGGGTTTCTCACTGTATCTGTGGGGGAAGATAAATTGGGGGAAGTTTGGTTTGATCTGATTTGGCTTCGAGTTGGAGTTCGAAATGTTGGCTTCGAGACGGAGGGAGGAGAAGAAAGGGGAGGTGGGCCGGGTCGGGCCGAGACGTGTGTGCACATTATGTTCTCCTACCGGAATTCATTTTATTTTTATATTTATTTTTTAAAAGATTTACAAAAATAACCATCATTTCAAAACATTACATAAACTAGAAAATTACACGTGCATTGCAACGAGAATAATTTGATGGTTGAGCAAGCTCCCAATGCTTAAAAAAACTTAAAATCCTATTAAAATATAAAATCGTGCAACATCAGGCGAGTATGGATGGGGGGAGTTTTTGGAAGCAAAGCCATGCCCCTTATGGTCCTTGAGGATTGTAGCCGCAAAGAGGAAACAGGCCTCTAATAGCTTGCCAAGGTAGGCTAGCCTGGTGTGGCAGAACCAAGCTGGAAAGGCAAGGAGCAAAAAGAGGACTTAGGTAGTGGTTGGTGGTGGTGGTGCCGGGTTGGGCTCAAAGAAGAGTTGGAGCGAATGGGAGAGGGAAGTTAGGTGGTTGGGTTAGGTTTTGGTCTAAGGTTTGTGCCAAGTAGAGTTAGGGTTTTAGAGTTAGTTTTATAATTAGGATTGAATGAAGGAGAAGGTTTGTAAATATATTTGAATTTGAATTTAGTTCAAAAATGGATTTGAATTTAATTTATAATCATTGTTCTACACACGATTTAATTAATTGGCTAATTGGATCCATGCCATTACAATTTTTCAAAGTTGGAGATATGACATCCGTTAGTCAATAACATGTGGGGCCCACATAAGTCAATGACATGTGGGCCAGGATGTCATATCTCTAATTTTGAGAAATAGTAATGGCATGGCTCTAATTTTCCCTTTAATTAATGTCCCACTCATTTTTATAAATGGCACCAGCAAAGAAGCAACTAAAATTCAAATCAAATATTATGCAGTTTCAAAAAAGTTTTGAGTTGGGATGATTTTTAGGTTTGGGGTTTTAATTGTGCGTGCGTTAATTTTTTTTTTTTTTTGACGTTCCAATGCACTAGCAATTTGCTTCAACGCAACCACTTCACTCAGCCATCAACCATTATTTCACTCTTTTTTCCATCTCTCCTCATCTTTTTCTTCCCGTTGCATACCACGGGCACATCACACTGTCGTCCGTCTCTTCGAGTCTCGATCGATTCCGTCGCAAGATCGCATCAAACACAGGACACTACAAAATCGCACCACAAATCCCGTTGGATCACGCTCGCTATGTTGGATGCAGATCACACATTTTCGCTCACACTTCTCCCTGACGCCCAGAAGGAGTCCGCAAATTCCGTACGCTGCCGAGCCGATTTCGGGAGGGCCCAATCCAGCCACCGACCGCCGATGTAATCTCGGGGACGCGCGGCGCATATCACCTCAACCACGGCACCACGATCGTCCTCTTCCGCCCTGACGGCTCCTCCCCTCCCCTGATGACGCTGCTTCACCTCCCTTACCCTCTCAACGTCACCCCCATCGTCTCTAGCTTCTTTGCGGCTATACGGACATGTCGATGTTGCGATGTTTTGACGGACATGTCGATGTTGCAATGTTTTGACCTATCCAACCTAAACAACTTCTCTGATCCAGCGCGCTAAAAGCGGCCCACAAGAAGGTCGACGAGAAGAACACGATGCTGCATATGGCCTAGCGTGCACCAACGATCTGCTCGCCGACTAGTGCAACTGGTGCTAGGCGTCGTAGATGGCATGGCTCACCGGCTGCTGTCTCAACGGGGAGTAATTATGTTGCTCCTTGCTTTTGTCTTCGGCACAAGTCAGCACCCATGCTACCTGCAAGCATAATTACTCCATGAACTGCAAGATCGCATGCATGCATCCGTCAGTCAACTCCGGCCGGCATGCATCCCAGTGACTGAGACTCATCCATACGAACAATAACCATGTCCAAGTTATATGAAAGCCAACGCGCAGTACATCAATGCACTTGCTCATGTAATCTTTGTCGGTGGAACAACATTGATCGGTTGTTTACTGCTTGCCGTCGGCAGCGACGTACTGTTGCCGAGCAAAGATTTGGCACGACCATGTGTTTGCCGAGCAAACTAATTGTATCACAATAATCTTATTTGGTTCTAGATCTGGTATTACCTTTCAGTTGATCTGATCCAACCTTTCTGAAATATGTAAAGACCAGTTCATTGGTTCGAACTTCGAAGTGGTCTTAAGGATTATCGATTCATTAATTGATACAACTACAGGTAACAACTTATGACAAATATCAAATGAATATCGTCAACATAGCTAGCAGTTTTGTGAACAGAAAACTATACGTGGTCAGTTACATTTTCCAGTAAAATATTTAAACAATTTGACTCTTCGCTCGTTATGTAGGTTCATCGAATTTCATTTCACAGTTACTGACCTATAATCCACTTGTTTTTTTTCATTTTGTGAAGATAGTTAAGTTGCAACTAGAACCGTCTCCTTTGAGATACAGACGCATATAAAAAAAATACGAAATAGGTATTCCCACAGTGCAAATTTTGAATTTTGTGTACTCATATAATTTCACGAGATTTACCCGGTGCAACGCACGGGCATTTTGCTTATTACAATATAAATACGGAATGGTGGTATGCGTTACATCTAGCTGAGCATTTTCAACCCACCTATATTTTAATCCTGGGTCCGTCACTGATCCTGTGCCTCTCTTTGCATACGGTAGTCTACTTAGGAAGTCTATATTACATTCTCCCTCAACCTCAAGTTTGATTGCCTTTGTCAACAGCGCAAATGCCAATCGATTTCTCTGAGATCTAAGGATTAAGTGGATCCATATCATTGCAAATTTGTCAAAACAAACAAATATCATTAGAATTCACGAAACCGACTGAATGCCACCACAATTTTATAAAAAAAAAAACAAAACGATGCTACTCACATTTTTCGTCACCTCCTCTTTCCATCGTCTTCTTCCTTCTTCCGCTCCCCACCTCCATCATCGGAAGCCGGAGGAGGAGGAGCACCGGAGATGGAGCCCCATCACCCCTCAGCCGCTCCCCACCTCACCACCACCTCCCCCGCCGATTGGCGCCGACGCCAATGGCCGTCTTGCTGGTTGTCCTCCCCATCGTCGACCCGCCATCCCCACCTCCCTCGTTGGCGGCCAGCAGAGGAAGAGCGCTAGAGATGGAGCACCGCCGCCACTCGGTCACGCCCCACCTCACCTCCCCAACGAGCGCCAACGCCGGTGGCCGCCTCACCAGTTGTCCTCCCTGTTGTTGTCGTCCCACTGCAATCGTCGTCCTGCCGTCAACCTAGATCTAAACTAGGGGAGAGGGATGAGCTTCAGAACATGTAAGGAGCCAGCAATGGGAGCTTGCCGAGCGAAGGAGAGGCGCCGAAGATGGAGCATCGAAACTACCCACCGCCATCACATGTACCAGAGAATAGAGAATATGGAAGAAGTGAAGAAAAACAGAAGGAAAAAAATTAGAGAAAAGACAAAATCTGTTAGAGTTGGATGGAAAAGGTGATAATGGCATTGTTTGAATTTTTGTAAAATTGTAATAGCACCCAGTCCCGGTAATGCCATTAGTAACAACATTAATCCAATTAATCTTAGATCTAACACCTCATTGTCACCTCCCCGAGCTCTAACGTCCACGGAAGATCCTCTTACTTTAGAGGAACTTCATCACCAACATATGAATCTCACCATCTCTTAACCCACATATACCCTGTTATAAGATCACCTTCACCTTCTGCCTCTACATGTTATGTACATCAAAAGGCAGTGGCCCACTAGATCCAGTTGCCCGGGCACGACCACGCTAACATGTGTAGACGCAGCAGCCCGCCAAGCTGGCAGACACCAGTCGGCAGTAGTCACTCTCGTCACGACGACGTCCGGAAATTGCCTGGCCTCATCAAGCCAGCCACTATACACTACTAAATACCGATAGATAAACCTATTACTTCACGGATGCCATTGCGTACAAATTCAGCTACAAGCACACAGCTAAAACCATGCTTCTACAAACTAATGAACAGCGGTGCATACAATAAAATACAGGCAGGTGGCACCACGAAACCATACAAAGAACTAAAATGGTACGTGTTCAGGTCTACATATCAAAATTGTGTTAGGATGCCCGGGAGGGGGCAAAAGATTGTGCACACAAAAACTTTTGCAACATTGATACTCAAATTTAGGGAAGGCATATCCATATGCCCACATTGATTTTACAACCTCTCAAACATGTAACCAGAGCTATATAAATTATGCAACCCATCTTAATAATAACAGCTATGCCTAAATGATCGATGATTTTTCAAGCTGGGACGGAAAAAAAATGTAAGCTCAAGCAAATCTCATTGCTTCCATAAGCTCTCAAGAGACATTATCCTGTTAGGAGGAAGTTAAACGTTAACAATTCCAGTTATGCAGGCAACTCAGGATGACAAAAACAGTCTGTATAGTCTGTACTCACCATCCTGTTCAAAATTGGTTTAAGCCGAAAATGTTGGGTTGCCAGCAGGAGGTACAGCAACAACCTTCCCTACAGCAACTGTCTTCCCTGTAATTATCAAAGGTTAAGTAATCAATGGTCAGATTAGCATATGGTTTGGAAACTCTAGTTACTAGTCCCTCCGTTTCACAATGTAATGGCTTTGACTTTATTGCTTACACCCTTTGACCATTCGTCTTATTCAAAAAAAATTTGTGCAAATATAAAAAATAATAAGTTGTGCTTAAAGTACTTTTGATAATCAAACAAAATAAATGATATTTACATAATTTTTTGAATAAGACAAATGGTCAAACTTTACGAGCAAAAGTCAAAACCCTTGCATTATGAAACGGAGGTAGTACTAAACAAAAACAAATTACAATAAAAATAACATCAGAACTAGTCACCATCATTTGGAAAGTTTCTAAAATGCCACTCTGACCGATAGTTATTACTCCCTTTGTCCCATAATATAAGAACTATTGTCGTTTTGGGAAATAATAAGAATCTATTACCATGGCCATAATACCTCATAATAGATAGGCCCCACTGACTTTTCAATTGATATATGGAATTATAGATGACACATTCCATAATTTAAAGGATTGAAATATAGATATTGGAGTTCTGCATGGAAACATACAGCTTACTATGGAATGCTCAGTCTAGACTTCAAATAATACAATACAAAAACTTCCAAAACCATGGTGGTTCTGCTTCACATGGATGTTCTTTTCTACCGGCTCCAACTACTACAATAATTATGCAAGTTTAAAAGGCATACATGTCACCAAAACATGTCTAATTGAATTCAATATTAGCAGCAAGGACAGTCCTGTGAAAAATAAACTATGGAAAGTGCGCATGGCAGGGGGTGCTCTTCGGTCTTTTAGTTCCACCCTCCAAGAATATTGAACTTCAAGCAGTGCAGGAGAGTAAAAAGGGACGTAACACAAATATGTATAGAGATACTGAAGTCAAAACATAAATACTACAGGGATATTGACAGTAAAAATAAGTTTGGCCACATGCAATCCTAAACCTCCCTTTTTTACTGGAGTAATATTATAGTAGTGCACACGTTTCTGAAGAAATGCAGCACTAAACAAATAACAGGGGGCTGGTTGCTGACTTGGTCCTTTGTTGCATGACATACTCTTCTTTGTTCATTCTAAAATGGAAAAAAAAAACATATTTCAATGCAATGTGTACTTGCCTTCTGTTCGAAGTGTAAACCTTCCAAGCTGAGGAAAATCAGAGAAGTTCTCTATACATATCAGATTATTCACCTAATTGAAGAACATTGTAGAATTAGTTGAGTTTCCAATTACTAGTAACTTGTAGTAATAGCAAAGTTTTATGAGAATACCTGAACACGGCAAACTACAACAGCACCATTCTTCACAAAAAGAGGCTTCCTCTTGGGTTTTTTCTTCTTCGGATCAGCTTCTTTCTTTTTCTTCATATCAATTTCCTCTATGAGATCAACAATCTCACACTCTTCAACGACAGAGTGGATGTGCAATACTGCCTTGTAACCAGCAGTGAAAATAGCCTAGGGAATCAAAATAAGGAAGCTCTTATGATAATAGAGATAAAAAATAATCCTAATTAAATCAACAATCGAAAATAGAGGACTGCCATGAATATTCAAAACTAGTGTAGTGAAGACAAAAAATATGACATTGCCACCACAAGGCACATCAAAGATTGAGATTGTCTGTTGGAAGGAGATATCAAGAATATATTTGCAGATGTTGTGTGTTTAAAAACTGAAAACTGAAATTAGTATGATCAAAATGAACGGATATGCTAAATCAAATTTTACATTAAAAAAATTGATTTAAGATCAATAGAGTATCTCTAAGATCTGCAACAAACAATGTACTTTTTAAAAATCCTACAGAAGTACAATCCCAGACAAATACAATAAATTTGTATGCATAATGCATATTCCAGTTTAAAAGGCAAACCAAAAACTGTATACCCTTTTTAGCAACCATGATAAGCATGCAGTAGTTTCTCTTATGCATGAACAGGACCAAAAGACACTTACATTGTCAAGCAACTCTAGAATCTGCAACTGAGCATTAAATTCAGTGACAGCACCAACAGGAGCAGCTGCATGATATGCATCATCAGCATTAGAACAAAATACAAATTAGAAAATCATCCACTAGAGAATCCAGAAGAAATAAAAAAAGGTGACACACTATGCAAGAGTAAATTAATTATAGCAGCGCACCAGAAGTATTGAGATGGACAAAAAAACATACAATAGATTGTGTGCACGCCAAAATATCTCTATAACAAATATCGACACCACAAAATATGGTGTGCACGCCAAAAAAGTTTATTGGGTCTCAAAATTCGGTGTGTTTGACAGTTTGTCATCCTCTATAATTATATAATATAGTTGTCCCCTTAATATTAATTCTCTGACAAAGTCGCATCATCTGAATTACTTCTAGCCTTAGGTTGATTGATCTATTTGTCTGTCTTATCTATTTAGATCTCTGTCAAGTGTCATCTCAATTATTTCTAGCCTTTGGATGACGAATACAAGGCAACACAATCATCCCAATCAGATCTATCCTTTGAATGATCGAGCCAGAGTACAAATTTCACTATTCTCTCATGAAAACACAATTATCACAATTGTTTCTAGCCCTTGGATGATTGATCTGATGTGCAAATTGCACAGAAACACAAGTAGCCTAGCTAGAAAGCAAATCCACCTTGCAGCTTATGTTGGCCATTTTCTCATGCAACCATCATATAGCACAGTGCAGGGTTCCATCGATTTGAAATGTAAATTTGACCACATAATCACTTAACTCATTCTGTTCCAATATCAAGAACAATATAGAAACACCCAAAATCAACCTGCTACTTTGTTAGGTTCCAAGCAATTCAAACCTAAAACTCGAAAAAGATTAAAATAAAAACAAGATACCATATTTAAATGTTCTGGGAGATCCCTAGTAGGGGAACCTAATATTTACTCGTTATGCACTTCTCTAGAAGGAAATACTTACAAATGCTTGAGAGTACAAAACCAGCCATGATATCCTCTTCCTCAATCCCAGACAATTTGACACGAACATTCTCAGCAGGTCCCGCACGACGTACCTTATGCTCATCCAAACTTATGCCAATGACTTTCACATTAGTCTGTTAGAACATGACATTGCACAAAGTGAATTATATACTCTCAAGTGTACACCCAAGTACACCAATAGTGTAACATAAGAAAAAGGAATAAGGGTATACCTTATTTGGCATGACCACCAAACTGTCACCCTCTCTGATAGTCCCAGACTCTATTTTCCCCATCACTACAGTGCCCATGTCTTTATACTTGTCAATTATTGGCATCCTGCATTGTTAATGCATATACTGTATTAGATCCATCTAGCATTTGAGTCTTACATAAGGGCACAAAAGTAAGAACAGACTAGGAGGAAATTAGTGTCAAGTTCATTCGTAGAAATGTGAAAAGAAAATGATTATAATGTCAAGTAAATTAGTTGTATAATATAAAATGTTTTTCTAGCATATTAGTATGTAAATTTTAAATTTCACAACGCTAACTCTATTTAGACAAACTATCAGAAACCAGAGTTACCATCTATATTGCAAAACTAAACATTAAATTGGAGTACTTGTCAAACCCAAAACTTTATCAACTTTGAAAAGAGAATATCTACAGTTTAAAAAGCATAACCATCTACCTGACTGGACCTTTGGGGTCACGTAAAGGAACTTCAATACGGTCCAGAACTTCAAAAAGACATGGACCATCCCACCAACTACAAATGCTTTTATCCATCCTTGTCTTCATATTGGTTCCCAAAAGACCAGATATTGGCAAGAAGTGAACATCTGATAACAAAGCAAAAGAAATCGTAAGAAATACTATAGAGACTCAGTTTGCAGTTGCAGTTGCAATTGCTATGATATGCTGCGGTGAATTGCATCCAAAAATAACTTCATTTCTAGTTATTGAGATTCAAATTAGGGGGTGTTTGCTTCCAGTCCCTGTCGCATCGAATGTTTGGACACTAATTACAAGTATTAAATATAGACTATTAATAAAACCCACCCCATACTCTAGACTATTTCGCGAGACGAATCTACTGAGCCTAATTAGTCCATGATTAGCGAATGTGATGCTACAGTAAACATTTGCTAATCATGGATTATTAGGCTTAAAAAATTTGTCTAATGAATTAGCCTTTATTTATGCAATTAGTTTTGTTATCAGTCAACGTCCAAACATCCAATGTGACAAGAACTAAAAAAAAGTCCCTGGATCCAAACAACCCCTTAGCATTGAACGAAGACCAAATTACCCCTCATTAATAGGAAAGTAGTATTGGTGGGTGGGTATGTAAGGGATACTAACAGGATAAAACTCATTGATTTGCTGACCAAGGATAGGTAAGGGAATAGAAGTGAACTTATTTTGCGACACGGTAAAGGCTAAAATGAACTTTGGGACAATCAGAGTACCTTCTTTTATTGTTACTATAGAACATAGATACACAGTCATTGTAGCTTGTTTATAAACCAAATTATACTCATTCCAGTCATTTATATTTGGCAGCAGGATTAGTTATCCCAACGTCAAATATAAATAATTTGACAAGAGGGAGTAGTTTTGTTTTATAAATCAAATTAAGGTTATATAAAATATGCTATGCCACATTGCTACTGGGTTATCAGCATCCACCCCAACCAGCTATGCTGATTCAAACCTACATCATGTGTTTGACCTTTGGACAGGTGCTTCAATGTCAATGATCTACAAATAGACAACGAATAGCAAAAAATATAGAAGACCTCATAGGGTATAACGAAATCTTGGTCTTTGCTGATGTCATGGTTAGTATTGAGTCAAAAAGTATTGTTCGGTGACTTGATTAGCCTAGCTAACAAACCAATCAGATCTAATCAAATCTAGGCAAAGACTCTACTGTGAAACAAAAGAAGCATAAATTCATGAGCACAGCAATACTGACAGAACAAATATCTAAAACATTGCTACATATCTCTCCCCCAAGTTTCAGCTTTCAATTGTCGCATCAAAACATAGCTTCAACTTGAAACGAGTGTTTATAATAATCAGACCACAAGGCAACATGTAAAGAAAAATACCTTTTTTAACATTGTATCCTGAAGATCTGAGAAAAGGAACCATCTTTGACTCAATTTCATCATACCTAAAAATATAGTAAATTCCATTATTTTTATCCAGATATACCCAACATTTAGAATTTAAATCCTTCAATTAATTGAATACAGTGAAAAAGGGTGTCTTGTCAAGCATACCTTTCTTTAGACCATTTTACTGTAGGTTCATCCATCTTATTGATGACAACTATCAACTTAGAAACACCTAATGTTTTTGCAAGCAGTACATGCTCACGAGTCTGTCCTCCTTTCTCATAACCAGTTTCAAATTCACCTTTACGAGCAGATATAACCTAAAAAGAAAGGGACATGTACTTGCTATTAGAGAACACAAAGATACAGAAATTCAGCAAAGTGAAAGAAGCCCAAGCCATATAGTTACCAGAACACCAATGTCAGCTTGAGATGCACCACTTATCATATTTGGAACATAACTTTTATGACCCTGCAAGTTAAATCATGCAAGTAAATAAATAGTTCGGTTCATAAGCCACTACTGGACAACCTATTGTGGAGATTTCTAGGGTAAGTATGGTTTGGGCCTTTATGACACTTGCACAACTTAAGGGATCCAAAATTCCAAATTGTGCAACCAAAGTTTGTGGATCAAAGTGAGATGCCTCAAACATCTAGGAAGCTAGTGTGCACAATCATTCACTCATGTAAGAATGACATCTTGGATATTTCGTCTTGAACATGGTATCAATAAAAAATTTTATTGCATCAACTGAAGTCCAAAAAATGACAAGACGTTATGCGGCAAAAGTACTTATTACTGCCGTGAGACCAAGGGAGTTCATTAAGCAGCAGTGGCATGAGATAATAGACTTTTCATTTAAGCTAATTCAGTCAAGTTTTACTCAGTTGAGAAACTGAGATTTTCTATCCAAATTTGGTATGTGTTTCACTTATGTCATTAATTGGCCAGCTATATATGCCTAGCAGCTCTTTTGCTAGTGATTAAGGAAAATTAAAGCAGCATCTACCCTTCATTTTTTCCTATACGACAAACAGCAATGTTACCAACACAGCATCTGGGTGTTAGGTACAGGGGCCATCCTAACTACAATCCCCCACAGTATTGCAAGTTCGACCACAAGATAATCCTACCTAATAACTGCTTTTATCAAATTTAATAGCATCTTGCAAAATTCTCTCAGAGAACTACAAGGACTAAGTTGCCTTAAGCAATCTATTTAAGTGTTTGACAGTAGCAGGTGATAATCAGCACAGAAAATTTCACAAGAAATGCTCTACTCTAGTTAATCAGAAAAAGCAGACCACATATTACAGAAAACAGTAAACAACCTAACAAGTACAGGGACTTATAATATCATTGCAAACACACATAGTTCCCATGCCGTTTGATAGATCTCAAATAAACCTAGCATAGGTTTTGAATTAAAAAATAATATTATGATTGTATCTAAAAACATTGGATACATCACTCACATTAGATCAAGTGGTAACCTGCACAAACACAAAGGAGTATGGAGTCCTTTGCAAATAACACACACGTGACACGTCTATTAGTACTATCTACATAAGACTATAAACAAGTGGGAGGGGTAGAACACACGTCTATTAGTTCTATCTACATAAGAATATAGACAAGTGGAAGGGGTAGAACACACACTCTTTGTTTTTAGTAGTCAGACAATGCGAAAAGAAATACCAGCATCACATTAATATGGTGAAAGAGAAATACCGGTGCATCTAAAATAGTGAATCTTGTAGTTTCTGTCTCAAAGTGGGCTCTACCAACTTCAACAGTCTTCCCCTGAAAATACACAGAAAAGAACAAAGTACAGTAAAAAGAAGCATCATCATAAAAGAAAAGCTCCTTGAAACGATCTGACACCCAGCAGAATGAGTAGTATTTCCTTGCCGACTACATGACGTATGCAGGTTATGCCAAGCTAATAAGTCATACAAACAAATCATTCTTCAATGAGGCATTTGAAGAGGATGCTACTATAATTTATAAAGCTGTATGCATTAATGCAGTGAAAATGAAGCAGGTCATTGATATGGAAGCGGTACCTTTAGGCGCTCTTCCTCATTTGTGTCCATAATGTAAGCCATGTACCTGCAAATATTTAGATTATATGTTATAGCATACATTCTTTTTACAAATAGTAGAGGTAAGATGACCACCCCCCACCCCCTGCGCAAAAAAATGGAAGGAAAAAGAACAGGCTCATGTGCACCTGCTTTCTGTAGGAATTACTGAAACTTACATATGGGTTGGGGTTTAATACTAAGCTCTAGCTTAGTAACATCATTAAATTTCTCAATCATATCATATATTATGGACTGTCCTAAACAGCAAACAAATTAAAGCCCTTGTTGTATTTGAGGTGTACTACAGGATAGCTAAGGATAATCTTGTTTCTCTCGCTCTAGCAGAGAGAAGATAATAGTCCATAGATATTCCATCTACCACCAGACAGACAGTAGGAACATTTCAGGCTAGACTTACTGAAAAAATGCAAAGCACTAGAAATGCAAAGTTTCTAGTGTAACAAGCACTAGAAATGCTTTAGTCAAAGGAACAATGAAAAAATAATTTCAAGTGTAGCAAGCACTAGAAATGCAAAGTTTGGTGAAAACTTCGCTTTATTCATACGTCAAATAAAACAAATCTAGAAAACTATACAAGATATCAAGCGGAGAGTTCGAACAAGGCATCCAGTTTATGTCTGGAGGAAGAAAACCAAGAAGCCCCTCACCAACTTTCTCGGCTTTTATCTTTCGCTTCTTTTTCATACTTCTGGATGGTCCTGTCATCTACTTGACCACTCAAGAAAAGTATTTGCCCTCCAGCAGTTGATTTTCCAGCATCTGGGAATATGGAACAATGAAAATAAGATATGACAAGAAAAGGAACTACAGTACAAACACAAGTTGTAACAATAGGCTGATGTACATGGACTATATGACTATTCCACAAAATACAGAATACAAAATTAGAAAAACAATGCAACATATTTTGAAGTGACAAGCTAGGTGAGCAGGTTTAACAAGATCACTAGACTTTTAATAGACAAATTAGGATATATTCCCTCCGTTCTCAAATAGATACCATTTTAGATTGTGCACAGTCAAACCTCGAAATATTAAATGATTGATTAATGAAAAAAAATATTAAGATTTGATATGAGAAAATGATATTGTTAAATTTATCATGGAAAGCACTAATGCTTATACTTTTAATAGATTATTAAAACACATAGTTAGAAAAGGTAGAGATAAAACATGCACATCAGAGATCACTTCAATGTCCAAAATGACATCTATTTGTAAACGGGAGTATCATATATGAGTATGACGCACCAAATTTGTCTCAAAAATGTATTATTTGAACGCCATTAGCCAAAGTCATATGAGGGACGCTACAATACAATATAAGTGATAGGGTAAAAAAAGTAGGTTATGATATTAGCAAAAAAAAATTATTTGAATGCCAAAGTTATTGGGCAAAAACCATTATGCATGTTAAAGAAATTTATTAGACTAATAGGACTTAAGCAAAGGCTTTTCTTGTGCAATATCCATAAATAATGCAAATAGCCTTGACATTCTAAAACAGTTTTGCAGCATTAACACGCCATACATCTATCATTCCAAAACATTTTTTTCAATTTATTAACCTTAAATGACAGTCCGCATCATATTTTGAATACGATACACCACGAACAAACCTGAAGGGGGGGTATTGGCATGCATTAAATATTTTCCTGGGTATAAACATACTAACACAATACTGCTTAGGCTTTAGGGGTGAGTGTTCAGTTTCCTTGGTTGTTTCATTTTGGTTTCTTTGGTTTACAAGAAATTTGGTTGTCAGCAAAAGCAATCCGGAGTGTTTGTTTTCTCAGTTGGTGCTATATCGCATGTTGGAGGCACGCAATCCACGTAGCAACAAATTGGGCCACAGTGGTGGTCGGATGGGCCGGGTAGGCTATGTATGAGCCAGAGGGGTTTGGTGAGGGGTGAAGGTATTATGGACGTTTCCACTAGTCAAAGTGCCTAGACGTTGAGTTTTTCACGCAGGTGGAGGGGGGCAGGGGGCCATACAGGTTGATCTGCTTTGCGTTTTCCTCTGTTTCTGGAGATGAGAAACCAAAAGAAAACCCAAAGGAAAGAAAAAACCAGCCGCCAAAAAAAATAGCCAACTCGTATTGATCCAGTTTGGCCTTTGGTTTTCAGTGATTTCGCACCCACCTCTAATAAACCAAGATTGCATTACCAAATTCTACCATTTGCATCTTCCTACTCTATCAAAAGATGAATATACAAATGAATCGTTACCTTACAATAAGTATTAATTATGATCAAGATCATGAATGTTGTATGACCCAAGATAATAAATCCTCACATGTTATGACATTCCTATAGTCACACTACAACGTGACTCAGCAAAACAAGAAAACTATCAAGAAAAAATATATGAACAGGCGTGGCTAACACTGACATAGAAAATTATATACAACACAGGTGGTAAGAAAAAATAACTTACCAACATGACCAATGAAAACCACATTCAAATGCCGCTTTGTTTCCTTTTCCTCCTCTACTGCCTCTTGAGTGTCTTGTGCGGCAGCTGAATCAAGAAAAGGTTGTAGTTCATGCCAACAGGAAGAAATAAAAAAAAAAAAACAGGAAAACCTAGATTAACAATAGTGCAATAACTCAGTAGTACTACCTTTAAATGAAGCACATAACCTAGATTAACAATAGTGCAATAAGATATGAATCCCAAAACTACTTACATTTAGAATGTGCTTACCACATGGCAAAAACTATAGCCATTTGCCAAATTTTGAAACATTGAGCAAAGAAAATAAGGTGCAATGTTTATTCGAGTTCTAGATAACAGTGCATACCATTCGTCTTCAATTCCAAGGACTGTAGTGATGATTGAATTTCTGAAACATCTGACAGGGAAGTTCAAACCACAGGTTAGTCAGTAGTGATCAAGGACTTTAATTGATACAATACACAATAGCCTCTTCCAAAATAAAGGAATAACTATTGAGAAGTAGGATTCTAGTGAAAATTCTGAAGAGGTCTCAGTCATCTCCACAAAGGAAATAAACTCTCATAGACATCACACTAATGACTAGTTACAAACTAATTAACTAAATAAAAAGAAGAACTTTATAGATTTTGTTGAGGTAGAGGAAGCAGATGCAGCTCATAAGCTACAGTTAGAAATTAATATGGTTATTTGGCTATATTGTTGGGTTCGTTGAAATGAGTACAGTAGTTTAATCAAGCTAATGATCAGAATTCCACAAAACTATTGCTTTATGGTCAGCTCAAACACTAAAGAAACTCAGTAAAAAATTCATCGTATGTGTGCATATGCTCTTATGAAGGAAATCTAGCATTCAAGGGCTATTCGTTAGTAGTGTCATCAAACATCCATGCCATGCTTGTAGACTAACCAAGCGCACGATGAATAAACACCAGTGATATGGAATAATATATGATAATAATGTTTCAGGCGCATGCAGGATATGGAATCTAAATATAATTAGGCGTGCACAAGATCACAAATAGATCCATAACACTTCCAATAGGCATCAGAGGCTAAGATACTCAGATATACGTGTATAACCAAAATATCACATACTCTAGTCATGCCAACAACTGTCAACTGGAGGGGGTAGCACGAAGCATGACTGCATGAGCATGATAGATCTAGTGACTCAATTTCTCGTTGCTCTTCTTCTAAACCCCAGCTGACTCAGCAGAAGCCGCCACTAGACCACCCTCGCCGCCCTTATCCCACATAAACGCTGCCAACCCTCCTAAATTTAGATGAAGACGCAATCGAAGGCGTCCACGACACAGATCGGCGAGGAACGAGCTCAGATCTAAGCGCAGTAGATCATATAGAGTGGAAAAAGCACACACACACACACACACACAGAGAAGGGGGAAAAAACCTTCAGATGGGGCCGCGGGAGGAGCGGCATCGGCCACACCCTCGCCGTCCTCGGCGGCGGGGGCGGCGGATTGGTGGTGTTGGGGATCCACGGGCATCGGCTCAGCGGCGTCCTCGTCGCGCGCCCAGTCGTCGGCGACCTCCTGGGCGGCGGCGGGAGACGGGTCGTGCTCCATCGGAGCCCGGAGGAGGTCGCCGGAGAGCGGCGGTCGGCTGGGTAGGGTTTCCGCGCCGAGTCGGCTGCGGCGGAATCGGAGGCGGAGGCGGCGGCGGGGGGAGGCGGGGGGTGGGTTCTCGAGGGTTGTGGGGGGAATTGGATGAGTTGGGCTTGTTCGCCTTTTGGCTTCGCTGGCCTTTTTGGTTTCGCTTTGCTTGTGGTGGCTTACTGGGTTTGGCTGCTCTCGCTCGCTTCCGTTATCTCCTCGTGTAGTTGTTGTAGCCGTTGATCTGTGATTGGACGTTGCAGATGGGGCCACGTGAAAACGGGGCGGCTACGGTATTACGGGGACGCCAGGGGCGCGCCGCTTGAGTACAGTTAATAGACCAATTTCTTGCTTATTGCTATCAGAGTGATGCAAAGCAGTTGCACTTGCATAGAGTTTGCGGCATTGTTGCTACCATATCCTTTGGTACGTGCAAATCAACATGTTGTCTAGCAAAGCACCAATGTGTTGCTTTAGATCATTGTTTCTTTTTCCTCTCCTGGACATCGTTTTCTTGTAAAAACAACAAATAGACACCAAGAGTCCGGTTGAATAAATATAACAAGCCCATGGTACGTTCGCAAAGAATAAATATCACAATGTGCTACACATTCCGTCTTTTATGATTTATAATTTATAACATAGTGTTTACATCGTCCTCTCCAATTGAAATTCTTTCTCTGACGCCGTATTATCGCGTGATTGAAATAGATCTGTTTCCCGATTAAAAGCTCTGATTTGTTTTCGTCATCAGCACACGTGTGCGGTTATTGAAACGGATACCTGTCACTACCCCTATTTACGTGCATGCCACCCCATCCAACGGTGAATCCACCGTGAGGGCAAGGGGGCTTGAGCACCCCTTTCCCCACCGGATAAGGGAGCCCCTTAAGCTTTTCCTAATTTTTGTTAGCCATGGATAAAGGATTAGGGATGTTGTTCAAGTTTCTTGAGCTGTTAGCTTCCAAAAATTTTATATCTGCATCCGCCCCTGAACCCATCCACGCTGAGAACTAACGACCCAACTTACCGAGGCTGGATTCCCAAGTCCCATATACATTGCCGCATATATACTTCCCATTTGATTGAACATAATGCTGAGTAAAAATAAAATATTGTTTGATCTGATTACAACATGAATTCCTGCCTTGTAATTCCAACACGATATGTCCATATGTCATTTAATTTTTCCTTGGATACCACCCTTTTTAATTAGGTTGACTTAAGAACTATTTTTATAAGAATACGTTTGTAAATAAGACTATATAAATTTATGACATACATGAAGTAAATATACATCTGCACAAGTAAAATTGTTTTAACCCGTTGCAACGCACAGGCATTTTGCTAGTATTATAAAAATTTTGGCTACTGTTTATAAATTCTAATCCAATGTTTTAGTACGTCGTCTATGTCAAAACAATGGTCTTTCCCATTTCCGTCTACGTTAAAACAGTCAGTAGGTTTTCCGATTCACCATATCGGATTTTTTTTATTTTTATATCTTTTTTAAAAAATATTTACAGAAATATATTTTTGAACCGAAAATTTACAGAACTAGGTAAGATGACGTGGCAAGACGGCGCAGTGACGGAGTATGCCGGGGCTGCGCATTTTGCATTGGGGCCCCTTGCCGCCCTCTGCCTAGGCGGCAAGGGGGCCGCCTGCAAAATGCCGGTGCCCGCCTGATGCCGCGCGCAGGGCAAGGATAGGAAATTCCTATCCTGCCCCTGCTGCCTGATGCTGCGCGCGAGGGGAGGATAGGAAATTCCTATCATGCCCCTTGCCGCCCTCTGCTTGGGCTGATAGAGCCCCCCACTATATAATCCCTCCTGCCTGCGAGAGGAGTCATTTTATTCAGGGAAAATTGAGGAAAAAAGAGGGGGAGAGGGGGAGGGAGAGAGAAGAAGAAGTGGTGAAGCCCTGCCGATTTGACGCATAAGTTGAAGGTTAGATCTATATACAATGTAAAATGGTTTTTAGTAAGTTTTTTATGTACGAGTGTAGTATATTTTCTTCGTTTACAGCAGAAATACATGTTAGTAATAGATTAATTTGTAGATCTGTACAAAAATAGTTAGGTTAGTATAGGATTAGGGTATTAGTTTGCTATTATATGTATTGTAAAATAGTTTTGTATTAAGTTTTTTTATATACCACTCGTAGGTCGACAAGCTTCACCCTTAGGCCGACGAGTACTCCTTTAGACATTCTCTAGAGGCATACTTGTTGTGGCTTTTCGGTTGGGTGATGTTCTGTGGTTCACACGCGCACGTGGTCGACAAGGTGTTGATTTACTATGCCAGGTCGATCGCGGACGCTGAGGTCGGGGCCGTGCCTCAGTGGAGCTGGGGTTCTGCTTTGCTGGCAGCGACGTACCGTGGGCTCTGCGACCATGCACGAAGACTGACCCAGGTGCGTTGCTCGGTGGGTGCTCGCTCTTACTTTGTTTGTGGGCGGCCGAGAGGTTTGCCATCGGTCGTCCTTTGGTGGACCATCGGCCCTACGAGCCGGCGTTGTACGCGCATCGACCTGCAGACGAGTACCCCACGATGGGGACTGTGTGGTGTCGACGTGAGGTACGTATTTTAATTGAACTCTTTCGCATTACCTATTGGTTTTTCACGAACTAACTGATTTAAATATTGCAGCATCGGTGGGCTCACGTTCAGGTTAGGCGGTCGTATGCCTAGTTTGTCCACGAGTTCGATTGGCTGGTGCCGACGGACGTCGAGTGGGACCCATACAGTGCGAATTCTATAGAGGCTCGTGCACCATTGGGTCTTTCCACACTCTGTACGAGAGACCAGGCGTACTGGATGACCATGGTTCCCATGGTCTTCGACATCTGTGTCGAGCCGCAGGCGCCTTTCCGCATGATGCGTCAGTTCGGACTCCGCCAGTTCTTTCCAGTACCTTTTCCACAGGGCGTCCCAGCTACCGTACACCGGTATGTTATATGACTTTCATAATTATGTTATGCATGCATCTACTTCACTAACCAGTCGTCTACTTGTAGCTTCACATGGAAGGGTCAGAAGTCAAGCGTAGATTGGGTGGCCAAGGTGGCTTCTTACGTCGAGGACTGGTTGCTCGCCACGGAGGTGGTAGTCCCACAGCAAGATGTGCCACACACCGACGAGGCTTACCAGGCCTACCTTCACTAGAACCAGCCTCGCACCCGTACTACCCTGACCTTCATGCCTCTTGAGGAGCAGCACCACGTTGCCCGCCTCTCTGACCTCTACGTCAGACACCGTGACCAGGACTTCGCTCGGGCTATGAGTACTGTTCTTAAGTTGTACTGTACATAACTTCTTGTTTCATCAACCAGAACTAACACTTGGATTGTCTTCGTTGTATAGGTCGTTGAGGCCAATCGGGTCACCATTAACACACAATCGGCGATCCATCGGCTAGACGAGGGGATTTCACTGAGTCTGGATGAGCAGCGCTCGACGTTTTCCCGGATTAGAGCCTCAATGCGTATGATTCTTCGTGCGCTAACCCGCAGGGCCGACGACGTGGCTCCCCCAGGTGCGCCACCACAGGTCCCACCTCGCCCGGCCGGCCCTCGTCCAGCCACACAGCTGACGCCTCCCCACGTCCCTCGCTCGGCCCCAGCACCCTTCGGCGGTACGTGCACACATTGTTTTTAATAAATGTTCCTCTCCTCTCCTCTCACTTAACAAATGGTATGGTTTCTAGTAGGGTTGCACCAATCGTTCGCCACCTCCCCAGTACGTCTACGACAGGTTTCTCGACCCCTTTTCTAGCCTCCAGAGGTACTATAATTTGTATTGAATCATTACTACTAGAAGAAGTCATATAAAATCAATTAATATTCAATTAATGTCTGACAACATTTATCGATGTTGTAATGCAGGGTTTGCTCACTTCACTCAGCCCGGTGGATGGACACAGGCCACACAGTTGTCACAGGCTGCAGGGTCGTCGTCACAGGCTGCTGGGTCGTCGTCACAGTTTAGCTGGGCTGCCTCGATGATGTTCGACATGAGCGACTTTGATTGCCCAGAGCCAGAGCCAGCTCACGTCCTTGGATCGTCATAGCTCGGTGGTGCCCCACTGACACAGACGCAGGACCAGCCGAGTGGGTCACAGGACCCCACCTTCAGCTCACCTACAGTCGAGCCTCGAGTTGGTCGTGGGGTGCCGGCTGAGAGGTTCATATTCTCTGAGGGCCATATGAGAGCACATGGTCGTAGGGGCCAGCCTCGGTCCAAGAGGCCCCGCGGGTATGGACCTGGTGGGCAGTAGTGGTAGACTTGTAGTACGTAGTACTCTAGACTTCTAGTATGAAGTATTATTTGTTATGTTGCGAATTGTACTATTAACTATGTTGATCTTATATTTTATAATAGTTTTTCTATGCTAGTACATGTGCTACCATACTACCGTTTTCAATTGACATGTCAATAATTTCTTAATTTGTCGGTACGATCACATGCATACGATCGCATGCAACATTTGTCCACATACTGCTTGTCCCTTTGCAGTGATTTAGCCGTGTAGTCATATCTTACGGACACGACAAATGACTTTTGGTGCAAAAAAATTCAACAGTACAGTCCTGTGCATGCCACACGTGGTACATATAGATACCTATAAAGCCCCGCCTATCCCTTGCAGTGCTTTAGCGGTCTAGTCACATCCTATGTAAATGACAACGAACTTTCGGTGCAAAAGTAATCAGTCAAAACATGAATGTGCATACCACCCGTATTACATATAGGGACCTAGGAAGGCCATTCCACAAACACGACACTCACCTACACAACCATTGATTCGTGTAAGCGGTAGCGCTCATCTTCTCGTGTAAGTGATTTCTTTCTCCTACTACATTTGATATTTTTCCACCGGTTGTTTCTTTCACATACATTTGCTCCATTCATAGATGGCCGATAAACCACCTTTCACCGAGGATCCTGATTGGAGGAATGATCCTCTAGCTTGGCTTATTCCGCCGTGGGAGGACCGTCCACCCTGTGTATGCCTAGAGCGCATGCAGCTCATGACATCTCGAGACCGCGAAATCCGTGGTAGAAGATTCTTCCAATGTGCAAACCAATCATGCAATAGTATTCGATGGGTAGATACAGAGAATCCTGTGCTCGACAGGCGATGCTGGTATTCACCTTCGGAAACAACGGCACGATACTTGAGAAGGAAAGCAGAGTTCGAGGCAAGGGAGGCGGATTGGAGGCTCCATACTGTAGGATTACCTTCTTGGAGGGAGCGACCTGAATGCTATTGTGGAGACCGTTGCCATGCGGTCAAGTCAACACTGACCAGGCCGTTAAACAGAAGATACTTTGCATGCCCAAACATACTCGACGACGATTTCGTTGTAAATATCTTTTTTTTTCAATAACCATGCTAATTCAATCCTATTTACAAGCCACTCCCTTAATATTTAATTTTCTGATAGGAGCCACCACGGAGATGCAATTTCATGACAGGGTTAGCCCACCAGAGGATGATTTTGGAGCAATCATACCTCCAGAAGTAGTGTCAATGTACATACAAGCCAAAGCTGAATATGAGCAGAAAGTACATGCTGCTAGCATACTGGAGGATCAATCCACTCGGAATCCCTAAATGATCCGAGCGTCCAAAGTGCTATTGTAACGATTGTTGCAAGATTACAACGTCCTTTGAAAATGCAGCGCATGGGAGGCCATATTTTTCCTGCGCTAACAAAGATGATGCATTTACGGTACCTACCATCAATTAATCTATTTTCAATTGTATTTTCTTACCGCGTTAAACTTTGTTCTACTATTTTTTTACTCAGGCAAATCCAACAAGGTGCGTTTTTTCAGTGGATCGAGAATGATGTACCTAACTATGCTGGTGAACTGGTCACCGAGGCGGAAACATCAAACGAGTATATACGCAGGAGAAATGAAGTGCTACGGAGACGCAACAGTAGGCGTCGCTAGCCAACGAAAAATATTATCCTCATGGGAGAAATAGCAATAAAATTATTTAATAATGTATTTCCTTGTATTGTACTCGATGGTTTTTTCCCCTAATCACTGTAGTCGTGTCCCTTTATTTTGTAAGTCATTACCATGACGTTTGTTTGTATTGTGCACTTATCATTAATTTTCCTATGATTGTTATCATATTTTACAGCCCCGAAATTTTCTGTGCATCACAATAACATGTCAACGAACCAAAAGACGTACCCATCGTTTGGCCTAATTACCCTATATGCCGAATATGCATTTAGTATATAAAGGGAAATTATTTGCTTATTATTTCCAATATAAATGTGGACAAACCTATAACAAAACAAAACCATATAAAAAATGAAGGGAAATTTGCATTTAGGTACCTTGCAAGGGTCTCTTTTGCAAATTTCCCTTCTTCTACCCTCTCCTGCACTGGCGGACGTCGAAGGTTTTGCTTTTAAGCCCCTTGCCGCCCTCTACCTGGGCGGCAAGGGACCTGGATGCAAAAACGCCGACGGCAAGTCGACGGCTGTGACGGGGGCCGTTTGCCACATCATCTTGCGCCCGACTAGTGGGCTGCAGGAGCCTAGTTCTGTCAATTTTCGTTTCAAAAATATAGTTCTGTGAATATTAAAAAAATAAAAAAAATTCCACCATATCATCAGATCAGATCGGATCACCAGCCCAACAAAACAGGCGACCGCCCACAGCCCAGGCACATAACAGTTCGGACTATATTTTCACAAATCAAACTCTTTCCGGGATACAAATAAGTTCATTTGAGGTCCCTCACCTTGTCAACGAATCCGATTTTCGTCTCTGAACCGAAAAACCAGATATAACAGGGGTCCCTCAACTATCAAAACCGATGCATATGAAGTCCCTTGGCAGTTTGGACGGTGGTTTTCATTGATGTGGCGCCTACGTAGCTATTTTGACTCGGTCTTCACATGACGTGGCAATGACATCATGCTTACATAGCAAATTGATCTGAAAAATAATAAATATTGTGGGCCCACATGTCATTTTGCACCAAAAATTAATTTAAAAATGGTGGGACCCACGTAAGCCCAACATGTCATTCTCACCCTCTTCTTCCTCCTCCTCTCTCACCAACTCCCTTCTCTCCCGTCTCTCCAGGCGAAGCGCGCGGCGGCTAGTTGGTGAGGAGGGAAGCGGCGCGCAGCAGCCGGACGAGCAGGGAGGAGGTGCGGCTGCATCGGCGATAGACGTTGGCGCGGAGGCCGCATCGACAACGTACGCGGACGCCAGGAGGCAGAGGCGGGGCGGAGTCAGCGGTAGCGGCGGACGCAGGGGCGGCGGCGGGCAAGGGAGCTGGTGTGCGCGGGCACGGGGCTTGCCGGGGCATGGGGCGGCCGATGACGAAGGCCCCAGAGGTCCAGGCACACGCCGACGGCGTGGGCCTCCTCCAAGCAGGATGGCGGGCGAGGAGGGGGGAGACTGGAGAGAGGAAAGTGAGAGAGATTCGGTGGAGGTGGCAACCGACGAGCGCCGCCCCGCCTTCTCCGCGCCCTCTGCTCCAAGGTCTCGGGCTTCGTGGGGATGGTGGTCAGTGGCCCTCCTAGCTGCTCAACCGCCGCTCAGCGAAGGTTAGTAGAGAGAGAGGAGGGGAGGGGAATTTTTTTTATGTTATTTGATTGACAGGTGGGGCCATGCGGCTGTCATGTGGGACCCACATTTCACGCCAACTAATACCACCCACAATACTGACGAGGGACCTCATTTGCACCGGTTTTGATAGCTGAGGGACCCGTTGTGTCTGGTTTTGCGGTTCATATGAACTTATTCCTCCAGGATATCACTACTCTGTTTCTAATTCAGACTCAGGTATATCACCACTCTTTCAGATCAGATCAGACTCTTACACATGCACACACACAAATCGTCCCTAGGCATAATGTTCGGTGGCAGGCACCGCGCGCCCTTGCCGTGCCTGTCTTTGTGTTGGCCGGACCGTGTGCTGCCTCCGGCCCACAGGCTCATGCTGACCTGGCACGACACGACCCGTGCCTGCTTCCATGCCTTTAGGGCCCATTTATTTAGATAGGCCGGCCCTACGTGAAAACCGAAAATCCCCAACACAAAGACCCCTCCGACTCCAACGCCGGTTGGCGGGTACGCAGCCGGCGGGCAACGCCACATGAAGGCTCCATGGCCGCTGCAGGCGGTGATTAGGGTTTTTGCTCCTCCCCCCCCCCCCCCGCCTGCCGCTTCTCTTACCCTCCTCTGGCGATGGAGATTCAGGACGAGCAGGCGCATCTCTTCTTCGAAAAGCGACCGTGCAGATGCCCTACCCTTCCGCTTCCCGTCTTCCACCCTTCTCGGTGAGGAATTCCTCCTCTTCCTCTAGTGTACATGTCGCCCTTTATTATGCCATCTACTACTAGTAGTACTTGTGCTTGAGCTTTCGTCTATTGCGTGACACTGCAATCGACTATTTGTGACCGATTTTGGCCTACCTGCCTTAATTTTTTGATAGATCGCTTCTCTGGTTGCATTTTTATATACTGCCAAAAAACCAGTGCATGATGATGACATTTGATTGCTTGGGCATGCCCCTTTTTAAAATATTTTATGCATATTTTCCTTTTTCAGGATGAAGCCTAAAGCTGACCTCATCCTGTAAGATATTGTGGAACACATACTCTCTGACATGCATAGTATCCAGGACCACTTGCTCTTTTGGCAATCTAAGGCTAAGGTATTACTCCCTCCGTCCTTTAACATAAGGCGTCCTTGTTTTCCGCAAATTCAATATTTGAAAACTTTGACTAATAGTTAAACTAATCATATTGATGTTCAATGTTATGCATGTGACATCATTAGATTTGTATTTGAATGTGTTTTCATATGATTTGAATTTTATATTTTTTGACTTTTGAATGAATTAATGGTCAAAAGTAAAGTACAGTAAAGTATTGTCCACCGTGTATAATTGAAATACGACTTATATTTAAGGATGGAGGAAGTATTAGCTTTGGTTCACAAATACTTCAAGTGTTGTGTTTCCACAACTCATCTTGTACACTTTGTTCTATTGACCTATTTTTCCCTTGTGGATTTCTCTTACCCAGGGAACAGAGTCGCAGAAACTCTATTTTATGATCTTTCAAAGAGTTCCAAGGGCCTTTGCTGAATCCACGTACCAAGCACTATCCAGATTGTGGGGCCATATGAACCCTGTCAATTACCTTTTGCAGTTTGAAGAAGACCTAGTCTCATAAAATCTTGACGCCATGCCGCAAAAAAATAAAATAAAAAAAAAAATAAATAAATCTTGACGCCCTGACCAGTATGAAACGCTGTTTGGCTGCTTTTCTTGCTGAGGTTTGTTCAGTCAACGTGTTTAGCTTTGTGTATCTCATGTCATCACCGATCACATACATGAAATTTTGACTCTACCTTTTCTTTTGTTTTTCTTTAGAAATGATAGTATGGTATGCAAGGTTACTACTTATTTGAATGTTTCACGCTATCTTAACACATGCTTGTTTGATGTCATCTGATATGCATTCATTAGCTCTTTCCTATATGTTAACACACTACCCAATCTTCATGCAATTGTTGTAAAGTAAAAAGTATAGAACGTAGTGAATAGAATGGCACAAGTGAAGAATGAAAAACCCTTAGTCTTTGTTATTGATCTTTGCTCATATATATAGGGGCTACAACTTGTAACTGAAATTATTCATCAATGGTAATGAAATGGCAGCATGATGCACACTAACTATGGCTGTTACAAAACATATAATTAGCCACTATTGCTGCACTTCATTTGCCTCCATTTGCTAACCATGAATGTGGCTGTTACAAGCATGTTATGAGCACCATAGATGCTCCTTTGATGAGATCAAATAATCTTGTATTGTAACACTCCCCCTTTTGATCGAGTCCTTAAGATAAACTTGTTCTTTAATTCCTTTGAAAAACCATGTGAGAAAAAATAGGAATAAATTGATTGATGATTGCTCTATCATAAACCTGCAAGATTTAAGGAGTAATCTATATCTTGTTCTATCTCTAGAAAAACCCCTGTGGGGGAAACATGTGGTAGGGCATATGCTTGCATCAAACATTGTCTCATTAAACTTTGTATGAGAAAACCTGATGGTGAAAACTCATAAAAGAGAAGAGTACAATGTGAAGTGTTATAACAAGGTCCATCATTCAGAGAGTCTCCCCCTGAAGCTTGGCTCTTGCTATCATCCTTGGGAAAAACTCCTCTAAAAACCCAGTGGGAAAAATTTGAGGAGAAACCATGGATATAGATATGTCATTAAAACTCCTTAAAAGCCTAGTAGGAAAATAAGGAGAAAAAGGTATGACATAAGCATGTTAATGCCTTATGAATTCTCTGAGAAACCTTTGAGAAGGAAAAACTACTGTGAGAATTTTGAGAACAATTATGACCATTGGATCACAATTTAGGATAACTTCTCTAAAAACCATATAGGAAAAATATGAGAAGTTTATATATCTTTCATATCTGTTTGAAAACCCTGTTGGGGAAAATAGAGATATGTTATACTTGCGTTGATATATTACCTCATTAAAAACCTTTCATGAGAAACCTGATAGGAAAAACTCATAAGAGGAAAAAAGAGTACAATATTTACATTTGAACAGGTTTAGTCTAAGAGTTTACTCCCCCTGACACTTGCAAAACATAGATTGACCATATACCAATTTCTTATAACGTGAAGTTCGTAGGGACCTAGTTTGCATGATAGGTGATTCAATGGAATCAATACCACATAATACAATTATGCGGTTAATCATTCTACGAGGTTGTGAACTTCGGAATGATATGAGGAAGTAATTATGCTTAATCACTTCTAATAATAATCAGTATGTAATCTGGCTTTGCGGGGATTAGTTTGCCAAGATATACATATCCCACTATGGTTTTATCTTGATTTCAATAGTAAATCAAAATATTTTATTGCCACAAAGATATCTGTTGATATCATGTCTAACTCTCACCTGAAGGTGATATTAGATATGTGCTATTATGGGCTAGAAAGGTATCTGCATATGCAATATCAGGCTTGATTGCAATTTGCAAGATATATGAACGCTTTAATGGCATATAGTTTTCTTCCCAGGGTCAGTGGATATTAATCCATCGTTAGGGATTGAACGACGAGAAGTGTTCATGGATATGATTGTACAATATCATTTGGATATTGGTGGACAATATCAAATAGATATTAAAAAACTAATTTATGTGCTTAAGTTGTAGACTTAAGCTTGATTTGGTTTTATCCAAATCTATCATCTCAAAATCCGTCCTTAAGGTTAATTGCTCTGATGAGAAATTATACCTAAAATGATTGCGAATTGGTTTTGTATGCTATTGATGATTTCAAAACCATGGATAAGTTGAGATGATAAAAAATCCAAGATTGGACTTCTTTGTAAGCACACATAGCAATTAACATGGTTGGAGTTTATCTTCTGTGGAAGGAACACATACAACCAATAATACCACAATAATTTGACCATGTTTTATTCAGAATATAAAGTCTGTCAGGACTTGGTTGTCCGAATCTATCAAATTCATTTCATCTACCATGATCGAATATTGGAACTTGATTTCCATACATACCAATGGGTATGTCATGCTAGGTCTCTGCGAGAAACCATGTGCTACAAGCTCTTGCTATCTCACCACCATGCTTTCGTAAGAAGACATTATGAGAAGGATATATTACTGTGGTAATATTTTCATTATCGAGCAAAAGCAATACTCCTTAATTGTCATCTTTTGATTTGACCCGATTTGAGTGTAATGAGCACTCTACCTAGGACTTTTTGGTCTAGATCCAGTGAAGGTATATGACAATTTTTTAGGAGATGTCAACATTTTGTAGACTTTGTATGATGATACAATGGAACCAATATAGCGTGTGGAAATATCAACTCTTTCGCACGCTATGTTATTTCCCACAACAGAGTTAGGACGTTCCAGTGACCCAACGCCTAAAATTTATGTGCAATTATGCTGGTCTTTTGGATGGTAAACATCCATAGGCATTGGATAAGAAATATCCATATGGTGTCTATCAACTTGATGTTGATATACATTTACTGCTTTTGAGAATATTGTTTCTCATTGTCCACGGATGCTTGCAATAAGCTGAATTCGGTTGTAACCACACTTCTCCCCCTCTTATATGGGAGTTGAGTGGTTTTGTAAGGTACCTCCACTCTTTCTGACATAACATTATGGATGAAATTTGTATGACACCATAATGAGCAGTAAATGCTATGGCAGGCTATTTGCAATGTGATGCAAATAAAAGTTGTTCCGAACGATTTAGTTCGAAATATTTGGTACGTGGAAATGACGATGGAATGTACATGTGTGTGACATTCACTTTTAATTCATGGCATTCAATATGTCATATAAATCTCCCCCTAATGCCTGGAATATCCTCAAATGTGTGTAGCATACGGGCAGTGTATAATCCCCTTTGGAAGGGATCTAAGGTCTTTATGATAGACGGATAATAATACCTCGTATGAATCTTCCAGTGCCCATCAATATATGCTAGGGTGGTGATACGGCACGTGCAAGATGTTACCTATTCGCGGATGGGAAGTCTTTTGGCTAAGGCCAATTTTCCACGTACTGACTACAACGGAGGGAGTCGTATGATTGCAGTTTGATGAATTTGATTTTATGATGTGGTGTGTAGAGCCACATATCACCAAGTAGATGTTGGTAAAATGTGCAATTTAAGGGTTTTGCAATGAGCTTGATTATCTTCTAGAAGAGAATGTAACCAACCATTGTGCAAATGAACATTTTGGAACATAGTGCTGATCTCAAACTCGACGGGCCATTCAAATGTCATTGAAGGCATATGAGGAGAATACAACAATGTTTTCCATTCGAATTGAATGAATTCAGTGTTTAGGGCGATGTGCTAATATTTGAGCAATCAACTTAGTAAATCCATGGTTTTTGTATGTATAAAGTACACATATTTGACATCATGTAGATACGTCGATTAGAACCATGAAATATCTGAACAAGTCCATAAAATGGTTGTATGTGTCACTTATATCGATTTGAATGAATTCAAGGAATTTTAAGTGATTCGAGCTCCAATCTTAAGATAAGAGGGTCTTAAAATCAAATCCCCGAAGGCACAAATAGTGCACATATCTAAAGATAACGGGAATAAAAGCATGACCAACAAAATTGCCGATAATATTCCATATCATCCCTTTGTAGGGATGACCAAGGCTATGATGCCAAGTATGGAGAAATTCTATATATAGATTGAAGAATTTTGATATGAAAATCTTTTTAGATATATAGAGTTCATACAAATTGTATGATTTATCGAATGTGTTCGATATTATCATTTGACGACAACCATTAATATTGCAATTCCATAGTAGGACATGGCCAACAAGTATATGTATTTTGAAAAAACTGATGGTTCTACAAATATTATGTGAAGAAAATTTCAGAGTTATATCATCAATGCTCATGAGTTTATCCTTCGGAGGAAGGGATGTGTTGTTGCTTGCTACTTCCGTCTGTAAACCTTTGTGAACAACTAAGTTTACCGATGTTACGGGAACTGGACTGGAATGTGGTTCCAATCACTTCTCTTGAGCAGATTTATCCTTGTCCACGGATGTAAGGTATAGATCAATTAGATGGTGTGAAGTGCGGCATTTCCTAGTGATGTGATTTTTTGAATCACATTTACGATAAATTTCAAATTTGTCCTAAAGAAAGCCTCTTCCCATTTGAGGTCCTATTAGCAGAAAATGTCATTATTTCTGTCTTGATAGGTTCATGTCTTGCTTTGAGCAAGACACATTTCTCTTGATCTAATAGCGGTAGATTTTTCTCTTGAGGAGGTTGAAATGCCGCATGTAATCCATGAAACGAATAGTTGGCCTTAAGTCCTTTACCATGTTGGATAGTCGTGTGACCATATGGTGCAAGAATTGTGAATTCTTTGCCAGTGTACAACATGTGATTACCATAAATTTGATTAATTTACATATGGTAAATTAATATTGTATGATAATGTTGCAATATTATGCAAAATTATTGATGATATTGTTTACCTTAATTTGGATTATAATTTTATGGACGAGTATGCTCGTTGCTAAGGACGTAATCTACAAAATATTGTAGATGCCTTAGACTCCATAATTTGATTTATATTCTTAAATATTGAATAATCACATTATGGTGGTGAACACCAAATTGGTGGATGAGAGCATCATTGCTAAGGTCATAATCTACACAAAAAGTGTAGTAGATGCCTTAGACTACACCCGTGATATAAAATTCAATATAATATAGAGGTAATCATTATCAAGTTTTTTCATATAAATTCCAAAGGAATTAAGCACATAGGGCTTAATCAATCGAATTTTATATAGTTGAATTTGAAGAATTCAATATGGTTGAATACAAATAATGCATAATAATAGGACCTCATATAGGAGTATAACAATGTGCATAAACACCAAGTATGGTGTAAAACACATGGTGTGGACGAGTGAGAGAACTCGTTGCTAAGACGTGTCTTAGTCTCCACATATTTTGTTTTATACTCATTGAATGATTTCAATATGACTATAGAGGTGGTTAATATTGAATTGCAAGAAAATTAATTGCAAGAAAAATGAATTGCAAGAATTTAAATTGCAATAAAATTAAAATTGCAAGAAATAAAAGTGCAAGAAATTAATTCATTGCAATAATGGAAATAAATGAAAATTAATGAGTACACTATAATTTTGCATAATTTCCAGTACACTGATGTGTATATGGAGTACACTGTAATTACATCGAACGTGAGAGTACAAACCAAAATTAATTGATGACCAGTGGGTCAAAAAAATTATTTGTATGAGGCAAATAAATCGCAGTGAATATATAGCGTGATGACTATATTAATGAAAAATTAATTAATGACCTATGGGGTAAAAAAATATTTATTTGCATGAGGCAAATAAATTATAGTATAAAAATATAGACTGAGGACTATATTATAATTGATAGAAAATATGCTATTTATTCATCCACAGAATTATACAAAATTCAAGGGCTAAACTGAAATTGTACTGCATGGGTAGAAATTTTTATAGACTATTTTGCAATATATAGGCAATCCAGGGCCATTTTTTGCAAATTATCCAAACATGGGCTGAGGCCCGTTCGGCTGGGCCTGGAGAGGAGCACTGGACAAGGCCTGTGGGTCGGCCCAGTTCATTATGCAGGAAAGAATGGGAGGTGGGGGGCTAGGGTTAGCTATTTCCTTTCCCCACTCCTCTTCCGCCACTGCCGCCGCCTGTAGGGTTGCGGCCGCGCACACGCCTCCCGCGCCGCC
>CM002481.1:13519071-13555664 GCA_000325765.3 Leersia perrieri | reverse complement strand
CCGCCGGGTCGCCGTCGGCTGCTGTGGCCAGGCTGTCGTTGTCGATGCCGGTGCCCGCTGTTGTAGGTGTGGGCGCGCCACCGTCCAGCCGCCGCTGCTGCAGAGCCGGGCACCAGGACGTCGCCGTGGCCGAGCCTCGGCCGTCGCCTACGGGTGCTGGTATGGCATGTGCATGGCTGGTGTGGCCATTGCGGTCGCCTCGTGCCGTCGCGCCGAAAGGCTGACGACATCGCTGCACTGCTTCCGTTGCTGGACGAAAGTCCAAGGCAGCAGGCAGTCGTCCTAGGACGAGCACTCCAGTGGCCGCTACCTCTACTCCGGGACGGAGGAGGCGGTGCCATAGGCGTAGAGAACTCCAATGACGGTGTGGGCATTCGAGGTGAGTTCATCCACCTGTTCTTGCTCGATTAGAGCGTGTTGATAACGTGTTGTAAAGTAAAAAGTATAGAACATAGTGACAATAGAATGACACAAGTGAAGAGTGAAAAACCCTTAGGCTGCGTTCGGAACAAGCAAAACAAAATAGTGCCAAGCTAAAACGCACAATAAAAATGCTACAGTAACATGCGCACGCAAAAGGAGGTGCTAAACCGTGTATTTTTTGGAAAAAATTTGTACATGAAAGTTGTTTAAAAAAATCAAATTAATCCATTTTTCAAGTTTAAAATAGCTAATACTTAATTAATCATGCACTAATGATGTTTCTTGTTTAACGTGCGACACTATTTTTTTTTGAAGTTGCAGAGCACTGTTTTGTTTTCACTCAAACGAACGCAGTCTTAGTCTTTTTATTGATCTTTGCTCATATATATAGGGGCTACAACTTGTAACTGAAATTATTCATCAATGGTAATGAAATGGCAGCTTGATGCACACTAACTATGGCTGTTACAAAACATATAATTAGTCACTATTGCTGCACTTCATTTGCCTCCATTTGCTAACCATGAATGTGGCTGTTACAAGCATGTTATGAGCACCATAGATGCTCCTTTGATGAGATCAAATAATCTTGTATTGTAACAGCAATTTCCTCACGCGATGTGTCATGTCCATGTTCTTGCGCAGATGCCGAAGGTCTCTTTAGAAGATAAAGAGGGAGCATGCCACTCTGAACTCTGAAGCACATGCTGAAATCATATTTTTGTTAGTGATATGTCCTAGAGGCAATCATAGAGATGATTGTATCACATACTATGTTTATGGATATTATGAATAAAGAGTTATTCCGTTTCTTGAAATAGTTAATTTATTATTGATTAATGAATATGTGATTCATTCATGAGACTCTATATGTTATATTACTATTTCTAGATGATCCCTAATCATGTTATATGCAGAACGAATAATATTATAAGATTAGCACATGTATTGATTGATGATCATGTCTCATGGATCATGGATGGAGATATCAAATTAATAATGTGGGCACATGTTAAAGTACATGTTGTTGGACAGACCCATATGAGACACTGCAAGGATTGCTTGTGCTATCAGTTAGTCTCAGATAGTGGTAATGTTGATTCCTTAGACCTGAAAATCATCATGGTTCTCAACATGTGTAGTAACTTACTTAGGGATTGTCAAACACTACACCGTAACTAGGTAGTTATAAAGATAGTCTTCGGGTTTGCTATGAAACATGTAGCGAGATGTGATCGATCAAGATGGGATTTGCCTGATCAAGATGGGATTTGCCCCTCCTTGTTCATGAAAGAGATATTTCATGGGCCCCTCGATGTAATTGATTACGGAAGTGCATGACCATGCCGAGTGATTGAGGAATCAATTACGAGAAGAGTAATCTATTACAGATCGAGTGAATGATTGAGCTATTGAAAGGATGGAACATGCCTCGTCTTGTGCTTAATCGATATCGTGAGGCAAAGGGACTCGAACATAGATACACTATAGGTTTAGCCGATATGATCTTTATGTATACTTTGGAATCAATATGCCTTGTTAGAGACTGCTATTGATACGTGGACCGAAAAGGAGTTTTTGGTTGTAACCGAGTATGTATGAACCTTCCGGGTCGCACACTTAATGGGTTGGAACAAAGAGTTGGATAGAGATCCGACAGGTGCTCAGTTCGGATAGGGATCCGAGTAGAGTTTTGATGGGCCTGCAAGGCCTAGTCAGAAACTCTATATATTTAGGGGCGAGGGGCTGAGGAAAATAAGACACCCAAAACACCCAAAACCCTAGCCGCGCGTGGGCGCTAGCACAACCGCGCACGGCGTTCCACCCCTGGATGTGTGGATATCGGCAGAGGCGCTGCTGCGTTGCGGCACTGATCAGCGTGGGATCACGAGGAGGAGTACGCATGAGGAGGAGACGCTCGCGCGTGGAGGAGACGATCGGATCGACTACTTTCTCTACGTCGATGCGCACTTCATCGAGTTCGGCTACCTCGACTCTACTTCCGCTGCTCTGCGTGTCGAGTGGTAACGATCTATGGTCTACATACTCGCAAGTTATCCTGGTTGACGCGGTAGAAATTTTGATTTATAGCTATTATAGCCTACGCATATCCCTACAATTTTTCAGGTATGTTGGACATCCTTTTTTTTTTCTCTGAAGTTCCTCTTTCTGTTTACCGTATTTGCAGCATTGCTACATGACTAAGCAATTTTTATCTATTGCTGATGATGCAGTTGGTCCCCGTGACTATGCAGTGAACTCAAGGAAGAAATAAGAATAGGATGGAATGAAATTTTAAGTAAGGCTGTTGAAAGTTTGTAATTCAGAAAAATAAGTTTATTCTCGTGAGGACAAAAGGTGAATAATAATACAATCGAAGGCGGAGAGAATTTAAGCAGGCGGAAGCAGGAAGTGTTGGAGGAGAATTCGTGCTTCCAGCCTGAGCCTGTTGGCCCTCCTATAGAAACTGCCAAGAAGCAGACAAAGGAGCAAATCAAGAGTGGCACCATGACCAACTTGTTTTTGCGCATGACAAGGGCAATGACGAAAAGTGGGAATGCCACCACCAGGCAAGACCCAATGGCGAAGATGTCGAACGTGGACCAAACGGATTGCAAGATTTGATGAGCCTCGGCAATATCCAGTGAAATAGACATGACCTTGTTCTCGTGCAGCCCCGACGCCAGCAGCCTCGGCAGCCACTCCGGTGGCATTTCTCCGGCCGCCAACGCCGCATTGATCTCTTCCTCGATGTCGTTGCCCATATAAATCTTCTTGCCTGCGTGCCGCGCGCGGATCAATCGTATTCCTCACACAGCTTTAATTGCCTCTCCTCCGCGCACGCTCTAGTAGAGATATAATATACCCGTGCCGGGCTGCGGCTGCCCGATCGATATTCGGACTCGGAAATCAAATACTCCCATTGACTTTTTTTATTTATGTTTAACCTTTCGTTTTATTAAAAAAATTATAAAATTATCAATTATTTTCATATCATTTGATTTGTTATTAACTAAACTTTTATCCACATAAATCGTTTTATATTTTATATAGTTTTTTAAATAAAACAAACGGTCAAACGTGTGTAAAAGTCAACGGCGTTTTAGGGAGGGACGGAGGGAGTACTACTGAAACCGAATAAACGTCTTTCGTCGGTCGTTTCCGAGAGTGTTTGATCTCCAGGCAGGCCACGGACGGACGTCTCTGGGCCGTACACTGCAGGCGTCACCTGGGCCGACTGCCCACTGAGATGTGCGGATGGCATGGGCCGCTCTACAGTAAGTACGCCAGAGCGAAACCCTAGCTAATCAATCGTAACTAATCCGACTCAAAAAAAAAAAATCGATCCTTATCCCACCGCCGCTCCACCCTTTCCTTCCCTACTACGCGGAGGAAGTACGTCGATCGAGATGCTATCAATCGGGGAACAGATCGGGAAGGAGGTCGCCGCCGAGAAGGCGATGGCGGATTCCTCAAAGGAATTTATGAAATTGATAAGGGATGCAGGTATTATGCTCTTCCTTGCTGCGGTGTTTGTGCTCTTGAGCTTCCTCATCCCCGGCATAATCAGGCCGTTTCAGGAATTGCTCTGGCAGGTCGCGTTTCTCGCCTTCAGTGTAGCCGCTGTGTTCAGCGGGCTCTTTCTCAAATACTATCACTTGTCGCCCAAGGTTAAAAGGGCCTAAGCTGCCAATCCTCAACAAATTATTCCCTCCCTGAGTGAGTACAGAGGATTGACGCATCAGGCGTACTGTGTGCCGGCGGTGACTACAGATCCGCCGGCAATTGGTCCTAGTTTTTGTGCCGGTCGTGATTATAAGTTAGACAGCAATTAGTGCTGTCTAACGACACTTCCGCCGGGAATTGTCAGCAATAAGATGTACTAACATGCCGTGTTTTTTCGCCCCCTAGTATTACCACCTCTGTTTGTATGGCAAAACAATATCAAATATAAAAGATCGGAGGGAGTATCACCCCGTTCAATTGGCTGGCAGGCTCCAGCCAGCCCAGCCAGCTCTTAAGAAAAAATCATTCAGCCCAGTCAGTTTCTATATAAAAACTCATTTAGCTCAGCCATTTTCAACTCAGCCCAGCCAGCCGAATAGGGCTTATATGTTTGCTTTTATGTTCGGCCTGCTTACTTTGTTCATCACTCTTCTAAAGAGTAAATTTCAGTTTGGGCCAGGCGTTTTAACCATGTTTTCGCTTTGGTCTACCATGAATCCAATGTTTTCACATAAGACCCTCGCTCCATCTCTCCCTTCTCCCCATCTGGTTCCCCGACGTACAGTACTGGCAATGTCATGAGTCGTCGGCTCCATCATCTTCAAGAGCAGCGACATCGCTTGGTACGCCTGCGCCATTGCAGCAATCCGTAGATCCTCCGACGTCAGCGCCAGCCTCAGGGAGGCCATGGCTGCATCAACCTCTCTGACGAGAATGTCGAGCACAACGCTGCCGCTCCCACCAGCTCCCTCGGCATCAGGTGCAGCGTTGAAATCAATCAATCGTCTTCAATTCTTCTCTCCTATTGGAAAGATGAATTCATTCATTCGACGAGTTGATAATTATACCCGTTGCCTGATGCTATTACTTACTACTCTGCATTTAGTTACTCCTAGTTCAGTTGGTAGTAACAATATTTTCTTAGCACCTGCACCACCATCTCATGGTTGGCCTCACGCCCTTGCCGTCATGCACGCACCAGCCCAGGAAGATACCCACCGTCTCTTGCTGATCCATGTTCCTCCTCTCTGGGTATGATCATCTCATACACGTCGGCCTTGGTCGTGATCACTGTGCCGGAGATCCACTCCGGTGCCAGGAAGCCCACGTCCCGTGCATCATCGTTGTCAGCACATGGCTGAAGTCGCGGCCCATCAGCTTGGTGAGCCCGAAGCTAGCGACCTTGGCAACAATCCCTGCACTTGTCAATGTTCTCGTGCAAACAATCGAGCCAATCTCACCACGCCGCCATGGCCGGAGCTGGACGCGAATATGTGACTGTCCACCGTTCAACATGTGCCCGTACAGCGCAGAAACCAAGTACTCCCTCCGTTTTTTTATACTTGACACCGTTGACTTTTAAACTCAACTTTGATCATTCGTCTTATTCAAAATATTTAATCAAATATATAAAAATAAAAGTCACCTTATAAATTTCTTTAATGATGAAACAACTCATGTCAAAATAGATGGCATTTGCATAAATTTAAATAAAACGAATGGTCAAAGTTTTGCTTAAAAGTCAACGGTGTCAAATATAAAAAAACGGAGGGAGTATATATTGGCGTGCTGGATCGTGCTGATGGTGCTCACCTCCGCGCGGAAAGGCTTCTCCCCTAAAGAACACCGTCCAGCTTCTTCACCACCTTGACGGCTCGCGACGTTGCTGGTGTACGGTGGGAAACGGATAAGAGAGATGAAGAGAGAGAGGGTGGTCTAAAGTGCAAAACAATTGAACATGCCTAGCCTTATGTGAAAAATACTGGATTGGGGGTGGTCCAAAATGAATCTATGCTTCAAAAACATAGCCCAAACTGAAATTTACTCCTCTACTAATAATGAGCGAATTGTTGCGCCATCATCTGCTGTTGCAAAGGGCTTAAGCGCTTAAAGGGAGGGGAGCGTTGCATTAAAATTTGCAGTTACCATTGTTGTAACATGGACCAGGTCTAAACCAAGGTCTTCAATTTGGACCAGTTAACCTTACCATTTGTTTCACTTTAGGAAACCCTTTCGTCTTCTCCAAGTCTGGTGGGCATCACTGACACAGCGATGCGATTGCTTCAGCCCTCTCTCTTTCTCTGCTGTCTCCTACTCCGTCCCTGTTGAGCATGACCATCGCGTTGTGCAGCCCAGCCCACGAGTATCAGATCCCAGCAGGAATGGTCTTGACGGCTACTTGATTCATAAGTGAGCAGGAGAAGGATGGTGGTGTCACCGTCCCCAACTCCAGCGGAACGATCTGGACGTAGAAGGAACAGGGGCACGGTCCTGCATACAGGTCGCCTGATCTGATGGAGGAGCAGCAGAGCATGATATCAGTAGCATCAGAGGAGCCCAAGCTCGGGCACATGGCCAGCACACCGGCGACGCTGATCACAAACATGGACCATCCGCATATCGTTATGGTATAATTTTGTTGCCCAGGACCAGGAAGCCACCATGCTCGGTGGTGTCAGATGGTTACAGATGCAGAACACCGCCGATCTGGTAAGATAGTTATTTTCATGTTTCTTCTTTTTTGGCTAAAATTTCTGTACGATGTCTGCGATTGGAAACTGCCACTGCTGTTATGTTTATGTGGCTAGAGCTTCTCTTTCAAAGGAATTTTAAATGCTGTGAGCATGATGTTGATTAATTGATTGTTTTTTCTGAAAATACAGTATCTTAGGTCCCAGGTGCAAGAACTATTCCTGAACAACAGGTCTGTAAACCTCTAGTTTTACTAAAACATCTTTTGTGGCCTATAGTGTTGGACTTTTTGTTACAGTTAATGCTGCTTGAAAGAATGGTTAATTCTTGGTTCTGCGTGGTATATAGAACATTTTTGTGCTAAGTGAGCAGTGGTTGGCCTTCTCTCAGGCGTAGCGCGACGAGCACTACCTCTGTGGCCTCATCCCTCCTTCCATCGTCTCGCAGGATGATGGGGTATAAGAAGCTCATGCACGACCTCTGCCAGTACAACCTCCCCCTCCAGCGCTACATCTCCATGATGGAGCTCCAGGTACAATACAAAGTTACAAGCACCAGCAACACAGAGTTTGTTGATCACTGAAACACTAAAATTCACATGCAGCAAGCTTTGGATGCTGATGAGCTGTTGCTCTGTTTTTTTTTTTTCTCAGGCGAGCAATGAGAGGCTCTTTTATGATCTTCTGATCGATAACGTGGAGGAGCTGCTGCTGGTGGTGTACACGCCGACGGTCGGGGAGGGTTGCCAGAAGTACGGCAGCATCTACAGGCATCCCCAGGGCATCTACATCACCCTCAAGGAGTAGTCAAGGACAAGTGTGTATGTTGCCCTCCTTGATTGATAGGATTATGTACCTTCTTAGTTATTCATGTCCAGGTTTCCTTCTGATTCGTAAAGTTGATGGTTTTTGTTGTTGGAATCAGGGGAGCTTGCTGATTCTTTGAGGTGCTCAAGAACTGGACTGAGGAGCATCCAGGTGATCGTCTTCACTGACGGCTAGCTCATTCTTCTCCTTGGAGATCTTGGCTGGTTGGTATATTTCCCCCCATCTCTTGCCCTCGCTGTAATGCTGTATTTTTACCCTCGGATTTGCTGATGTTTGTTGCTGTTATTTTACAGGAGGCCTGTTTGTGTTGTCGGGCTTTTTCAACAAAGACAGATGGCAATTGAAACGTCTGATTCGCGCACGGCCGCGCCTCGTTCCTGTAAGCAAACGGATGGGCCTTCCCTTCCCTAAGGGCTCGGCCTTCCTTTTCTTGTTACTGGGCCTGCAGAATTCAGCCGTTTCGGAGAGCCGGCTCCCAATATTTCCCGTTTCGCTTCTGTTTTGAACAGTGGTCTTTTCAATCCCTGCATTTTTCTCTTCACCTATTTCGTTTTTCTCGGGCGATTTCCCATTCTCTATAGCAATTCCTCCCTCATCTCCCGTGCATTCAGCGTACGGACCCATCTGCTTCACGGTTAGTGTCCAGATCCACGTTTTTCCCCTATTGAGTTCAAATGATTTCGTAGATTTTTTCCAGCGTCGAATAATTTGTTTGTGTAGCATGGTTTTGTAAGTAGCTCTTGAATCAAATCATGCAATAGCCCTGTGAAATTTTTTTACTGAGAATCGACTTTTTTTCTAGGATTTTTTGGGTCTGCTTTGATTGTGTTCTCAGTTGGGAGGGGGGGATATGAAACGATTTTTTAGGCATTTTTGCATCACCGATTGTGTCTCTGTACAGTGTACTTGCTAGATTAGTTTTAGAACCCCTTTTGGATTTGTGCTTTGTTTTGCTTGCAGCATAGGGGATTTGCACACTGCTCTATGAAATGATTTTTTGTAGGCATTTGCATTACTGATTGCTTCTCTGGGCTCCATCCAACCTGTCAGATTCAGAAAATTGATCTGTGAATATTGCTAATCTAGTATAAATTGCCATTGTTCAGCAATTTTTTCCTTCGATCGTAACGAACTGAACTGAACTGAAATGATGCTCTCGTGTCTGTGTTGGACAAATTGCAGCAGGATAGGTAGTGATGGTGTCTGATCAGAGTATTAAGTTAACAAAGTGGATTAAGAATAATACTGTACCGTAGTATAATAATGCATTGCCATTGTGCATGTGCTTATGGATGGCATGCCCAATCTTATGATGTACTACTCATACTTATAGTATGATTTGATTCAACTGAACTGGTCCTTTCTAAACGACTGACTAGAGCTGCTTGGACGACCAGTTTGAGTAATACTGGTGAAGTGGAGTAATATTTTTATTGTCAATCTGATAGAGGAATCAAATAATCCAGTAATAAAGGATGGGGGAAATTAGAGCATCATGGTTACATGATTAATTTCAGTCTTTACCCTTCAATTGCTTCGCAGCATTAGCATCCTTTTCATGTTAATTAGCTTACTCAACAGTGTCGTTAATTTGAAACAACGTACTGAAGTCAAGGACTGAAAAGGAGTAGTAGATTTCCGTAGGCATTTGCATTATATTTGCATATATTGTCACCCCTACAAACTCACCATAGATGTAGTTTTAATGTCCCCTCTCTAAATTTGTTTTGGTCTATTTATTGGATTAAAAGTTTTTGTAGAACATGTGTGCATAAGCAGTAGTCCTATGCTCATATTTAGTTACTGTATTGGCAGAGGTAGTGTCCTATACTCATTTTTAGATAGTGTATAATCTATTTTTTTAGCCAGAGCCGTCATGTCGATAGCTTCGCTGCAACGTACAAACTACAAAGTCTCAGAATGTTATGATATGTAATGGACTCCAGGAAATTTTTCAGTCAATTTATTGGATTAGTTCTATATTTTGTTGTTTTGTTTTGGTACTATATATGGAGCTTACGGGCTGATTTATTGCGTGGTAATACTGATGTTTATTTGCAGAACACGCTGCTCAAGTAGTGGTACTATACTAATTTAGTTGCTGTACAACACACATTATTTGCAGAATATTTTTTTCTTCTAATTCTTCTATTTTCTTAATCTGCCATGCAAAGAAGATGCCATCCGATCACTCTTAACACCTCCAATGATGACGAAGAATCTGAGAACAACACCGATGATGAAGTGTTTTCTGATTATAATGCAAATGAAGGCGACACAGATAAAGAATCCAAAAATAACACAGCTGATGAGGTGTCTTTGGATTATAATGAAAATGAAGGCGACACAGATGAAGAAACTGAAAGGAATACCAGCCCCCAACCGCCTGTTTGTATTGTCAACAAAGTTAAGTTTGTATTGTCAACAAAGTTAAGGTATATATAATTTTTCACACAACCTTTTCTTCTTTTTTAAGAACGTTTTCCTGCCAAAAATGTGTTTCTCCTATCAAAACAAATTACATGGCTTGTGTTTATAACAATAACCTGGCTACCCTCCTTAACTCGCGTTTCCCCCTTTTTAAAAATTATGATTGTATTTTCAGACCACACTCGCAGAAATATGGATTAGTATTCTATCACATTTATGGTTTTTTCTGGAAAGTTTTTCACCATGTGTTTCTCATTGTATTAAAAGATAGCTTAAGATTTGTGTGGAAATGGGCATGCCACACTCCTTTTCTCTCCATGTAAAAGTAGAATATTTTTTGATGTGCTATGAAACAAATTAGGTGGACACGGCGGAGAAGTGTGCGGCGGCGGCGGCGGGGCACCGGTGGCTTGAGCTGCTGCGGGGAAGCGCCGGAGTCGGGCGCTGCTGCGGCTGGCGGAGGCGGTGGCGTCTGCCAGCAAGGCTACCAAGAAGAGGACACCCAAGAAAAAGAAAACACCCAAGAAGAAGAAAGATGCTCAAGCTGCTAGTGCACCACCTAGAGTTGTTAGGTCACTAAAGAACTGGATTGGCATGTGAACTACATCTCCAGCATGTGGTTTTGAGGCCTTCTTATGGCCTGTCATTATGAACATGTAATAACTAGTGCACTTGTGGTCAGGTTGGGGTTCTGGCTAGTTCTACCTGGTCATTTTGTGAAGTTGGTATGTACTGGGTGTGAACAATACGCATTTAACCCATGCTGGGTCTGAACCTGCTAATGTTATGCGAATGTCAGGTTCATCAACTCATTGATGTATTTGTGAAGTTGTGAACTAGTTGCCAAGAACTTGCTCATGTTAATGTCAGGTTGTGTTATTCAACAAATATTGCACTTCAAGCACATTTCTGTTGTTCTTTTGTACATTCATGCATATACATTCCACAAAATTTGTTTACAATCAGATCAACCATATACATTTCAGTTTTAGCATGTACATTTGGTTTAATTCAGACCAATTCTCCAACAGAATGTGTTCAAATATTTTCTGAAAGCACAAATTGTTGCTGCTTGCAATGCATCAGGCCAATTGCTGCTGCTGCTTGCTCTGATACCGTCACATTGCTACTGCTAAAGCCTTCAATCCTCCACTGAATTGATGCTGCTCCTTGGCCGTTGCACCTTCGGTTCTTATGCAGTAGCAACTTCCTCTGATGCTGCTTGATTGATTGCTTTCCCTGAGCAGCAACTTGACTAGCCGCCGAGTCGCCGCTGCAAACGCCGCCCTGCGCCGCCGCCAACCGCAGCCGGCGCTCCCCACAGCAGCTCACGCCGCCGGTGCCCTGCACCGCTGCCGGCCGCAGCGGCAGACGCCGCCGCCGCCGCCGCTTCCTCGCAGCAGCTCACGTCGCCAGTGTTCTGCTCGCGGGAGATAGCTGAGAGAGGAACGGGTGCCAGATTTGTTGTGTGTGTGGGGGGATAAAAGAGGAAATGAGCAGGGGCAATTTGGTCCATACCAAAATACGGTAGTCAATTTCTGTCAAAAAAAAAAGAAAAAACGAGTCAACAGGCCTCTCAAACGTAAATCATGGCACATCTAAAATTTTAATTTGTTAGTCTTGTGATGTGATGGTATGGTTCCAACTTATGAAATTGTAGTGGCATATTTCTAAACCTTCAAATTTATAATGGCATAGATCCAATTAATTCTTCTTTATATGTCAACAACTATGTGAAAGTTTTAGTCATTTTTACTTGAAAGTTATGTTTTGTTACCATGTGTCCATGTTCTCTTGTGGGTTGAGCACTTGAGCGGGGTGAGCTGTTTTGGGGGGCTGTTTTTAAACCGAGAAACGAGAAATCACCCTCTGAGGATACCCTTGGGCTTTTCTTGCCAATCGAGAAAAATCTGGTTTCAGATTTGAGCCCAGCAAAAGTTGATGATGTATCGTGCACTTGCATGGCATTCATTATGCATGAAAAAAAGATTCCGCCAAATTCTAAACCTGCACATGTAATAACACTAAATAAATTATGTCTCACAATTCAAAATAAATTGGAAAAACATTTAAGCTATTACGAACTTACCCCTAAAACAAAAACGAACAGGGTGATACATAGGCGTAGGCTAACATGATAGCATGATTCCGTGTGGTTTGGCAACCCGATGTGACCTAACTATCCAAACCACCGAACATATTTTTTCATGTAGTTTAGTGTTGAATTTGGAAATGTGATATAACTGAACCGAGCAAGTTGCTACATAGATGATAGATTGTCATATTTTCAGATTCAAATTGCATATGTAGTTTATTCTTCTATCTTATGAAGAGCTATGAAGAGCTTGTTTTCTCTAAATTTATTCTTCTGTCCTTTTCTCTTACATAATATTTTTTCTGGAGCTTATGAAGAGCTAGTTGGCATTGTGGCATTGGTTATAAGCTACGCAACACAGGTAAGAAGACGAAAAAAGTCCACTGGATCACATAGGCTATGTTCGGATGTAGGAAGAAGACATCTGCCTACAGTACTTTTCTATATGGCACGCTTTACGAACTGCGTGCTTTTTGGAAAAAAATTTTATACGAAAGTTGTTTAAAAAATTAAATTAATCTATTTTTAAAGTTTAAAATAGCTAATACTTAATTAATCAAGCGCTAATGACGTTTCTCGTTTTACGTGCTATCACTGTTCCAAGTGGAACCCTGGAAAACGAATGCAGTCTTACCCCCTAAACTATATTTTAGCTCGTTTTACACCCTGAACTATTAAAAATGATCCATTTTACATCCTAACAATACTTTTCCATTTATTCTCTTTATACAGGCCATATTTTGAGATAAAATTTTGTGGAGTTGTAGATGACACCATCATCAAAGTTCCAAAATATTTACAATTTTTTTCAAACTATTTATTTGAAATTTAAAATTTCAATGTTCAAATTGATCTTATATACTTCCAATCAGCAGAAACAGATTGTAAAATATATATATTGAGAGGTAAATCGTAATGCATATATGCATCCTACCAAATTTCAGTGAAAAAAACTACTTGTATAGAGAGAAACAAAAGAGAGAAATATTGTTAGAGTGTAAAGTGAATCATTTCTAATGGTTCGGGGGTATAAAATAAGCCAAAATAGTTTAGGAGGTTAACTGACCCACTGAAATAGTTCAGGGTAGTAAAGTGGACTTTTCCAAAAAGAAAAAACAACCACAAGCTTAGGGTGCACCATAAGAATAAAAAATTCAAAGAATCTCTCTCTCCTCCATTCTCTTTTTTACCAAGCAAATACTCCCTCCGGCCAAGAAAAAAACGTATTTCTAGGTTTGAATATAGACATAGCGTATGTCCAGATTCAAATCCAGAAATGCGTTTTTTCTGTGGGACGGAGGGAGTAGCTCGTTTGGCTAGTGTAAATGGACCCACATCCATTCTCCATACAAACTTAAGCATTTTGCAATGTCAATACCTATAATCAATTTGTATTAGGCCCATCTTAAGGTTAAATTATGCCAGACACATTGGTGTTGCCCTTAAAAAACGTGCGAGCACAAGGACTCGATTCGATCTGTGACCATCGAATTAGATAGCTGATGCATCACCAACCACTTATATGATATAACGTCATAGTTGCATATAAATTACATTAGAGTTACATGTAAATACAATATAATTATGATGTTTTTATTCTACAATTACAGATTTCCATAAAAAATCAGACGCTAGATTTTTAGTCACACCAATAATTTAGTACATAAGATTAGTTTTCCTAACTAGACAGGGTGGTTATTGTTGGAGTAGACTTGTTTTTACATAAGACTATTTTTTAAAAAACAAAAGATTCATTAATCTAACCTTTATATTCAAAAAGGTACACGAGTACTTAGACTAAAGCCTTATATAAAGAAAAACAAAACAAAAGTAGGAGACTTAGCTTTAGTTAACCACAACTACTATTATATAGAAACCGACACCACCATGGCAAATTCAACGCCTCTAGTGTGCTGTGTGCCAAGAAGCCGCTATGCTACACTACGACCATCTCCCTCCACGGCTGCCAATCGGCCGACGCCCATATGACATTGGCATCAAGAACCTCCGTCGACGTTGTCTTTGACTATCATTGCCAAACACGTCGCCATGGAAGGAACCGGCCCCATCGCGTCCGACGCCTCCATCCACACCACCCAGCACCAATGAAAACACTCATTGTTGTCTCCCCTTACTAATCCAATTTCTAGAGCCAGATCTAGGGTACAAGTAACAAGTCGTCGGATCTGCCGGTGGATCTGGACGTCCCTACGACGGATCCGTCCTTTCAGCAGCTAGGCGGCAGAACCATCCCCACCGAAGCCAAATCCAACCTCCCGGTGGTCAACTCGCCTTCAACTCTGGGTGGCCGCTGTGCCCAGCTGGCCGCGTTTGGCCACCATCCGTCCAACCCCTACGTCGCCGTCCACCGTGTCTCCGCCCCAACGGGCCGCCGCTCGCGCCACCAATGGGCCACCATCTGCACCACCGTGTGCCCGCCCGGACTGGCGGCAGGTGAGATCCGGCCGCAAGGGGCCCAGATCTGGCCACCCACGACAACAACGCGAATACCCCTCCCCCCCCGCCATCATCGTGGCGAAGCCGGCCGGCCACTCAGGCAGCGGCAAGACTAGAGGAGGGAAAGAGGCAGGGGAGATGGGATGCGACGAGACGAGATACCCCAGTTATATACGAGATGCAAGAGGAGCATACATAAAACTAGTCTTAAGTCAGGCAAAGTTGCCATTGCCATATGTAGTACGACTTCATGCGAACATGAATTAATTTGGTCTCTTGTAATTAAAAATTGGTTCAAATTATTTTCCATACTGACGAGAAATTAGGTGAGGTCAAATCAAATATCCTCATCGTAGACAGATTATTTGTTCTTTTCTAGATATTTCAGCCCCATCTCACTAATTCTTTCTTGGTTCAATATTGGATAGGTTGGCGTTTCTTGATAGCGATGTACTTGCGATCATCTAGATGTTAACAGATAAAAAACAAGACTTTTATTTTGAACTTTTTTGCTATTAATTAATTAGCACGTGCTATGGAATTTGGATCTTGCGTGAGTCGAGCTCATCAAGAAGTGAAGAGCACAAAAGAATTATATTTATATCTCCTTAAAGCAACTTTTCAGTAAGCAATATTACATTTCACCGACGGTGTCATGGTGGAGCTATAAAAAGTATACCATGAAATTTAAATTATTCATGATCCCTAGTTACTCCTTGGTTACCATTTACTTTGCTGACCAATATCTTCTCTATCTCTACTACTCCTATATTATAAAAATGGATCTCGATTTCATGGTACATGGATTAGTTTTGTTTGTTAAGCGATGAGCAATCGGCCGGCGCACTGCATCCATGCGCGAGTCCGTGCCGAGCACCAGGGCCACGCTGAAGAGCCTGTCTCGAACTCTCGGTAGCCATTTGGTGCAGTAATCCGTTTCGGTTTAGAGTCCCAATCGATCTGGTCGTGGTTCATGAGCGACGCCGACAACAATCGGCAGTCCAGCTACATCGTGTCATCCGCGTCACGAGCTAGCCTAATCCCCATACCCGCACTAGACGCAAATCGTTTTTAGTTCATTTTTCGATCGAGATCCGCTCATCCATCCATCCCAGGTCATTCCGCACCCTGGCCTACATCAACTCCACCTCCGTAGTGGGAGAGGGCTGCATGGGAGGGCGGGATGATCGCGAGCGGGCAGTACGTATAAATAGTTGCTCAAGCGTCAACGCACTTTTATCATGGCCGTACCTATCCAACAATGTTGACATGTATAGACAAGCGCTGGGCTGAGCACCGTGCTTATTGCGTCGAGACGACCATGCGCATTGCCTCGCACGGGGGTGCTAAGGGTTAATTACATGCACACCAATTTTTTATTTATAATAACTAATTATAATTAAATTAAATATATACAGTATCAGTCTGTTTCAGATTATAAATCGCTATAGCAATCTGCTATATCGACTTAAAATATGTAACGAAGGGAGTAATTAATAATAATAAAAAAGGATGGACGCAAATAAAATCAGCCTCCAGAATTGGACGCTACGTGGAACGGCGTCCACCGACGGACGCACTTAGGGCGTGTTCATCTGTCCTGCAGGTGATGAATGTTTGGTTGGCCGGATGGAAACAGGAGCCAGGCCCAGGAGATGCAAAAAAAAGCCCCCGTAGCCAGGCTGAGTGGAAACGGTGGAATCGAGCTTCTCCCGTCGGCCTGGCCCAGCGCGTGCGCGCTGCTTGCACCCGCGGGTAACCCGTGCGAAGGGGAGACGGGGGTCACCTCTCCCCCTACTCCCTTCTCCCGGGGAAAAAGCTAGGGTTTGGGCCCGTGCTCGTCGACTCCTCCCCGGGCTCGCCGCGCCCTCCTCCTCCGGGAGCGAGTGCCGGCCGTGTCCTCCGCCGGTCACCCTCCATCTCTCCCGCCGGTCGCCATCCTTCTCTCCCGCCGGCTGCCCTTCGTCTCCTCCGTCGGCCACCTCTCTCCTACACGTACCGTCCCATTCCCCTTCTTCCACTCTTCCGGTAAGTGCCAAGGTGGATACCTCTCTTCCCCTTTCCTTCCATTTTCTCTCAAACCGGTGCCGAACCGAACCCAAACCAGTCGTCAAATCCTAAGAAATTTATCCCCTTCCCTCGAGCGTCCTCGCTAGGGCAGGGCGCCGCCACCGCTTTCCACCCTGACGCAGGGAAGCCGGACGTCGTCGCCGCCTCGATCCCGGTGGGCCATGAAGAAAGGCTGCCGCCGCCGTCACCGTCCGCTTTGATTCCGGCTCGACGACGCAGGGGAGGACGCCGCCGCTGTCCGCCGGGAGGGCTATGAGGTCCTGGCAGGCACCTGCTTCCGGTCGCATCTACTAGTCAGATCGGCTGCCTCTAATCTCCGTTTGGATTTGGGAGCGACTACCCGCAGGCGGACATGCGGCGGCGGCTCACTCTCTTCTGTCACCTCGCGCCTGTCAACATGTAAGCAACCAACCATATTTCAGTGACCTGCTAGTCTTTAGCTTTGGTTCAGATTACTAAATGTGAATGATTTTTTCCAGCTAGATTACTTTTTCTTTGGTTCAGATTAATGAACTTTGTCTAAAAATGACTAGGGATTAGTTAACGATAATTAGTCACTCATGAAGAGATAGCTTTGGTGGTCTTACGTTTGGACATGGTCATGAAATGCTTTCAATGCCTCCTTGTATGTATATATTCTATGTTTTCATAAATGTTCCACTTTAAGTCTTTAAACTATATTGTTTGTTATATTGTTTGTTAGTACAGAAGATGATAAACTTATGGCTGGTGTACTGTCTATAATCTTCAGCTCCCAATTTTTCATTTCTAGATCCAATCAGTCATCTGAAACTGAAACCATTCCTCCATGGCGGCGGCGGACATCTTGGCCGTTGCTGCTGCCACCGCTCACCCGAGCCTCCCACGCCCACCCGGCTCCGGAGGCGAGGATGAAGAACTGTTTGCAGCTGGCAAATTGTGCTATGAGGCGGTTGATAAAATGGATGAGTACGTATTAAGTGAGATTCAAAGCAACCTCGCTGACTATATGAGGTACCAGATCCAGACCATTCTCACTTCCGTTTCCTTTTGATGCAATCCCTGATGCACTTCTTTTATTGCAGCCAGGAGGAAAAGACACGATTTATGCATCTTCTGAAGTTCTACAAGGTTGAGGTCGATCGACAGAAGAGAAATGTGTATGTCTTAAAGATTCTCAAGTCTTTTTCTGCCTGCCCTTGATGCTTCTATTATAGCTTCTAGTTCCATGCATGCTTCTACAATTCAAGATCTGGTATTGGCTTTGCTTGTATAGGTGGACCCTAATTTGTTACTTGTGTTATTTCTCTAAGGTGTGGGGATAGAAGCTTTGAACAGTGGTTGTTCCCTGTTAATTCGGATTTGTTACCTGTGTTATTTCTCTAATATGTGTGTTGGGGGGGGGGGAGGTTAGAGCTTTGAATGCCCAGTTTTGTTGTTTTCATTCGTTGTTAATTAGACGGGTTGGGGACATTTGGGCTGGCCCATGGGTGATGGGTGGCCCATTTTGGTTCAACCAAATGAACTAAGTTCTTTTTTTGGTACTCCAAAATACAACTTAGTTCATTTGGTTGAACTAGAGAATGAGCCAACGATTACCCATGCGCTGACTCGGGCCCATCCCTAGGTGGTATCTAACATCTAAGTTGTTTGTACAGCCGTCCTCTCCCTCTGATGAGTCTGAATGACTTGACCACGCCGCATGGCACTTGGAACTTCCATAACTACGACACCGACTTGAGATTAGCAAGACAAGGTAATGTTTTCTTCCATCACCAGTAAGGAAGTTCCTTTTTGTGTTAGCAAGTCTCAAAAGTTGTCTTTTCAGATGATTCAAATGTTCACAAGTTGATTGTTGTGAGAGTAGTTGAGCCTTCCGCTGATACACGCTTCATAGCACCTGTTCTGGTACAAGTCAAGGTAATGTTTTCATTTTCCACGCTGTCCATTGTTTTGATGTAAGCAATCTTTTATATCGTTTCAATGCACTGCAGGCACTCAACAAGAATTTGTCCTGTGTTATACCCGTGTTTTTGATTTGTACTCGCGACAGAAGAAGAAGTGCGAAGAATTGCTGCAAAGCATTGCACCTACTATATGAAAGTACATGTGATCATTGTGACGGTGTGTTAATTATCTCTTATGCTTTTATTATACTAGTAAAATGTTCGTGCTAACGCTATAGTTATATTAAATTTCACTCATGCAAATTAGATGAAAGGGTCATCGATAAGCAAATAAATTGCATCATTGAAACTTGCCACATGCCATTATTCTAACGACCAAAATGTCATAATGGTAAGCAAATGCCTCATTTATTAACTAAAAATGCCATAATGCCACACACATGAATCAAGCTGCTCCTAAACATCTATCAGGAAGAAATCATATGCATAATATTTGTTTTTATTACAAGGCTGGTTCATATTTGTATTACTAAATTCAAGACACTTAAATATATACACGAATTGATGGTAAGCATGGATAAAAAAATGTACCTCTTGAAATATAGTCATAGGTTTGACAGAGTATTTCTCGTATCAAATCCGATGATATTTTCGTATCCATTGGGTTAGCTATAGAAGTTTCATTTGTGTAGCCATGCAATACATCCAAGCTGATCTGAGTGTTGCATAGTAAACAAAGTTATGCATGCCTTAAGTGAATAAGTGCTTCCCCCTCCATAGCGAATACATATTAGCTGGACTGTATGACAGATAGAGGGAGACCAGGAACAAAGAAATAGGGCTTTAGAGTGGAGTCAAAGAAATTAGTGGCACATACAGTAAAGAATGGCCTAGCTTACAATGCAAGAATTGAATTAAAGTAAATGAATAATTGTAAGCTAGTTTCTTATAAGGTTGTCTAAGCCATTTGTCACCTTTGCCCTAAAAAATAGACCATATTGTTCAGATGTTTAAAGAGATCAGCAATTGATCACTTTTAAGTGAATTTAAGATAGCAAGCTAAAATATACCTGCAATTTAATATACTCTTTACAATGGAAGCACTACCTTTCTTGCAGAAAAATTGGAAATGCTCCCTGCAACTCCATGCAGAACAATGCAACTCCACTATGCAAACACCATAGTTTTAACACACACACACCTGCATAATCTATTCTAAGAAAAAAAGCACACCCGATCTAGTACGAGGAATCCACAAGCAAGCAGCAGCTGCACCTCCTCCCCAACCTCCACCACCAACCGCATGTTCAAAGATGGCATATAGCACTAGGACCCTGAGCTAGCTTTCAGCATCCCAAGTCTGAAATTATAGAAAAGTCATTGTAAATTTGAGCCATACTACAGTGCTAGATCACAAGTTAATTATTAACTTGTCATGACTAATGTGATGCACTCATGAAAACCAAAAATATTCTTAAAGTATGACAACTTTGAATCTGTAAATACTAAAATTTATGATGGGAAACAGAAGCTAGATTAGTTTAAAGAACAAAAGTTATAGCTAATTAGACCAAAGGATCACCTGCACTTGGTATTCGACTTCGACTGGGCCTTCGCCAGAAGGATAAATAGATTTAACTGCAGAAGGCTGTAGTTTTTTTTTCGAATACGCAGGAGATCTGTGTTCATTAAGATAGGGTAAAAAGGTGGGGGGCTTAGATAAACCAATCCGAACACCCACCCAACAGCCATACAACACACACCCCCAACATGAAAGGAAAACACTCGACCCCACTTAAGGCACGAGAATAATTGCCATGACTAACAGATCACGGAGTTTAGATGCTCCCGCTATGCACCAAAGAGCCCCTTCACTAGCCACTGCTTGGAGAACATCCGTTACATTAGGGGTAGCTCCATTGAAGACACAACTATTTCCGTGTTTCCAAATCTCCCATGCTACCAGGATTATCAAAGAGTTGAGCCCCTTCTTATCATTCGTTGATAAGCCTTTAACTGCCCTTGACTACCAGCTAGCAAAGTTAGAGGTATCCTGGTTAGGTAAATTGGAAAAGAACCCTAATCTTCGAAGAATAGCTGACCACACTTGTCTGCTAAAAACACAAAAGATAAGGATATGGTTTATGGTCTCCTCAGCTTGATCACACAACGGGCACATGGTTGGGTGGGGCAGCCACGCCCCGCCAACCTGTCGGCGGTCCAACAACGACCGTACGCAGCCAACCACAAGAAAAATTTGCACTTAAGCGGCGCCCAACTCTTCCAAATCCTTCTCCATGGAGTGAATCTTACTGTCCCAACAAAGAAACAAAGAAAGCCTCATAAGCTGACTTAGTTGAGTAAATCCCTGAACTAGAGAGTTTCCAACTGTGTTGGTCAGGGATATCCTCCTGTAAGACCACTCCATTCACCAAGTCCCAAATCTGAAGATACTCAATAATAACTTGCACAGACCGGACTCCTTTTATGTCCGCTATCCACTTCTTGTTGTGAAGAGCCTGAGCCACTATACACTTCTCAACCACTCTTTTGGCAATCATGTTAAATAGGTTTGGCGCCAATTCCTGAATGGCCAGTCCAAAACAACGTAGAGCAACCATTCAGGAATAAATTCCTGAAGGCTGAAGGCTGTAGTTTTAAAGGGAAAGTATAAATTTGTTATCACTGCCCACTTGTTTGAAGAGATAATAGAAATTCCTTTTATAAGAGCAAGCAAGTAAGCTAAAAATGTAGGAGTATACAGCAAGGCAATTAACTTCACCTTTCTGTCAACTATTCAGCAGTACCAAATCATCTTACTGACAATAGAAAATCCGCGAAAAGAGGTCAAGACATTGGAGAAGAAAACTTTAGAGAAATCAAAAGAAACAAACAGCATCTTTACTCCCTAAAAATGCATAGGCAGTAGGACATAGGACTAATTATTTATGACAAATTCAATTACATGTACAGATTTTTAGCCTTGGTTAAATTTTCTCCCTAGAACTTTCATAAACACTAAAAGAAATTAGCTTTTCTTAAACAGAAAAAACGTATGTATACTAGAATCAAGAGATTTTAGGATCTGATCTTGTTGCCTCCTTTTCATCAACTATAGCCTTTTTCTTATCTGATTTTTTTTTATTTTTGCAGTACAAATTTCCATACATCCTGCATTGTGATGGAAGCAATGAGTTGCAAATTTCGAGATATCATGATGAGCAGCATGGCTTACACTGGTATAAGCCAGGGGATGGTGAGATGCTTTATGCACTACAGAATGATGAGACGTATCAGGAAGTTTGCAAGGTAAAGTATCTAAATTATGCACTGGTTCACCTAGTCGCCAAATGCTAGTTGGACGACCAACCACTGACTAGGGAGTAAACTGATTTTCGGACTAGGCAGATTAGGAGTTTTTATATTTTTTTTCACAAAATCACAGAAATATCAATATATGATTTGTTTTGCATATGCTTTTAAGACGCAGAAGTAAGATTCTAGCCATACCTTACTTTAGAGTGATGAAACATTCCATAAATGTGAATTGAATCTTCCATCATCCTCAAACAATAAATTGGAAATTGAATTCTGTACCTTCACAAGAATAAAATGTTTATGTCAGTATCAGTTTATGAAAGAGGAAGATTGAAAGAACAATAGAACATATCAAATTTACATGTGCCCTCTAAGTATGATTGCATAAATGCACAACACAATAGATAAGATCATAGCAGATTTCTGACACACTATATAACATAACACATAAAATCCATACTCACATAGTTCTCACAGCATGATAGCTTAAGCAATACGTCACATAGTCTCATAAACATAAATAAAACTGAAATAGTCCACCAGCAATAGCATGCATAGATAGTTGGTAGGTGATAATATGAAGTGTGATGATCATCAAAAGTCAATAATCATCATTTTCCCCTTCTTCATAATCCTTTGTTGGCATCACTTCGTCTTGGTCAGACAACTCATGGGCTCTTCTTCAACTTGCCCTTCAATGTCTTCATTAACCTCTCTTATTCTCAATCTTGAATTCGTGCAGATCTGTGTGTACTACTCAAGTATTGATTGCTTGTTTATTTACATTGCTAATTTGATTGCATGTTGTCATGCTAATTCCACTGTTTTTCTAATTTTTTCAGAGCAACTGTTACATTCTATATTTGAATCCAATCAACCCTGAGATGTGTCCAGAAATAATAGACCTCAGTATCCAATCAACCTAAAGATATTCTAATTCATTTACTTTGTTTATTTTTATTGTATTTCTTAACTAATTAATAGATGTGCTAAACAAAATGGCAAACATGAACTATGATATGTATGCTGAAGCCATCGACACCTATCAGCTCGTTTTCAGTACTTTTGGTGGGATACCCATAGCGTGCTACGTTGACAAAATTAAGGTATAAGGTTAGATTTGTAGTTCTGGTTTATTCTTTTTTTCTGTGTGCTCATTTTAATATTTTTTTGACTTCTTTAGTTGATGCATGAAGCATTGTTATGGGATGACAAAAATGCCGACTTAATTGCTTCAAAAGAGTTAAAACGCTATTGTTTAACAAACTGTTGGTAAGACATTTTTTTATCAACTTATAGCTTATTTAAGTTTGTTTATGTGTAACATTTCTTCTTTTCAGTGTGTTTACTACATTGCTTATCTAATTTGCTCGTGTACCATTTCTTCCTTTTAGCTGGCTAACAACAGGGTCTGTCAAAATCTTGGTTGATTTGGACCTCTTGCTCCTTAAAATGTCTGGTTACATGCAGGTAGTGTTATATCATTTGTTTTTTTTGGTGTTTTTGAAAAAAAAATTTCAGTAGTCAGTTTTGTTGCTAAAGTTATTGCTGCATTTCTTTTTAGAGGGTGGATGGACATTATCGATTTGAGCTTTCAAATCTTACAACTTCTGGTTTGGAGGTGCATTATTTACATCATTTTGCTGATTCCATCTCAACTTATTTCTTTTCTGAGGTGAATATTTAACTTTTAATTATGTAAAATATCAAATTTTGTTGTAGGTACTTGACAGGGCTAAAGTACTACTTGTACCAGAGAGAAAGATTGCCGCAGATGCTGGTTTAGCTCATCTTGTAAGACTTCATAAAATGATCAATCCCAGCCGTTCTAAACGGTGGAGGTTGCGTTCTATTCTGAATGGATTTTGTGTTTACGTCTTCTATCACATTATCTATTTGGGATTTGATGCACTTATTCGAGCTACAGTGAAAGAATCATTTATCTTCCTTGGTGAAATTTGTGTATGGATGATCTTTCTCAGTTTTTATCTGTACATGATCTACTGGTGGAGGACCCGGAAAGTCAGGCTCTATCCCATAGAGCCTGTCTTTTGGGTCAGAGATCTTAGGGCTGATATATTCCAGGTATTTGATTAATACCATTAACTTTTAGCTCATTTTAGTCAAGATTGCATCAGTTGTACAACTATAATCCATTTCATTTTTACTATGTTAAGGTTCTATTCTGTAACTTTTGTTTAAAGGAATTGCATTTGTGACATACTTTTCCTGCTTTTACATGGTTTAGTTATCTTCTGTTATATTGTTTGAGATCAAGATAAAACTGTTATCTGTTTTGTTTAGACTTTTTTGCATGGGTTTACCCGGTGCCTCATTGAGGGCATTATTAAAGGGAATGAGGAGTTCTGGAAGATTGGATATTCCAAGTCCAAGGAGGAGGAGCAGTATGGACCCCTTTGTCCTAAGAAGTGTTTTTTCTCATGGCCTGCTATCGCCGGTGCACATTTCATTGGTGCAGTTGTTGAACTTGTTGGTTCTTTTCTCATTGAGAAATTTGTAGGTAGAGCTCTCTTGGAGCCGATAGAGATATGAGTTGGTGGTCTCTGTGTATCGTGTAAGAAACTCGAGTTTAGATAACTTTTGGTTCACTCTTGTAAGAAAACCCGATGCCATGTGGTTCTAGGAGCCATCACCATGCAACTTCATACGGCTTGGATCATATCGGACTAATTTGACTTGGCATGTGCTGCTCATAAACCTGCTATTTTGTGATCTTTGCCAATTCATTTTTCTCAGTAATCATAATGTTTGTTTATCTTGTGTTTGACTTGTATATGTATATCAGTTTTGCTGTGATCTTGCTAGTATTTTTTCCTGCTGTATGACTTATCTTGTTTGACTTGTATGCATATCATTTTTTTTTTTTGTGTTACTGCTAGTATTTTGAACTTGTTAGAGGCTCTGTGACGGACTGGGTGCCGTGTTTTAATTTCACGTGTTTTAGTTTCATATTTACGACAGCATTGCTATTGTAGCTTATGAAGGATCTGATGTTTAATACAAACAAAGGGAATATCGAAGGAAAGTGTGTGTTTTTTTATGAAAGCATTCAGATGAAAAGTGCCAAGGAGCTGCGATCTTAGGTACAAGAAATAAGAGAGAATTTCATCTGAATACCTTAGTATTCTGATGCTTGTGTATGCACCTTTTGCTTACCATCAGACTGTAACCTCAAAGAGAGCAAGCACTTCGGCGTTCTGTTCCTTTTTTTTTTCTCTGCTGGTTGTACAGAAGCAGGAAATGGTGTGTTCATCGCCTTTTGAGGCTGAATGACTGCAGCTTGCCAATGATCTGCACTAACAGACATTCTCTTATCCAAATTGAACCCATCCTTTTGTGCTTAAAACTGATGTTTACATCTGAACTTTTAATAATGCACAGCATGGCTAAATTAATCTTTCTTCTTTCGAAGCAGAAGCAAGCCCCAAAAGTACAATTCTCATGAATTCAGTGTTGGCATGAAAAAGAAAATGTGTTTTGCTTTGCATACCGTGCTTGACGAGCTGGTAGTTTTTCAACGAGCCAACTCGATCAGACGAGCACTTGCAAAGAAACTCGATTAGGCTTCTGCCTGTGCAGCTGCATTTGGGCCCAAGAAGCCTAGACACACACACTCTCGTGTCTCTCGCCGCATTCGATTCGCCACGCACCCAAACGGCCAAACCCTCGACGCCGCCGTCTTGGCTCCGGTAAGCACTTCCCTCCATCAGCAGCGGCAGCGGTGTGATCGATGGCGGGGCATGGCCGGTGAGCAGTTTTTGGGGGTTCTGGCGATAAATCCCCCCATTCCCCTATGTTAGGTACTTGTCTTATTTAGGTGCGGCTATTTCGTTCCTGTTTTTGTTTCGTTAGTGAAATCTGGGATTCTGCTTTCGGCAAATTAGTAAGAGCACAACTAATGTTGTTGTGTTATCCGGTATCCCCTGTCAGCCTGTATGCAAAATGTAGAATTTCATGATGTTCTTGTGTTAGCATGTCAGCTAAGGTTTGATATATTTTTTCTTTTCAAGGAAGGTTATTGAAGGTAGAAACTTGATCTTCCCATGCATAAAAAATCAATGGCACCCCGTTCTTGATTTACAAATGGTGTCCATCTGTTATGCTGTGTCAAATTTGTGACATCCTTTTATTGTTTGCACTTTGTAGTTGAGACAATATTTGATCTGATTCTTCCTATGCCATTTTTGTAAGAAGCTATGTGAACCGTAGATTAATCAGTTCGTTAGTTTAAAAACATCATTGGCTGCCGATTTTCTTTTCATGGGGAAGGATGAGTTGGTTCTTCTTTATGTTTTTTTGCGTGAGAAGCTGATCATGATTAGTACAAAAGCATCATTGTTGCCATTTTTCTCCCCAGGGGTAAGGATTTATGTCCATGCGCAAAGGCAGGCAGCAAATGGAGATACCAAAGAGATGGGAGGATTGCTTAACAAGTTCACAGAACTGCGCCATTATCGCTACTCTGGGAACCGATCCCATTACACTATTCATGATGAACCTCTGCACCAAATGGATTTGAGACAGTTTCCACACAGGTCAGCTAACAAAATTTTGTCCATCCCACTATTCGCCTTGCTGAAGAACTGAAAGTTGTTAGGCATTGGTGTAGCAATCAGTTGACTTGCATAGAAATAGTTCATAGTAGGATAATGGTTGCAATTGATCATTAAAATTAAGATCTTGTCTCAAGGAATTCACTGGGTGAGGTGGAACACCTTTCATGCTCTAAGAGATAGTATAACAGATGACACATTGCACACGTCCTACCATTGGCCAACATGTACCCGTTAAATGGCATAAACTTTAAAACCTTTTTCCTTTTTCCCTACAATACTATAGAAATACTGTATGGTAGGGAACTACAAATGAATATGTAATGGCTGCACTATTTGATTTCCTGAATACACAAAGTACATAACCATGATAAAACAACACATCCAAGAGAGGAATGGTTATATGCCCATAAACTGTTATCTCATGCTATGCGCACATGAAACATGAGTGCAGAACACAACACCAGTCCTGACGTGTAAACATGTTGTTTTTACTTAGGATGGAAGACATTCAATACATCAATAAAAACTTAAAAGGCACTTTGCTGTAGCAATATTAGACTGTGTGGATTGATGCCACATATCTACAAGGATGTCCTTGCCAATGCCACATTGCAATTGTACTGCTAATTTTCTATGTTGTTGGAACGGAAAACAAGGTTCATGTAGATTATAGTGGCTATTTAACTCTCTATTAACCTGTAAGCAATTCAACATAGTACTTCTATTTGCCTATCAAATCTGTGGACTGTGATAGTTTTGCTAAGCATTTTAAAAAATATATATATCTAGTACTTTGCCTCATGATGTGTCACCCAAGCACAGTAGCAACAATTTTGGTCCACTTTGAAGATTTAGATCACCAAAATCATTGAAAATTCAAGATCCAAAAACCAGAATCTTGAAATCTGGATAAATCAGGTGCATGTCATAACTTTATGGAGCTAAGGACCCATGCATTTCTTGTGGTTATGCATGCTCAAAAGAATGACATCAGTCAGACAAAACATTAACAGAAGTAAGACTGAAGAGGCAGTCAATATTGTTTCTTATGGCCTCAGAATGTTGTGGTATTCACACTTTAACCGCTCTACCTGGTGATTTGTGATGTGTTCTGCAACTTGATTCTATACCTTGTATGGTGGGTACCTGCTGCTAGTTATCAAGAAGCAGCCTATGTTGAACAGTCATCCCAGTGTATGCACACCCTCACGTCAACTGCTAAGCTTACATATTGGATAATACCAGGAGCTAATTAACTTCACTAAAGAGGCATCAACTTTACTTATAGTGCACCATGAAGAATCTGAAATCAGGAAGCCTTAGTAACATATGCCCTAACGCCCCACATTAGGGATGCATACACATATATTCTTCAAAAGCACCACTGTTTGACAGTGCTAACATCCTATGCTTCAAATGCTGCAAACAGGAAGGAAGCAGAGCCACAGCCTTTTAGCATAAATCCTACTAATTTGATGGCAGAGGGCTTTACAGTAGGTACCTGGGTGATGCTATTAGTTTTTCCATGCTCTTTAGTCTCCATTAGTCTATCCGTAAAACAGTGCCAGCTTGGACAAAACATTGGTTCTCTCTCTCTCTCCAACTTCTTGGGGCTATTGGTTACAAGAACAATTAGCATGTTGTATGATAGAACCTTGCAATGATGAGGTTTGTCCTGAGGATATCAATAGTGCAAGTACTTCAATATGGACAAGCATGCAACAGCCATATTTCTAGATCAAAATTTATGGATATATATGTTTGGTGCGCGTATACATTAAAGTTGATCATGTACCTGGTTTCTATTCTTTGTCCAAAATGGCATGTACTCCCAACTGACAAGTGACAACTACAATATATTGTGTTGTTTTACCTGTCAACAATCTAGGAATACGTGTTGATGTAGAATATGCATTGCATCTTCCTACATTATTTGATATATATCCTATGAAGCAAAAGAAATGTTTTTAGTCTGGCAAATATGCTATCTTTGATATTTGAAAATTATGTGCCATCATATCTTTTGCTAATTACAAAGGTACAAGTAAAATGAACTCACGTTCTAATGTTGCTATGCTCTGGAATATAATTATCTAAGAGAATCTTGACCACTTCTAGTAATATTTTCTGGTGTGTCTCCAAATAAGTGGTTATTATAAATACCAAATCAAACCTAATTTTACTGTATAAAAACAGTTGCAGATGTATAGTACATCAAATCATGAAACAGAAGGATATCAGCCCAGTTGGTTGGTCTATTAGGTGATAAGTTATGATGATCTAAGATTTCTCCCCTGTAGATCATCTTCAACAGTTACCTTCCTAATTTCATGAGACATTGCCATGATCATATGAATATGACTAAAACTAGGGTACAATGCATGATATGCAATTTTCCTTATATTTTTTAGCAAATCTTTTGGCCTCTGTTTTGCCTGGATGATTACAAATAAGAATAGGGATCATTATATGCATATGTCTCAACAATAACCTAGATCTCACAATGTGTAACAATAAGCATAGTGTATAATTGATATTAGCGTAAAATGGTCTGATTTATTGAAGGTCAAATGCCTATGTTCAGCTGACAAGCATTATCTCCTGCAATTATCTCAAATACAGTAGTTATAATATAATTACAAGCTCGCAAGAATTCATGTTACATGTTTATTTTCCATAAAATCTTAGTAATGTACAGAACACTTGTACTTCATTATGTAACATACAGATGGAAAATATCAGTCAGAAACCCCTGTATTCAGACCAATGCAATTCATTTGGTAGCCCTGTTAAATGCATATAGGCAGTACCTTCTCTGTTGAAAATTCTTTCAACCATGCTCATACTAATAATGGTCTAGTGTTTCTAAATCACTAGTAATGGACTTGTGAGATCCAAAATCTTGTTTAAAAAGAGGGAAATCTCCAAACTTTTCAAGGAATAATATGTCTCTGTTAGCCTGCTCCACTGCCAGATGCTGTGCAACAAATTTCCATCTCAGTATAAATGCTCTTTGGTCGATTTTTTATGTTGTCATTCTTAAATGAGCTGTATCGTGCAGCATCCAGTCCTGTAAATATAAATATGAAATATCATCCCACAAATTTTTACTTTCCATGGAAAAACTTTGCTTAATCTCTAGTTTCTGATATCTGTCACTTCTCCTTAGTTGTTTCATTATTATGTAACTGGTGTTATGTGTTAGCAAGGCACATGCGTAAAAGCAGAAACAACGCAACCATTCTTGCAACTGTGAGAATAGCGAGCTGATGGTTTTGCCACCTCACTTTGTAATCAGATTTGTGCTCTGCGGCTATTGTTTGTTTTGCATTTTGTTGCCATAGTTCACCAATTGCCGGGTCGGCCGAAATATTTGGTCGACCAATTTCATTATGATTGGAGAAATAAAGTTTTGGTACAAATTCACGACATTAAACTGCCGTTTTCAATGTGAGACATCACATTAGCGAAAATGCACCGAAGGAAAAGAAAAAACCTCAGCCGTTACAATGAGTTTTGTTCCTTGAAAAGGCCAGCTTTCCTCCACACTTGAACTTCCTCTTTTATGTCAGCAACTAGTGCCATAGCTGCTTGTGATCTGCGTTCAAAGATCCGTGCGTTCCTCTCCTTCCAAATCAGCCACGACGTTAGAAGGAGCAAACTGTCAAAGGCTTCCTTGTACCTGGTCTGAAAAAACCCTCTTGCTTCCGGCCACCACATCTCTAAATTCATCATCGAATCTGCAGGAATGGGGAAAGAGACTCCCATCCATGCCCTTAGAGCTGCCCAAACTGCACTTGTGTATCTACACCTCTGAAAAAGATGTTCACAGGTTTCAGCTTCAGTTTGGCACAGAGAACAAAAGGGATTATGCTGCCATCCTCTTACTTGAAGGTTGTCTGCAGTCAGGCATCTTCCTTTTAGCGCTAGCCAGAAGAAGAATCTGACTCTGCAAGGGGCATTGGTACTCCAAAGAAGTTCGCCAACTGGACATTCAGTTATTGTAATGAAGAACATGTTGTATGCCGACCCAACCGAGAAGTTGCCATTAGTTGCCAGCTTCCATACACACACGTCCTGCACTTCCGGCTGCAGATGCACCGACTGAAGCGCATCCCACAGTTGAATATACTCCTCCAAGGCTCGAAGGGAAAGTGAGCCCTTGAGATCTCTTACCCAGCGACGGTTCTGCAGCCCTTGCGAAACTGTGATAACAGCCTTGTCCACAAAAGAGAACAGAATTGGCCATCTATTTGCAAAGCTTCCACCCTCCAACCAGCTGTCTTTCCAGAAGTTCACATTGCTTCCATTACCCACAATGTAAAGCACGGCTGATCTGAATATCTGCTGTATTTGCTTGTCATGTTTAACAGTCAACCAAAGTCCAGGGCCTACCCTTATGCTCTATAGATTTAGCCAGCCATTGCATGCGCAGAGCTTGCCCGAAGAGGGGTATGTCTCGGATGCCAAGTCCCCCATTCTTAGTCGGCGTGCAGATTTCACTCCAGGCGACAAGACAGTGGTCGCCATTAACCTCCTCCTGCCCTTTCCATAGGAAAACTCGACAACAGCGCTCAATGTCTTTGATTGCCCACCGGCCATAGTTTGCCAAGATAAGAACTTTACTCATGCTAACCATTTAAACCAGTATCTGTCTTTTTTTCTTATTGAGAAAGTTCAATTAGATGCACACACCCATTCGTGTGCACGTCCTCTGCACACGCTTCAAATGCCACCCGAATGGTGGGTCGCTTCAAATACTCACTAAAAGCACACATGCTTGTGTACTCCTGACATTGGTGGGTCTAGGATTTGAACCTTGGTGGGCTAGGCGCACAGCTGCACCACCTAGCCATTTGGCTATATGCCAGCTTCCAGTATCTGTCATTTTAATATACTGTTCCAGGTTAGGATTCTCTTATCATTATCCATATGAATTACCAATAAGTCATTATTGCTGCTCCAATTGTACATTTTATTCCTCCTTTCAGCGTCTATTGAAAGTATTGGATGGGACCAGCTAAATATAATATACTAGAAAGATTTATCCATCCTTTTGTTTGAAGTGGAATGAAGGCAGAATTTCCTGCCCACCATGCATTTTCCTTTTTATCACCCAGTTCTCCATTTGGTTTCAGTGTAAAAGCACTGTGATGCCACTATTTCTCTTCTTTTCTTTCAGTAGAATGCCTACTTCTGCCATTTGATGGTTATGTTTCACCACTTCCAATCTCTGCTGTTAGCCTTTTTCTGACAATCTTTCAGGATATGTGAGATGTGGCGAAAAGGAGCAGACAGTTGAGCTCCTTTGGTTCATCAGATGGCAGATCTGCCTGAGCTGTCCAGTCCTTGTGGTCTTACATGTCAGATTTTGATATGGGCACAATTATTGGGTAAACATCGCCGGGAAGATAGCCGGGCGACGTCGGGTTAGGAGGGATGAGAGGAGAATCCAGGGCTAGAACCTGAGAGAGACTAACTTTGATTATTCAGTGCTTAATTAAAAATGGATACACTCCACTTGACCCCTAAGAAAGAAACTAATCTAACCTTATCACCTAAGCAACAGAAGCTAATCCATCCTAATCCCACGCTACAGTACTCGCGGTACTGTTCACTGGGCCCTACTCGGCCTAAAGCCTGTAACATTACATCCCTCCTTTCGAACAGCTCGTCCTCGAGGTGTAACACGACCGACTCAGAAATATCGAAAACTTAAGCCTTTTACATCTCGGCTTATAAAACTATTATTAAGAACAAGAAATCTAATATCATGTTGAATCATGATGTAAGTCTGTAGCCTATCATGTGTAGGTGGACCCCAACCTGAAGCTCACAGAGAAAGAATGACCCAGCTCCACGACCTAGGCCTTAGAGCCCAACAAGCTCTTTCCACGTAGTAGCAAGTTTGGGAAGACAGCATCGCCACCAAAAAGAGACCATCCGATCGGAGCATGGAACCAGCCGTCTTGCTGTGAGGAGACATCGCCTGTTTCCTCCCCGTCGGACGCAAGGAGCGCGCGTGCATCGTGCAACAGCCATGCCGCTTCTCTCTCCCGCTCGTGCATCCGTCACGCTGTTTCTCCCGCTTGCTTGCCCATCTCGCGATTCTCGCAGATCCCCAAGCGGCTTCCTCAGAAAGGCGCATCGCTCCTGCAACGGCGCCGCCATCTGAGGAAATCGTAGTTGCTGCAAATGCTTGCGGGGATTGCGGCGACGACGACGACGTTGCCAGGTCCAGGCTCGTGAGGAAGGCCCACCAAGAAGAGGATCCTGCACGTGCAGATCTGGCCACCGCCCTACCCCAATGGTCGACGGCTGTTCGGGTTGACCCGAGTGGGCAGGGAGACGGTGGTCATCGCAATCTTCGCGGGTGCTATCGACAAGGAGGTGCTCGACGCAGTCATGGTCCTTTGGCGTCGCCTGCTCGGTGTCGTCCGTGTTCTGCAGCACCACCTTTTGTTGCACGGGTGACAGGTGGAGGGCCGACATGGTATGTGGCATCATCGACACCTTTACCACCTCCACACTCCTGCGTTGGTCGTCGTTCTTCGATTGTCGGCATCGAAACCTGCAGCTTGGTGAAGTTTGTCGTCAAGTCTTGAGCGATGTTGGCAATGGAATTGCTGCTGTTCGGCAGGGGCAGCAACGGAGGCCCCTTTGGCGAAAGAAGGACCGGTGCTGGAAACATCGGTGTCACCTCGTGTGGGATAGGCGACGGCGGCAGCACGATTGCCGCTGCCACTATCGGCGCTGCACCAAGGATTCCATCACCTTGATTGCGCTTCTTGGAACGTCAACTTCTATCCTTTGCTTCTTCTTGTGTGCCAGGTCAGGATCATGGATCTCCCACCCACGGTTCATGGAGATCAATAGATCAAGAATCGCATCTAACTTGGCGTCGATGTCCGCTGGATCTTTGGGTGAGGATGTCGGCATGATAGCGGAACCTGGTTCTGATACCAAACTGATATGGGCACTATTATTGGGTAAACATCGTCGGGAAGATAGCCGGACAGCGTTGGCTTTGGAGGGATGAGAGGAGAATCTAGGGCTAGAACTTGAGAGAGACTAATTTTGATTATTCATTGCTTAATTAAAAATGGATACACTCCCATCCTTATATAGATGGTAAGACTTGACCCCTAAGAAAGAAACTAATCTAACCTTATCACCTAAGCAACAGAAGCTAATCCATCCTAATCCCACGCTATAGTACTCGCGGTACTGTTCACTGGGCCCTACTGGGCCTAAAGCCCGTAACAGATACCAATAGATATTTTTATCCATCTGAGTTTCTTTGAGAAATTTATTGATCTGATTTAGCTAAAGGACGGGCACCTCTAACTGATTGAACATTGGTGTTGATAATCCTAGGTATTACATGTATGAATTTGAGTTTTGAAAATGCATACATTGTTGTTGGAAGATGTACTCTTTTATTTTAATTTACTTACTATTGTTTTGAGTCCCTGGCTTTCTATTGTTCCTATGTCTTTGTGAAGTACTCCCTCTATTCCAGAATATATGGCATGCGCACATTTTAGGATTCAGCTCTTCAAATATTTGACCAATGATTAGTCTAATATTATTTATATTTTATTTGATGAAAATAAATATCGTTGAATTGACATTTTAATTTACTTTCATATGATTATAATTTTGTTGTCACAAACAATATAGTATATGAAAAATTCAAGTTTAAAGATTAGTTTTGAAGACCTTACCAAGTTTGACCGTCTTTTATATTATGGAATGGAGGGAGTAACTTTTTAACAGTTGGATAGAGACTTTGTAAGTCACTTTCATCCAGTCATTATCTGATTCTGTTATGTACATGGTTTGTGCACAAGGTTGTGGCTGATGGCTGATGCACCCTTGTTTTTTTTAGGTGTCAAGTATCAGTTTCTGTTCAACCAGTACAAGTCCAAGCATAGCACTGGAATGACATAGCTGTAAACTCATTAACATTAGGAACTATTATACTCCCAGGACGTTCAGCTATGTTGGTTGTGATAGCTGGTGGCCATGAGTGGACAAGTGCTGTCTGATTGGTTATATCCCATTTCCCCCTGAGAAATGGAATCCGGGGGTACCCATCGTGTGAAAAAAAAAAGGTTCATCTCTATTTGGGATTACATGTCCCCGTGTACTGTCATCCTATGGAAAACAATGACCATTGTAGGGTTATCAGTTTTTGGGTGCTTGTTCACATTTTATGTTCATGGTATTTTTCATTATTTATTTTACAAGGTGTTAGTCCTATGATCCTAGTCAATTGTAGGTCTAATTGAATATGCCAATATAGTTCCATTGAAAAAAAATGCCAATATTGTCATCTGCATAACATCCAACCTCCAGAGTTTAGTGGAGATTGCCAAGAGTTTGTACTCCATTTATCTATAATTTGGGAAATGGGATAATTACTTTCTGTTAAATACTAATGCGGAATTTCAACGGTTGATGTCATTCTAGGGAGGCATGAAAATCTCCTCGGAAACCCATGTTTAGTATAAGTATCTTGTAGAGTTCAAATTTCTAGATTTAGTGAATCTATCATCCTTAAAACATCTAGTGAATCAGCCACTGACAAACTTCATTGGCTTGCATTGTGTGGCATTTAGATAAGCTGTTTCCCAACTTTGTTACAGTTACTTGCACATACTATGTGAATGTAGAAATAACTTCTATATAAATAATGTAACTGCATAAATATATAAGAGCAGTATAATACTGTTAACATATTTATTTGTCACATCTCTACATTTGCTTCTTCAGGAACAAACACCTGTGCTACAAACCTCTGTTGTGCAGTGTCATCATATCCTTAAATACAGGTCTCAGCAACTTGCAGAATTGGTACTTTAGTTATTGTTCAACAGTTTGATGAGGGGGAAAAGTACTCTGCCCTTTTGTTATGCTCTATTGAGGGCATTATCAATGTAAAATTAAGGTTTTGCATGTTATAAGAATTTTTTTCTCTATATATACACTCTCTTTGTGCTTGCCTCATTATGTCGATCTCTAAGCTTAGCCAAATATGGAGTATTCAAATTTTCGTCGCCAGATCATCTTTATGAATAATTTTTTTTTAGTCTTCAGCTTTCATGCCTTTACTTTTGTTCCTTTTAAAACTGGGATTGTACTAAATTAATGCATCCCACTAATTGATGTTTTGCTGCTTCTTAGTCCCTGAGCTGTAATATACATAATAAGATACTCTTATTAGTTAACTAGGAGATAGAATTAGTTTCTTTGGGTTCTTTTCTTGCATATTAATTACATTTGATTACAATATCAATCAATGATCATATATGTGGTCATGTTGTTTTATATCATTATTGCTCTATGTTCCAATCTTGAATTTCATTTACAACTGCACAACTCAGTTTCATAGTAGTCTAGGATGACATGACAATGCTCACTTAGCCTTTGGCATGCATTTTCCCATCTAAATGTTATGCAACCTTTTTTTAACATTACATATGCATGCATTATGATAATGAATTTAAGTAGATTGCCAAAGATGTAATATGCCATAGAGAACATCAAACCACTTTATTAATCCCTTTGTACTATTCTTTTGTGAATATACAAAAAGTCAGGGCTTTCAAGTTTCAACATTTAGAGAGTAATCATAGAGTAGCATCCTTTTGATGATACATTAGTATATTCTATGCAAATATTAGAGTCTCTATTGTACCTATCTAGGTTGAAGCCTAAATACACTTGCTGGAACTGACTATTTTATGGATTTACCCTTGTAAATTAGTATACTTATTGCATAATATGGTTGGCACAAAAGTTTTTTTTTGTGTGGTTGTATTTCATGCTTCTTTGTTTTGCCTTTTAATCTACTTCATGAATTTCCTGCAGGGCTACCTTGATGAACAGTTTAATCAGCTGGAAGAACTTCAGGATGAATCAAGCCCCAATTTTGTTCAGGAAGTTGTGTCTCTGTTCTTCAAAGATTCATCTAGACTGTTGACAAACATAGAACAAGCAATGTAAGTAATATGTCTGCATCTATGGTCTGAATATATATTTGATGTTTTTCGTACAGTTTATACTCATGAGTCCCTACAGTTTATACTCTTGATTTGTAAGAAAAATTTCATTTACTTCGCATTTATTTTGATGCAGTGATGAATACCCTCATGATTTCTACAAGTTAGACTCTTGCACAACAACTCAAAGGCAGCGGATCCAGGTAAAAGAGGGGCATTTGCCCAGAATGATGTGGACTAGGGTTCCCGATCTTCCGAAAGGTTCTGATAACCAACGATTTGGGCGGAGTCGCAACACACGTCGA
>CM002481.1:13487029-13518971 GCA_000325765.3 Leersia perrieri | reverse complement strand
GTCCATCAGCCCTAGGCATTAATTTTGACTTTCTCAAATCTGGAAAACGCTCCTTCCTCAAATGCAACCACACTAAATCACCCACTTCAAGTTTTACTTCTCTTTTTCCTTTACTACCAGCAACTCTATACTTTTCTGTCTTTTTTTCAATGTTGTGCTTAGTTGTTTCATGCATTTTCAAAATAAATTCAACACGTTCATTATGTAGCAATCTATTCTCCAAATCATACAAATAAGAACATAGGAACGAATTCACCTCTAAATTTAATTATCGTGCGCGAGCTCTAGTGATTGGACCTTGAACATCCAACGGAGGTATATTATGTGCATCGGAAAGAGTGATGTCCTCATCATCACAGAACACTAATGAACTAATACTTTTGCAGGTCGTATCACTGCAAAATCCTGTCTTAGGCTTAACCAATATAAAACATGCAAGCTTAGGAGTGCTCAATGATGTCAAATAACAAATATTAGTTGTGAGTACAAATGCTCACCAAAAACACCTTACCATCTTTGCCTGCTTTATGTTCAAATTCATTAAAGTTGGTCTGCGTTTGGCGCAGCATTAGTGCACTGAGGATGAAGAATAATTGCTCTGTGTTCAAAGCGAACCGCAATGACAAAAATCTGGAAGGGGTTGCGACCCCTTTCTTTTCAGAGAAAAACTCCATCATCGAAACATGATGAAAAATCATCTCACATTTTCTTTGAAAGTTTGCCAGAACTTGATGTTCAGAATTCAAAGTGGTCAGTGGCCTTATCAACAGGTGCTATAAGTTTGATTTATCAAAACCTTCGCAAGTTGGATGATTTTCTCTTCTCTCAGGTTAGGAGCTTTCCTTTGGCCTCACTGGATCCCAGATCCAGATTAATCTTACCTGTGCTTGTCTTGGGTGTTTCGAGGATCAACTTTGAGTGGTGGTTTTGATCTCTATAATATGTATCATTTTTCAGAAAACACGTTTTATTACTGAATTTTAAACCACTTTTAATTAGTTATTACATGTTTATCTGATACTTTGTTACAAGGTTGCTTCATACTTCAGATAGATTAACTGAGACTTTACTGGGATATAGGAAACATTTCACACACCTATACTCCATTTTAGTTTTGCAAATTCAGATGCTACCTTGCTGTAGTGTTTCAAAATCAGTTCATCTCCATTCTTTGATCTATTTCCATGTGGCAGACACTACTTTCTCAGCTGTGTTCTTTTTTCCTTCTCCGTTTGCCTCTTCGCTGGCTCATTGACCATGCTTTGTCTCACATGCCACACTTGGCCTCATTGTATCTGTTTTGCTCCTGTCCCTGCTTCACCAGGCTCTGCATAGTGGGGTTAACTCGCTTTGCCACTGCATTGGGTTCCACTGAAGTGACATGGTTAGAGGTGGTGGTGTGGTGGCAGGACGTCTATCTTGCTGGTAGTTGGGATTGGTGTTTGTCCAGAACCTTGGTTGCGGTAATACTTGGCTCGTGCCGCCACTCCAGGGCTCTCCTTGACGGCAAGGCTGAGGAACTGCGAAACGTTGGTTGTTTTTAGTAAAGACAACGAAAAACCATGGCAAAAACTGAAATTTGGATATATGTGGAACCGGTTAACCGTATATTCCTGTCTAGTTACTCGATCCTGTTAGTTTCGGTTCTAGGATCTCTAGTCATCGATCTAGGTGGGTTATCATTTTCTTGCTATGTGAATCATCAAGAACAGTACACATTGTACTAGAATAACTGAAATACAAATGGGGATTAGGTTTAGATGAGACCAGTGGGGTTTGATGTCGAGGATTGCCCGTCCGTCGCCATGGCGCGCTCCTGTGCGATAGTGATGTCGATGATGCGGTCAGGTCGCCGGCGTCGGTTGTCGTCGTTGGGGCGTCAGTCGTCGGTGATGGGCGATCCCATCACTGGCTGCGCCCCCTCTCTAGATCGGTTAGGGTTTTCGGGTGAGGATGGCAGCGGCGACGAACACATGTGCCATCGACCCTCACCCCTTTATATGGCGCAGTGTGACAAGGGCCCACCAACCGGAGAGGGTTGGGCGCCCCCGATCAGGGCATGGTCAAGGGTCCATTGGGCCGTTGGGCCCAATGAGGTGGAGATCAACTCTAACAGATCCAAGAAAATTTTCCCGTACCAAGCTATTTTATCCTTCTATTAAAATTCAAAACAGGAGAATCAAATCACCTCTGCCTTTTAGGAAAATGGGTTTGGTCAAAACAGGATTTCCAAACTATCCTGACTATTCTATCTACAATTATTCCCTGCGATCAGATTCACGTTAGGAGAACTGAGTTTAGTTCTCCCAACATCAGATATTTTTGACTGGGGTACCTCTTTTTTGGTCATTGTGGAAAATATTATATCATTTCTTTATTATTTAAGTGTGGGAATTAGTGATAGAATTTTTGCTATAATACCAAAGCATTGTGAAGTTCATTCTTTAGACCCGAGTATCTGAAATATTTTTTTCTGATAAGCTTGTTGGTATTTATTGATACATCAAATGTTAATCACGTTAGATTAACACTAGGGCAAAAGGCCCGACATGACCTTTTTTTTGTTATATGACAATTTCATATAACTTTTTTCCGTAAAGAACAAATTGTTAATTTGTTTTTATTTGTTAACAAGTTAAAATGCTGTTGGATTTCTTATGAACTGATATATGCATGCTGCCTGCAATTCCACGATGCAACCTAATATGTTTGCTTAGCAATCTGAAGCTTGTTTCTTCTGCAATTGTAGCTTTCAAGCCATAAAAAACCAAGCATTATGACCAAATACTGGTTACCCTACACATGTGCATTGGGCCTGTCTGCATGTTCCTTGTGGCATCTAAGGCACAGTAACAATAGCTTGGCGGGAAGTTCTTACATTGGCCACTGGATTGAAGGTGCCAAAGGATTTTGGGACATTCATATTGAGAAACCGGTTAGACTTTCTTTTATATTGTACCGCCTACTATTATTTCACTGAAGGTATCAAATTATTTTACTGAGGTAGATCTTTTCTTGAATGTCTTCATTTTCTTATACTAGAAGCTGTTCATACAGAAGGGTCAAGCTTTGTAAGTTCATTGCTGTACGGACCACTGTATTTTAGAGACCATAGTTATGAACAGGGTCTGTTGTAGTTTGAGATCGTAATACAACAGTAAAACCGTCCATACTTTTGTTAAGATAATCTTGATGTCCATATAATTCACCTGGATCACAACCAGAATCTTAGGATAGTCTACTTTTTGATAGTATAGGAATAGTGGTCATTGATGCATGTAATTCATTATTACTGCACTAACATTATAACAGTCCTTTCCCATTTTATGAATCGGCAGATCATTTCTATTAGAGATCAGTTTCTTGAGGCATTCAAGAATGGAGGTAAACATTTAATGGAAAAACAAGATGTCCAACAAAACAATGAAATATTGCGCAGGTTATTCCCCAGTGCTGCCTCTGTAATGAATTGCAAGCATAGTTTTCCTGATGTCTCTTGATTCTTTCCTGATGCTCGTGTATGTTGTAGCTTGATGTTCACCTGCTTAACTAAAAGTTTGAGCAATTTACCTGTTGATCTTGAGAGCATGCCGGTGTACATGGTTTCAGCAATGCACCAGAGATGCATGCCATTTGGCTTTGTTGTCACCTAGTAGTACTGTATTTCAAACTCTGTTCAATTTTCCAGTTTGTTAAAAAATTAGTCAGGCACTACCAATGTTTGCTTTGTGTGATCTGCAACGATGCATGCAGTAGCAGCACATAGCAGAAACAGCTTATTGATAGATGGGTGATAACACATTTGTTTTCTTGTCTTTTCTTTTCCTATCTTAAGTTTGGTATTATATGTCAACAGCCATTGCGCCCTGGCTCATAATATTATATATATATGTGTGTGTGTGTGGCCTATCTGTTACGTAATCGGGTGAATGTGCTGATATTCGGGATGAATGCAGTTTTCAGCTGATACTCTGCGACCCTTTGACCCTTAAATTAGATCTGAATAAATCTATGCAATCACTTATTACTTATTAATGCCATATATATATGGTGAATTTTATTACCACAAACTATCTGTATTGTCCACTTAACCCCTTAGGGCCTGCTTGGATGTTTCGATTTTTTTCTCACCCGTAAAATGTTTCCCCGTGTAATTTTGTGGGCACAAAAAATACAACCAGATTTTCTTATTCTCCTTTGGTCTACTTGGAAGTTATGATTTTTTTTTCACTTGCAATTTAAATTCCCTGTAAATGTTGGTCACCAAGAAGTGAACACAAGAAAAATTATGCCACCAGTATTATCAAAACTATTGCATTTATTCATCCAATTCAGATATGAGCAGCAATTTCAAATCGAACCTAGAGAAATCAACAATAAAAATCAGGATCAAACAAACCGTCGGGATGAAATATCCACAAAACCAGACTAGAACAACCAAACAGAAGAACATAAGAGACAGGAACAACACTCCAAACTAGCAGATCAATATCGAGCAGTGGCTGGCCATGCGGATCAACACCGTGATGCCGCCAACTAGAAGATTTGACGCTGGGAAAGGATCTCGCTCGCGGATGGACGCCGCGAGATGGTCGGCGAAGCGGATCAACGCTGGGAGATGGCCTCTAAAGCGGATCGATGCCGGGAGAAGGAAAACTTTGGGAGAACCGGCGGCGACTGCGAGCGGAGCAGACGGGCGTTGGTGTTGGCGTTGGAGCACATGCACACGCTCGATAGGAGGAGACGCCGTGTGGCGAGACGAGCCCGATATCTGCCAGAATAAAAAAGTGGCCTCCCCAGGCCACACAAATAATCCAACGTTTTGGGCCGAATACGCGGGTAAATTTTGTGGGTTACGGCCCATCCAAACGCGGATTTTCTTCTACACACGAAATCTTTTGCGGGCCTGTAATTTACACTGGTTTTGGCCTAATTACAGGGCTTCCAACCAAGCCCTAAGTGATTTAGTATAAGGGCTATTGCTGCAGCGAGACGAGCCATTTAAATAGGTGTCAAGTGGAAGTGAAGATGCTCTTATACTGGCAATACCGCTTTATTTAAACTGGTTTCGGCGCTAAGCCAGTGTTAATAGATTAGGTTAAATGAGGATTGCCCCTATTTCTTATAGGCCCAAAATATGTCTTTTAACTCCAGCAATAGCCCTTATTTTTTAGCCCCTAATTTATTTATCTTCTATATTAACATAGACATAGACATACACATGTTATACCTAGATTAACATCATGATAATTTAAATATGAATATTTCTAACATGTAAAACTCAACCATATTTAAAATTTTAATTTAAAATATCATTATTTGGATTCAAATTTAACATTCAAACACAAAAATGATATACTACACGCAAATGTTAGACCACATAAATGTTCAACAGTAAAAATGTTTATAAATAATATCATAGACATAATACATAAAATTTTTAATGTAATATATATATATATATATATATATATATATTATCTATTATGAGCCAGGCGTAATGGCTGTTGAGATTGTGCAGACCCATGTGTAGTTTTAATTAAGAATAGTAAATACATTAAAGCTTGCTTGCCAGATCCTAATTGTAATTAGTGCATGAAGAGTTGATTATGGTATTCTGATTCATTCTATTTAATGCACGTTGGTCATAGATTTGGACGTTTTACTTAATTTAATTTACATGTTTAATAAGCCTTTTACTAAAATGTGATAGTGTGGTATTCTTTGTATTTACTAAAATGTTTAATTTGGTAGTAAATACATTAAAAAAATAAAACGTTTTAATCATTTAAATTCAGTACACTGTGGCTTTTTACCATTTATTTGATTGGAAGTGAATTTTTAATTTAATATTTACTATATTTAAATTACTGTAATACTAGTAAATTGTCCATATATTTAAATTAAAAATGTTAATCCAAGTAAAAACACATGTTTTTTTTGACTTACTTAAAAAATTTAATCAAATTACTTATCAAATAAAATAAATGGCATAAAACCTACCAAAATATACGTTTTTAATTAAACAACCATTCTTTGTAGTGTTTAAACTAATTAAATCTCATACGTGTTGTTTGCATGCAAGCACATATGTGTTGTTTGCATATGTAAGCATATACATACATGTTACCATTGACTGCACGGACTGGTGCATGATTAATTTCTGCCAACGTAATTTGCGTGATTCCGTTTTGGGATTAGCCACATGAATGCATGTAATTAGGAAGGGCACTGTTACCCATAAGCATTAATTTGTTTGGGCCCACAAGATGCTGCATGGAACAGAATTAGTGCAACTGGTGGTTAGGAATTCCGGATAATTACGTTGCATGATTAGTGGCATGTATCCGGTATGTGTTTGCTCTTCCTCGATCTGCGCTTGCAGGGGCTGAGGAGAGGATTTAAAGGCCTTCCTATCTTAGAGACTTTAATAGGAGTCTTACTGGACCTTGATTTTTTTTTTTTGTCTTTAACTCCTCAAAACTAGTCAGGGGCCTTGTTTAGGGTCTCTATTGGAGATGCTCTAAGCACCTCCTAACCTGGTTTCAATGAATCGGTATTGCCATTATAGGGTGGATTTTATTCACAACGCTGGGGTGGAGTCTAGGTCGGGAACTAGCGGAGCAAGAGTACTGCCAGCTGCTGCAGTCTTCATGTCCCCTTGAACAACACTGACGCCATTCAGCGGACGAAGCGTGTGGGGTGCGGCTGCGGCTGAGATGCTCATGCAGACAGCCGGTGAACTATTGGATGGATGATGCGAGAAAGAAATTAGGGTGCATTTGGTTGGCGGTTACGGGATATATCGGTCTTTGTTTTTTTTGTGAGTAAATATAGTGGTTCAGTTTAATGTTTGTTTGGAGGGATGAGGTTAGATTTGGCGCATCCAAACACATCCTTAATGAAATGGGGAATGATATACCCATGGCCTTTAGTGTAAGCCAAATAGGAGAGTCAATTGCTTGCTCCAAAAATGACACATCATTAGAGTCAGTTTTGTTACCCGTACATACAATTAGTATCTATCCACATATATAGTACACCATTAGTACATGTCCCACTTCTTTTCCTCACAAATTTTCTTAAAGGTGCAATTGTGTTCTTGCCCCGAAAACGAAGAGGTGCGTGCAAGAACCAACGACGCCTTGTTGAGAGCAACGTTAATACATCTAGAGCTTGCTTGTATAGTAGATAGGCTATATGGTTGGTTATATTTAATGTATGTCTATAGTAGCACGTGCAAAATAGGCTGTTACATAAAGAGTCCACTCCTCTCTCTTTCCTTTGTCTTGCTCCTCCATGTAAACATATAGTCAGCTTATAGCTCGCTATTATACTTGCTCTGAGGGCTGGCGAGAGAAGGCATGTCTTGAGCTGACATGTGTCGACAGACAAAGGACTTCTTTTTATAATAGGTATAGATGCATGTGATGTAATTAGATTCATATTCGAAAGTATTTTCATGTAATGTTAGTTTTATAGCTTTTGATAATATTTTATAGAATAAAATTAATGGTCAAAATAAAGTCTTGAAGGTCGTATAAAATGCTACTATATCTTGTATTTTAGGACAGAGAGGTACCACGTTAACAAGTGACGTCACTTGACTAGTCAAACCCACTCTATGCTGGCAATAATGCCTAGAAATATCAGAGTTGGGTGTTAAATTGAGATGGTATCAATAATTAGGGGGTTAAGTGTTCTAAACAATGTTTTTAGGGGGTAAAATGGACTAGTGCGCCGTTGTTAGTTGTCAGGGGTTGGTCTTTTCCGATTATTTGAGGAACCTTCTCCAACAATAGAGACATTTTTAGCTATAGGTAGTTTAAAAGATAACATCTCTAATGATCTAACTTTTACCACATAGTTTATAATATAAACAACCCCATAGATCACTCTCATATAACCCTAGAGTGTGTGCAAGAGAGTGTTTAAGAGATAGCTTTCATTCACTTCTATTAAATATTTTATGAGATAGTCATAGATAGTCATTGGAAACGATCTAAGTTGATCTATTTACTACTACTGGTGCCATAGGGCCATGCCGGAGGCTGTTGACAACCTCACCTTAAATGTTGTGTATTGCGAGTTGCGGCGTAATTGTTGTGCGTTGCGAGTAAGCCTGCTAATGGGTTGAATTGAAGTGGGCAAAATGGACTGGCTTTGACTTTATAGTTTGGACTGATTTTGGTTGGATGGAAATGGATCGAGGAAGCTAGCTACAGGGTTGGGGCGGTTTGGTCTGGAGATGAGAATGGTTTGGATTGATTTGGTTTTGGGCAGTACAATTTTTTGGGCAGTACACGACTAGGGGACGACTGTTGTCCTCTAGCGCTAAATGGCGACAATGGATTCTGCCTTCGTCTTTTCCTCCTGGCCTCTGCCTCCTCCACCCCGTCCTATCCCTGTCGCCGCCGTTACCATCTCCCCTACCTCGATGAGCCGCCGCTCGCCTCACCGGTGCAAACGAGGCCCACCGGCCCACCCCCTCCCCCTCTTCTTCCCCTCCTCCGGCAGCAACGGTTCGTGCTACAGGAGTTGCCGTCGATGCTGGTCGCCCCCGCTGCCTATCCCGCCCACCGCCCACGTCCGATCCCATGACTCCTGTGACGCCACCGCCGCCTCATCACCCGCCCGTATCCGCTGCCCACCACCGGTCCAGACGCCACTTTGGCCTTCCTCTAAGCCGTCGACGACCCCCGCTCCCCCCTCCTCCCCTACCCGATCCCGAACCCTAAATATAGGGCCGGGGTTCACCGTCATCGACGCCGCCGTCACCGGAGAAGAAGTTGTCGTCACCGTCGCCCCGCGTGCGTGCTGTCGTCATCGATTCCTCGTGCGCGTCGTGGCTGTCACCCCCCGCACGCGCCGTCGCTCTCACGCGTGCCGTCGCCCCCACGCGCGCCGTTGCCGTTGCCATTGGATCGTCTTCGCTCGGTGGAAGCGCGCGTCGCGCGATGATGCAAACGAGCGAGTGGTAGCAGGATAAATGTTAGTATGATTCTAATATGGGTCCAATCCAGTCTGGTATCTTTCATCGACACTGGCGCTGCTTGCGCCGCTATTCTCCCTGGCGTATTTGACTCCTTGTTAGGAAACCACGAGTTGTGGCAGCTCGAGTAGTTTCTTGACACCCTCCCCGGTGAAGACGTTGGCGGCAGCGGCGAGCTCCAGCGTTGCCCGCCACCAAGAGGTTGCCGTCCGGTTGTGTCGGCGGTGGTGACGTCAAGGTCCAGTACCACCCCACCACCAAGAGGTTGCCTCTAAAAAGTTTAGGGTGTGTTTGGTTGTCTGGATTTGGTGGGTTGGGATGTATCGAACCCGTTCTTGAGGGTGTTTGTTTCTAGGATGAAGGGGATGGGTTGGCTCCGAATAGGGAATATTCCCTCCAGATTCGGGTTCGGCTCATCCAGCAAAATCTGCCGGACCGCGCCAACCCTTGCGGACAGAGCTCACGCCGTTAGCCTCGCCCGCAATAGCTCGCCTCGAGCTCCGCCGCCCCTGCCCTTCGGACCATTGGAGCCAGCGTTGGTCGTTGCCGCTCTCTGCCTGCCTTCCATCGGACCGACGCCGCCCTCCGTGGGCCGTCGCCGGTGCTGCAGATCCAGCCACCGCCGCCCGCGAGATCCAGCGTGGCCGCCGCGCGAGATCCAGTGGCGCCACCGCCCACCGGAGCTCGGACCTCCACCGCCGCCGCGCGAGCTCCAGCGCCCGAGCTCAGACCGCCGCTGGATCAACGTGCGAGCTCCAGCGCTGCCATCGCTCCGCGCGAGCTCCAGCGCCGCCGCCGCCCCGCGGGCGCTTGGATCTGCCGGAACTTGGACCGCCATCGCTCCGCGCGAGCTCCAGCGCCGCCGCCCCGCGGGCGCTTGGATCTGCCGGAACTTGGACCGCCGTCGTCGCCTCGCGCGAGCTCAGACGCCGCCGCCGGCGGCGTGACGAGCTCCGCGCCCGCCGGAGAGAAGGGAGGAGGCGGAGAGGAGGGCTGAGGATAGGCACGACGACTAACGCCGTTTTCACGATATATATTCCGTTCCTACCCGTCCCTCCTACCAAACAAAAAATAGGTCCACTCCGTCCCTTAAAACCAAACGCATAATTAAAACTGCTCCATCCCTAAAAACCGGAATGGGTCCAACTCATTCTACCTCGTCCCGGAACCAAACACATCCTTAGCAAAAGCAAGCTGCCCCCTGTTCTTTTAAAAGCAAGCAAGCAAGCATTTAAAAACAGTCAACTCATTCTTGACAAATACAGTAAAAAATTGCGTGCTGTTCCTGAAGCGGATCCATTTAGAAATGTGTATGAAGCTCAGTGTCGCTTGGAGTACAACATTATAGCCAGTTCATTGGCATTAATACAACATCATCATCATCATCAAAAATTGAGAGCACGTGTTTCTTCAACAAACACAGACTAGTGATCTTGGTACACTACTATCCCATAAAGTTACAGTAGTTTCTCAATCAAAGGGCGATGCCGTCGCTATCTTAAAAAAGCCGCACCAGCGCCTTGCAACTCCAAACCGGAAGTTGAAGCCTCCGTGTAAGATGCTGCTGACAGGGGTATGGGTCGTCAAAATCAGGACTCGGGCAGATGATATGGTGCATATACTGCTATTTGCTAATGCTGACATTCCGATAGTAGCCTTCTCTTGTCATTTCATAGTTCACTTGTTGTCACCTGCTTCAGGTCATACAAGGCACATATTCATGAGATACAGTGGAGACTGAGTACATGATATAGAGACATGTCATCTTACTCTAACGATCTATTTTGTTGGTCCAAGAACCTTTTTCAATGATTCTATAGAGTTAACAGCTATTAATACAAGTGAAGCACCTAGAAAAGTTCAGTAGCGCGCATCAATAACCTTCTGTAAAAGAATATAGCAACTAATAAATCTGTCTCTTCATGATAAGGAAATTAAACTAGTGGTACTTAGTCCATCAATTGGATATGATGCGCCAGAGGACAGATCTACTTTAAGCAGTCAGCACGTTGCCCAATTTACACATAAGAACCGGTGGAAGTGTGGAACTAGTGTAATGGTTTTGGGATAACTGTTCAGGTTGCTTACTTGAATTGGGATCAACATGCACAAAGAAGCTTGCAGCAACTATGAGATAGCACAAGATAAGCATAAGGCCTTTAAAATAGTTCGATGTTCCTTCCTGCAAACGTATATTCAAAATTAGAATGTGCACTAGACCATTAAAGTGAAATCTATTGTATTTGTGTAAAGTCTGAACAAAGGATTCAGGTATGTTCTGTTAACAGACCTGCAACATAAATGCCACCACAAGTACTGTTATAAAAAGTGTTGCTGTCTCAAACAATTGAAAATTCAAGTCCATTTGTTGGCCCATCATCCAGCCAACTACCACACAGAATGGGATCTGTAAATCATGCAAAGAAAATATGTTGGTTGCCACTATTTAACACTACAATGTAACTAGTTGCCATTACATGCTTCTGGTAACGATTCAAAGCTTGGAAAATCACAGCAGGTTAGTTACATGCTATTAATGTATTCTTACCACAAACATGGATATCTGTGTTGACGATCCTATGGCAACTCCAAGTGTAATGTCCTTTGGAAATAGAGTGAGATCAAAAGTAAGAAGATAGCGCACAAATAAACTATAAAATAGACTGGGAGAGCATACTTACAAGTTTGTCTTTCATGGCAAACATAATGGCACTTGCATGCTCTGCAGCATTTCCCACGATTGGAAGCAGAATAACACTAATAAAGGCCACCGGCATGTTTAATGATTCAGAGGCCCCCTGTTACAGCATATCAGTTATGCAATGTTAAGGGTAAAATATGCATTTCCTCGCTTAAATATGATTTGCATTTGCATAGAAGCAGTGAGCGATAAAGAGAGGCAAAATAGCAGAATCCATGTCCGATGGATGCAGCATCTAACAGGCATGATGTAATTTTCAACAAACTCTTCAGTACCTGTATGGCATCCACCAGGTACCCAGACAGAATTGAAATCCAAATAGTCAACACAAAAAGCCAGCAGATAGCTTCACCCTGTGTTATCTCCTTTTCTTCCTCCTCATCCTCAGTTGCTTCTTCTTCCTGCTGTAGGATATTGATGCATGCTCAATACGAGAATATATAGATATACAGGGAATGAACATTTTTTGCTTCAAGAGAAAAAAGAAATGAGCATTTCAATTTATGTTCTTCCTGTCTTTTCAGTTAGGTTTTACATGGTACTCTAGGTGGATTTCGAAAAATATATAACTGGAAGCAGTCAGACTGTTGGAAAAATAATCTGGTAACACGAAACATATGGAAACTCAAGAAGGTACCCTCAAGAGACTTGTTCTACTCCAGTGGAGACATATAGAAGACACAAGGAATATTGTCATCTCATTGCAATCATAATGTGCAGCTTGATTAGTTACATGGTTTAAGAACTAAAATGATCCAAAGACTTTTTGCATAAACAACATTGTTATCTCTTTAGGCATATATGTCTTACTTTTCAGTTATGAAAATTTGCATAATTAGCATTTCAGCTACTTACTTCGCCGATGGGGCTGTATAGACTGCGCTGGCTCTTTAGTTGAAAAAAGAGATAGCTAGCATAGGCCACAAGCATGATGCAGCTACTAAACCTTGAAAGGGAAACTTCAGATTTTCCATACTGCACTTCAGAATGTGTAAAGTGAAGCACTGCAGGAAACATTAGACCCAAGACAGCCATCAGAAGCAATCCTGAGTTTACAACAGCTGATGCCTGCATTAATAAATAAATGTCAACTGAGGATACATATGAGCATCATCATAACGGACAGAAAATGAGAACTATTGTATTGTACATAAAGCTACCTTGTTGAAAACCTGGTCCCTACTGCGATGGACAAGACCCCCAGCAAAGAAAGCACAGCCAAGAACTAACAGCATGTTTGACAGTATAGATCCTAGTAGCGATTGCTGGACGACACGGATCATTCCATTTTTCAATGCATATAACGAGATAATCATCTCCGTGGCATTGCCAAAGGTAGCATTCAGAAGGCCCCCAACTGCATTTAACAAAAGTTGAATCTTTGCTAAGTGATGAATCCAAGATTGAAAGGGAAGTCAGAGCAGTATAAAATCAAAGCACATACTTGTTGGACCCGTGTAGAGAGCAAGCTGCCTGCCAGAGGAAGTAGCACCAATTAGGACATACATCTAGAAGCAATGTCAGCAGAATTTCGCCATAATAATAATAACTAGTAATACAGCAAAGTGGTAATTACAAGTAGAACTTACTCAGTTGCATATCCCAATCTCTCAGCCAAGGGAGTAATGCCAATTAAACTGAAAAGGAAAACCCATCCTTGCTGTGAAGCATTCCAAGGCAGGCAGCAACACAACACATTCAAAAGTCAGTCACTGTCACAAAATTTGACAAACGCAACTGAACTGAAACTTTCCATGAGAGATTCAAAGCTAGCTTCTGTAAGGCATTTACTAGTATAGTATTAACGAATCGTCATTGATTAGCAACAGCGAATAAATAAATGCTTAGCAAACGCAAATGAAATTAAATATCTCTCTATTCTTACGTGCTTGCCGGTGAGGTAGTGGAGAACGACGGCGAGGGGGCCGAAGGGGAGGAGGACGTTGATCTTGGCCTGGAGGATGACGACGCGCACGCTGGTGAGCGCCCTCCGCCACTTGCTCCCCCGCGACAGCGACTCCGCCACCGCCGCCAGCGACCCGATGTGCTCGAAGTCCAGCGCCTGCATCTTCGCCGGCGGCGACGCCTCCAGCTCCAGCTCCTCCATCCCCAGCTCCGCCTTCTCCTCCTCCGCCGCCGCCCCCATCATCTGCGAATCCCCACTCGATTCCACAACCTCCCTCCCCTTTCCCTCCTCGGATCGAGCTGGGATTCGGCCCGGAGATCAGCGAGGCCGCCGCCTCCTCCTTCCTGCCTCGTTTGTCCAAAAAAAATTATAAAAATTGAAAATTTCAGGCTCTCCCTCCCTCGTCGGTGTGGCTGGCGCCCGGCTAGACGGTGATGATGAAGAAGAAGAAATCGCGCGAGGCGACGGCCACGACGGGGCGAAGCTGCGAGGCTGCTTCGCTCGCGTTCGCTTCGATCGGGGTCCGGTCCGTACGCGGGTGGGGCCGGATCTGCTTCGGGCCCGCACGTCAGCCACACGTCCCGTGGCGGTCTGGATTTTTTTTTTCAGTTTTTTAGTCACTTTTATTATTATTATTATAATAAGGGCACACTGAACTGAAGAAGGTGGTGCACTTGGTTGTGAGTGGGTGATGAACTGATGATTAGTGCTATAGTACTTTGGTAGTGCTGCACTGCCAACACAAGCCCCCACTTGCAGTCATGTTTGATGGTAAGGACATTTTTTATTAGTCTCATCTCTCATGCAAAGCAACTTCTTTTTAATAAAAATGATTTCAGGAATAATTTTAGTTTTTTTTTTTACTTCTGGGCAACCATAAAAGTGAGCTCAACGAGAAAAATATACTGAAAAAAATTTCAGAATCAATCCTGCCGAATCCTTAACACTTTAATTTTGTTTCCGATTGTAATTTAAGTTATAAGTAGATGACATGAACCCATTCTTTTCATGCAGCATTCTCTGATTATTGTCATATACTATATTGTTTATTCCACGCTATAAAAACACTGGTTTTTCTCACCCTTTCTTCTATTGCATCGTTTGGATCCCTCGCTGCAAGGGCGAGTTAGGATTGGATTATTTACTGTACGTAAAACGAAACAAACCATTAATAAATAATTAATTGAGTATCTGCAACCGTAAACTTTAGAAATATATTTATTTAAATTTTTAAAGAAGATTTGTATAAAAAGTTTTTGAAGATACCATTTGATGACTTGTAAAGCATACACACAATAATCCGGTAAATAATAATCCAAAATAAGCTGAAAAAAATTGTTAGTTTTTTTAAAAAATAATAATATTTAATTTCTCCATTTAATTAAGTAGAGAATAGGTAGTAATAATCTAGTAAATAATCTTTTTTAAACTGGTTAAGATAGTGATACTAATTAATTAACCCTAGATAGATCATGATTAATTAATAATCAGCTAATCAGTTTTAGACCAGATTGTTAATCATGAGCAGGGTGGCAGAACCACATGGGGATGTCACACTCATGCACATGATGGACGATGCCCTGAGGAAAGGGAAGGAAATGAAATCTGTTTGATGGCGACTGACTGACAGTGGTGATAACCACAAGGACAGATCCAGGAGATTGATCTACTCGGGTTTGACTGAACAAAACAACACACAGGTGGCTAACGCATTGCATAAGTAAGTACTACTACTTATTGGCTAAGCATAAGATTAATACATTAGAGAGAACCAGACACAAATAGGTTACCAAGTAGCACTAATTCTAATCTTGATGGCTCGCATGCCGTACCATGCTCTACGGAGTACAAATCCATCCACGTGATCATCGCAAGACGGCATCATATTATTCATATCGAAAAAATGTTACTAATACCAAACTACTCACCCGTTCTAAAATATAGCTGAATTGATATTTTTTCACAAAGTTAAGGACATACTTCACAAATGTAATGAACTAAACTAGTTGATCAATGATGTAGTGGTTGTGATTAGTTGCATAAGAGGTAAAAGGAGAAGCTAACTACTCCTTTCCTCCAACAACATAAGAATTTAGGGAAAATCATTTATATTTTTTGATGGAGGGAGTATAATTTGAGATAAAATTAAACTAAAAAAAATATAAGAGGGAGTAACTTGTAGCTGCATGATTGCATTCCATATATCAATTAACAGTTGCCGAGCAAAGGGGAAAAATTCCGTATGCAGAAAAGGCCCAAGCATATAATTTAGCTCTCTTATTAGTTTGGAAATCGGTTCTCTTTCGCTGATCTCAAACATTTTCATATTTAAGTGTTCTTTCGACAGATCTGGTATAAGTATAGCATGGTTTCTGAGTTAATTGACAATGTATAATTAGGCAAAATGGGTATTAGTTTGATGAGAAAATGCATCTATGCGCACATGCATGTGTTAAATCCTGCAACAAATATGTTTATACAATTAATTTACCGAAGATCCAAACTAACAATGTATAGAATACACCATAAACACATCCAAATCTTTACCAAGAGCTGTTACTGATTATAACCGTTAAAGATACTAAAATAAGTAAATATTTAGAGGAAAAGTTTTGTAATATAATTAACAGTGTCTGATGGCCTTTAGAAGACTGTAAAAAGATCATTGCAATATACTAGTACAATACAATGCCCCTCCTCTATATGCCGCATTACATATGTAAGTTGGAGATCAACAAAATTTCATACTCCTACTGAAGCATTTGTGATCTTCAAGCAATATCTACTGGTATGAACATTGTACCAAAAAAAAAAATCATAGCTCTAAAGACAACCAAAAGCCACTAATGAACGTTGCCGCACAACACAACAGGATTACCTGGTTAATCTTGAACTTGTAAATCATTTGATTCGCCAACCAAAGCAATATCAAATTAATTATTCGAACTTACACAATTGTAGATCCTCCTATGGTTGTACTTAATTACTGACAGAACTAATTTTTCACATACTATTCAACGGTCAATCCAATCCTTGAACAGAAGCATCATGTATAGAGGGACATTCAGTGCGGCAATGACGACAATCGATTGAATGACACGAAAAAGCCTCTGAAGCACCCTCCTTATTTTCAATTTGCTTGAGCGAGACCCCTTTGCTCCATCTTCTGATGTCATTTCTGAGCTCATCTCAACAAGAACTGATGAATCAGGCTCCAATTGATGTTTTCTGGCTGTTGGCCTTGCAACAACACTTCCCCTGTCATGGAAAATATATAATCTTTCAGTAAAAACCGAGAAACCAATTTCTGTTACCTGCAACCCTCCAAATTCCAAAGAGCACCTACCGTCCTGTAGTTCTTGAGTCTGAGCTAGTGCTGGGGTTTTTTGCCACTGCCTTTTTAACCAAGTGCATGGACCCCTCTGCATCCCATACCATTTCATATTCACCGTCTTCCTCATCATCTTTTTCTTTAGTTTTGGAAAACAATTCAGCAGCCACTGACCCCATGAAGCTTACAAATGCGTTCACATAAGGAAGAGATCTCAGACCATTTGTTGGCCACGAGACAAGCAGAAGAATGGTCACTACAAACTGGAAGATATACCTATATTAACAGAAGACAAAACATATTTATCAAACAGTTAACTGATCACTTTAACAACAAGGTGGAGGAGCACATTACAAGCATTACCATATATAGATATGAGTTTGTTTAGGCAGAAAACAAAGATTCGTCAGAACCTCGCGTTCTATATCAGTAGAATTTTCTGGCAGCTTGGACCCAGCAGATAGAAGCATAAAAGATGGATAGAGATTCCCCTGCTGCCAACTTATTGTCCCAAGGGTATGCTGCGGCATAACAATTTCATGAGATGCAAAACTTGAAACATATGACAGCATATAGCTTAAATTTTCGAACCTCTGTTACTGGTCCAAAAGGAGTGGGATGAACTATTGTACACTGGTCATGGTCATGGCCTGAGAGCACAAGAACCTGCAGAAGGATTAACTTTAGTTAAAAATTCAGGAGATGATTTAAATCACTAAGGAAAAGCAAACAAGCTTACAGGCTTCAACAAACTTAGCAAAAGGTCAGAAGTCTCTTTGCTTAGATAATTCTGGTAGCTGCATAAAAAACATTTCTTATGTCAATCCTTTGGCGTTATCATATTGAAACATATGGAACCATCTGCATCAGCTTGGAGGAACGAACATTAAGCATGGAATGGATTTATAAAATATAGACTATATGAGAGGTAAATTCCATAGCCATTATTTGGCATTTCTGGCTGTTCCAACTCACACTAGATCTTTTTTTTTTTTTTTGAAGCAACTCACACTAGATCTTGTGCTGCCTAAAAGCTGCTACCTTATAAAGTACAAAAGCCAAAAGGCATTAAGCCAATAAGCCTAAGACAAAACAGACACGCCCTAGAGCAAGTACGCTGACCACTCCAACTTGCATCTTGTGCTTGGCATAAACAACTCAATCTGAACCAGTAGTCCAACCAAAAGACCACTGGTTGGACTATGGAAACACAAATTAAGAGCCTGACCTGGCCAGTGAAAGGTTTTTTAAGAGAGTTCAACAATCTTAATTCAACCAGTTGAGTTATCATAAGTGTTGCATGCAAAATTAGTCAGCAAAAGGAAAGAAAATAATAGTTTGAGGAAGGACATACATTATCCCTTGATCCATGGCCGCATTAGATACCCTCTGTAACAGAATAAAATAAATCAGTAAAATGCATATTTGGTTGAGTATAAATTAGGGTAGAGGTGCAAAAAGTGCTATAGTTTGCAGGATTTCGCCGATTTATAAACTGCCAGGCTGGTTACATGAAATATGCTATGATTATACCATATGGCAAAAAGTAGCATAAACAAGTTTTTAGGGATTCATCTATTTCAAATAACAAACCACAGTAACAGATAACAACAGAATATACCTGATTTATAACAGGTGAAGAACGATGTGGACCACAAGGAGAGTTATCAGGTCGGTAGAGGGGAATATGTGTTAGTAGAACCTTTGGGTTTGATTTGTTACCTTAAAAGTGAAGATCTAGTTAAGAATTTGATAGTATAGTATGATTGCAAAGTCATCTACAGTTCTGTACAATGCCATACCTGATGGTAATGTTCTGATGAACTCCCAAGAAGAGGATCTTTCTTTGCTTTCTTTGGCTCCTGCAGCATATACCAAGTTACCAACAGTTATTTAGCTATAGAAAGCATATCATTATAAAAGGAAAACTGCAAGCAATATGAATCATTATTCATGAAAAGTAATTTAGATGCTAGAATATCAAAATGTATGCATTACAAGGTGGGACTTCCGCCAAACTAGTCTTCTGAAATGAAAAAGAATTTCATAGCAGACAGGACATAGTCAAAGGCATGGTAACCTACCATCAAGAGTTTGGGCGTCAACAACAACAAAATCTACCTTCCCAGCTGAAAATTGGTAGTTTCTTAATCCAAATTCTTTTTCATACCGAGTTATCACCTACAAGAAGAATAAATAAGATTATAAGGGTGTTATAGATTGTAGCATGTTAATATTACACAACTCCTTAAATCATTGTAACATGACTTTGGCTGGAAACAATTGTGAAGTTATTCTGTTTATGCCAATGGAATTCAATTATGGTCTGTAAATTAAGTTTGTAAACTTAGTATAATTTAGATTTTGGAAACATTTTTAAATGTTCAAAATGCTAGCTACTATGGTAAATCCATTCAGGGCAGAGAAGAGAGATGGAGATTGGTGGTGTTATTGATATCTGTTTGGCAAAATGAGAAGTATTAAGAGGTTGGCAATCATGGTCGGGCAGGTCACAAGGATGAATGGGTCCAAATCCATTAAACTTCCGACATGATCGATCACATGACTGACATGCACAATCATGTATTACTAACTTTAAAAGCCTCTGAAATTGTTCGACACTCCCAAAATTCTCCAAGTATAAATCTGATTTCTGCGGAGCAATGCATGTGAAAATAGAAGCAGTGTGTGCAGAGGCGTGCAAAGCAGAGATGCAGCAACTAGCATTTGGTAGGCCAATATAAAAGCTGCTAGTCAACTACAATTACAGTAGCAAACACAGCTACATCATGAAACTCATGTTTATTTAAGCATGCAAGATTAGTGTGGCATCTTCTGAACGCCCACATACTGAGAGCACATTATATTCTAATAAAGTATTGAATAAAAACATGAGAAACAGCCACATGGACCAAACAACAATAAGCAATAAGTGCATATTTCGGCAAAAATGGAAAAGAAGCCATGCATTAATATTTCAGAAAAGGGGAGGGGGAATCACCTCAGGATGAATTTTGTGAAATGCTGAGTAACCAATATCATGATTTCCTGAAAGGAAATGGATTGGGATGTTTGGATTTGTTATGTGTTCATTCATGCTGAATATATGCTTAAAGCGAGACAATGATTCGTGCCACCTGAAAGGTTTTTAACACAAAGTATAAATGAATATACAGGAGCATAGCGTAGAACAGCTTCATAATTTTGTAATTGACTGTCACTGAAAAGGTTAATAAAGAGAGTGTGCAAACTAAGAAAAGAATAGATCTCACATCAAGTATCAACGACTACCAAATTACTCTAGGTCATAAATCATAACTCTAGGGGAATCAACATACCAAGTTACCAACATTAATTATTCCAGGTGTTCTGAACAATAGCAGTAGCAAAAATAAAGGGAAAAACCGTAAGAGCAGAACAGTGACAGCAAGGAGTGAAAGTATTCTTTGTTCATGAGTGAGAAACAGTAACAAGGACAGCTAAAGAAGAAAACACACACTATTGGTAACAATGGCAACCATTTTTCTTGAATGACTTATCTGTTGCTCTAGGAATTACAAGAGACCTTGTCATGGAGATAGACCGTTTTTCTTATGCACATACATCCAGGTTCATTTCTCAGGTAGACTGAGAAACTTCATGATGCATCAGTAATCATGTTCATTGCTATTTTATATTCGTATATCCCCTAGTACTTGAGAAGGTTATTACACAAACATTTACGATACATGTGAAACTTTCAACTTAATAATGTCAGATGTAAACTATCATGATTGCCAAAAAGGAGGTAAATTTTATTTTTACAAAATGAAAAGCACTGGAGTTAGCTGTCATATTTTCTGGAAGGCATGGGTCGTGACAATTAACAATCTTTATTACAATATGAGGTCTTAAACTATTTGATATTCTAAGAGAAACCCAGCGTATATGTTATTTTACGTAGGAACATGTGAAATGCTAGTTTTGAATTATGTCAAATAGATACTTGTGAACACATGATATTACAACAACAGATTATAATTACTTGCTCAAGAGAAAAAAAAAAAGCATCAAGCAAATGTGTCCTTATGATAACATGTTGTAACATTGATTTTAGTTATGAGTTATCACATATCCAATTACATCACTCTATATTGCACTATCATGCTTCCAAGATACACCAATAATTAGGACAACTGTAGTAAAGGTCGGTTGAGTCAGCCGATTATACGTCCATATATTTGGAAACATCAGAAAAACCGACTTGGATCAGCAAAATGATCTAGTCGGGCTGATTTCTATAATTTTCCAGTTAAACATATTGTTTTCCATGATTAAATCATATTAGACTTGCAAAGGGGCTCACGGTGCAGTGGCAAAGGGCCACTGGCTGGGAAGCTCTCGCCCAGGGTTCAATCCCAGGGTGATGCACAATTTGTGGAAAATAAAAAAAAATCTCCTCGCCGGTCCCGTGTGCCAAAGCACTGGTCAAGAGACGGCCCAGGTCGGCCTGAGGACTGTGTATGGCCCAGGCAGGAGTCTCACGGGTTACGTTTCCCAGTGTCAGGGCGGGGCCAGGGTTCGGGGGTTTTCTTGGCCTGCGTAAGAAGGTCTTCTTAAATGTGATGCCCGGGGGGCGGCTTGCCCCTCGCAGGTCGAGTTTTTTTTTAAAATCATATTAGACTTTGTTTCAAGTAGTTAGCAGCCTGTGATGGTCAACCAGCCCTTTCGACATGCTACCCCGTTCTCAAATAGATGTCGTTTTGGATATCGACACGGTCTCCAATGTACATATTTATCACTTTTTTTTTCTAACTATGTGTTTTAAGAAGCTAGTAAAAGTAATCCCTCCATATTTTAATATATGACGTTTTTAACACTAATTTTAGTGTTAAAAACGTCATATATTAATGACCGGAGGGAGTATAATCATAAGAAAGTGCTTATCATGACAAAATTAACAATGATGTTTCCTCATGTCAAATCCTAATGTTTTTCATTAATCAATCTTTAGTATTTTGAGGTTTGACTGCACGCTTTCTGAAACATCTATTTGAGAACGGAGGGAGTATAAGTGAGTAACAAACTTATTACTTTTTTAAGTATGGTCGCATGATGATACAAGTATATTATCTCATTTTGAAAATGTAATATATTAAGTAAAAAAACTTAAATACATTTATAATGTGTGAACGACAAAAATTTCTGTATAATTCCTATTAACCTTCTGTATTTCGAGTAGACGGTTGATTAGGAATAGATGGGAAATTTAGGAGAAAATATAATTCAGTCCCGTGCCTTACTCTTCATTGGACATATAAGGGCCCCCATCAAAGTGATCACCGAGAAATAAAAGCACATCCGGCTTGAATGGAAGTATGACAGACTGAAAGGACCTTCTCATGTTCAAATCTGTGTAAAACTCAGCAGCTTGCAGTGCAATTGAGCTCGGTGGAAGGCCAAGGGAGGTGCTGTCCATAAGCTGCAGAGAATTTCAGAAGGGAGGTGTGCTAAGCTACTTTTTTTTACGTCTTAGTGTGACATAATGGTTGTTTTTAAAATACATGCAGCTGTCCTGTATACTCTAAATATTGGGAAATCTCATGAATTGGTAATGTTTGAAGGGAGACTAACCTGTGGATCCGCAACAACAGCAATCTTCACATGATTATTCTGTCCAAGGAAGAGATAAAGGAGATATATGATTATCAAGACAGGATAGGGTAGGGCAACAAAGAACCATGCAAGCTTGGTGGCCTATCCAAAGATATCCACCTTGTCACTTCTTGTTCTAACCTCTAAATTTTAAGTAATTATTCACTGGCTCTTTGAAATGCTTGATGCTACCAAGTGAAAAAGCGTATTGTCCGTGTGCTCGACTGTGCGTGATTTTCAGTTCTAGCAGCCCTCAAAATCATGCGGAGCAATGCCTAAACAATTTGCCTCTAATGCTCCAAGTTGAGACAACACAATTCACAAAATGGAGGAAGTCAAATTAGCTTCGTTTCGAATCAATTTCCCTCAAATGCGCCCAGTTTAGTCACAGCAGTTCACACAAATGGAGCTCAAGTTAGCATCATTTCAAATCAGAATAGTCGACACCAACAAATTTAAACCAGATGCGCAAGGGGAAAAAAAAACTAAACTACTAGCAACTAGAACCCTCAAAATGGCCGCCCAAACCGGACTCTAAAACTAGCGGCGTTGCATACTGACCGGAGAGGAGGGGGGCGAGGAGGAGGGCCAGGAGCAGGAGAGGCGAGCGGCCCAGTAGGCGCCCATCTCGCCGTAGAGCAGCGCGGCCGCCCAGGCCGAGCACAGCAGCAGCGTCAGCCGCGTCACGCTCTGCATCTCTCCTCCGCTGCCGCCGGCGATGTGGCTGGCCGAGGCGCGCACGGCGGCGACTGTTGGATCTCGGCCGAGCCGCGGCTGTTTTCTGAGTGAGAATCACGGCGAGATCTACGAAATCCCCGGTCGGATTAGTCGGTTTCGGTTCGGTCGAGTCGAGTCGACTCGACGCAAAGTCATCCGTGCCGATCCGATTCAGCAGTACTGGGCATATTTTAAATTAATTTTTAACGGCGTTTTTTATTCTTTAAAATACATTTCTTCAATAATTAATTCCTGAGTAAATTTCCCAAAACTAGAAATGAAAAAACTATTGCAAAACTATACAGACTTAAGGTGTTACTTTACAAAACTACATATTTAGCAAAAAAAAATATCATAAAATTACATGCTTTCTCTGGTTCTATAATTCTTTACGTTTTATACAAGGTTCAATCAAACTTTTAAAACTTTAATTACAAACAAATTTTAAATTTTTTGTTTAGAAACTTGAAAACTATATGCATAGATTAGTGTAAAAAAACTTTCATAAAAGTATAAATTTACTATATTTTAACATCAAGAATTATGGAATTGGGGAGTATTTAATATGAAATATCACAAAACTACAAATTTCATAACAAATTAACACAAATTTATAAATTTAACATGAGTTTAATTGTAAAACGGTAATGTTTATAGCTCTAACATAATAGTTAGACTGTGTTTGAATGTGATGTTTCGCTGACTGGCTAAATGGACACGATAAGCGAGACACGTCGTGATTATTTGAGTAATAGTTATTTTAAACAGAAAAATAGATTAATTTGATTTTTTAAAATAACTTTTGTGTAGACAAATTTACCAAAAGATGCACCGTTTAGAAGGTCGGGTAACATACTACATGCGGAATAAACAGTACTGTAGTTTCTTAGAAAAAAGGCTCAAAAGAATGGGCCCTTAATATTAGGGATCTAAACTCTAAAATACTATATCCGTTTCAAAATATAAGGACTCATGTCATTTTTTTTAGAGATTATGGTTGAGATGATGAAGAATTATGATTACTTGAGAGGAGGTGGGTGGAAAAATTAAATTAGGGATAGTTGTGATTGGTGGAGATGAGGTAGGTGGATGTAGAGGTAGTTGTATTTTGAGACAAATTTGAATTGTCTAGGAAGTTATATTTTGAGACAGAGTAAGTATGTAGCTTTATGATAACTTCATTATTCAGTCTATAGTTTTGTGAAACTTAGCTTTTATGTTAAATATATAGTTTTGTGATACAACACCTTAATTTATAGTTTTGTGATAGTTTAATAAAAATATACATAGCTTTGTGAAATTTTCTCTTACTTTTTATTAAAAGACTCAGTAACTACTTATCTTAAAAACTGGAGTAATCTTTTTTCCTAACAAAACCCACGCCGCTATAAGTCTCTTCTAATCCTGGTTTAATGTATCACCCTAGTTTAACTAATCTTCTAATCATTATTTAATCTATTGCCAGTTATAAATTTATAAAACATACATTTGGGCCCATAATGTTGGTTTAATGCATCATGCGACACACAAGGCATAGATGATGTAGCTCGGGCATGCACTAACATATGCATGGTAATATTAGTGAAATGAGCACTTAACAATATGTCCTCGTATCAACTCCGTTCACTCTCAACTTAACTAAACAGATATGTATTTCTCGCCATCGAGAAAATTTATTGTTTAAATCATGCATGAAAAGATAGTCAATTGGAGTTGTTGAGGTATTAAAAAGAAAATTTCTTGCCATGGGCGCAAAGTGAACAAACATATCATCGTTCGAGTTGCGTCATACTTTCAACTTCGGATGATACATTAAACCAAGATTAGAAGAGACTTAGGCCCCTTTTTCCCGCTTAGGATTATTGTAATATATATTATAGAATTAGATTATTATAAACTGAGTCTAAATGGACTGAGATCTAGATTATAATAAGCTGATCTAATAATCTGTCAGTTTCTTTTAGATTAATTCCAATAATCTAAATTATAATAATTCTAAGCTCAAAAAAACATTGCCTTATATGCATATTTCATAAGTTCATGGATCTAAAGCTACCGGAGAATGGAAATTTCCCTAATGCCAAAACACTCGGTGAGGGGCCTTAAACACTCGGTAAGCTAGTTACACAGTGCAAAAACTTGGTATTTTCACTAGGCAAAGTCACATATTTGCCATGTGCTTGGTACCATGTGATAGCACATATACACTCGGGTGACGGGCTTTCTTTCCTCCTAAATGGGCCAAAAGAATATGGGCCGTAACCTCCTCACGAGAGAAAAATAATCCTAACACTCGGTAACCCATTGTTCCTCGCGTGGCAAAAAAAAATTATCAGCTCTTCATCCTTCGCTTCAACGGAAATTAGCGTGCGTCGTTCTTGCCACCCAGAGATTTGCAGCCTCGCCAAGCCAAATTATTTTGCCCCATCGATGATGGGAGCTGTTGTAAGGATTACCTAGTGTTGTTGGCATGTCACACGGTAACACTTTTTGTTACTGAGTGTTTTCTGAAAACACATGGTAAACGTTCTATGTTACCAAGTGGATGTTTATACTCACAGTAAGTTACCTATTGTTTGCAAAAACAATTGATAACATAAAGAGGCACTCGGTGGATTTTCATTCTCTGATGATGGTGTAGATGACAATTTCTTCCAAGTTTAAGGACGAGTGTTCCAGCAAGGGGACAAGAAAGAAGACACTGAGAATAAATCCAAATACTTTGGTTGTTGGATTTATTCTCAGTACAAATGAAATTTGAAAATGAAATGTTAGCCTGTAACGAATATAATCAGTGCAANGAAATTTGAAAATGAAATGTTAGCCTGTAACGAATATAATCAGTGCAAATGATTGTCAGATATTAAAAAAATACAGCACTCTAAAAATGAAATGAAAAAGTGAAAGACTACGGGAATCGCCGTCAAAAGGAAAAAAAAATATGCCTGTTAATATGGCTACGGTGACATATTATCACAAGTGGAAATCGGAACAAGTATGATATATAGTTATTTTTGTTATCGTCATGGAAGACGCAAAATTCATGTGCAAAATCGTTACCAGAAAACGCGCGGATCCCTCCCTGCCCCGATAATCCCTACCGCAAGAAATTAGCTCTACAACATTCACGTGCTCGATCGCTTTCCTGGCCGGCCGCCGCTTTTGCAGCCCGGCCAATACGTGGAGAAAAACGCGAGCCACGCAATGCCCGCGCCGTACGTTCGCGCGCGAGAGATCGATCGCGCATGCATATATAAAAACGTGGGGATCGAGCCGCGCGCCCATCCATCATATCGTCGCCCGCGCGATCGATCGCAATCGCGCATGCATGCACCCACCACCACAATAACCATCTCCTCGATCGCCGGCAGGCGTAGCTGCTGCTAATTAAACTAGCTATAGCTAGCCAGCTTCATGGAGAGGCAGAGATCGATGGACGTCGTCGCCATGCTCGCCTCCACCCGCGGCCTCCAGCCGCCGCCACCGTCATCGTCGTCGTACGCGTCGGCGCCGCCGCAGCAACAGGCCGGAGGCGCCGTGCTGCAGCTGTTCCCCACTCGAGCCAACAACAACGTTGCCGCATCGCCCTCGCCGCCGTCCACCGCCCAAGAACGACCTCGGTGAGCATTAATTGCGACCTTTGATTACTCCCGCATATATACCACCTTCTAATTAATCGATCGATCGTGCAGGCCGGAGGCGAAGAAGACGGCGCCGCTGACGATCGTGTACGGCGGGCAGGTGCTGGTGTTCGAGCACTACACGGAGGAGGAGGCCGATAGGCTCATCCAGAGGACGCAGCTGCTCGTGGCTTCCTCGGGCGGGAATAGTAATGTGGTTGTCCACACGCCGCGGCAGCCGGCGCCGGAGCCCATGCCGCCGCCGCGGAATATGCCGCCGGCTGTCTCGGACTCGGGGGTCTCCGGCAGCATGCCCATAGCCAGGAAGGCGTCGCTGCAGCGATTCCTTCAAAAGAGGAAGCCCAAGTGAGACCTTTTCTCCACACACATTATTCATTCCTGCAACTTAATTATCAGCCATTCGCTACTTAATCTCTCGATCTTCACCTTCTCGATCCTTCTCCGACGTACTCTAAATGCAATTAATGTTTTCCGGGCTATTTCATTGGCTCAAATTTCAGTCGAATGATGATTGCTGTCGGATTTTGTCGGATTTTGATCTAACGGCTCCCATCGTACGTCTTCAACCTGATCTGCAATCGGGGAGCAGGAAGAAACGAGTAGGAGGGAGATGACATACTGATCGGCGACGACAACAGTGAAAGCACCGGCGACCCCCAAACTCCGACAAAGAACTGGCCAATTAGGTTTTCAAGGTTAAATGGCGGTGGGAAGAGGGTAGAGGGGCAGCGAGGGCAAATTAATTTATAGGAATGACCGGGGTGGTGGGAAAACCAGCGGCGGATGCTGGACACGGTGAGCGGTGAGGCGCCGATAGCAATGCCGGAGCCATGGGGATGGGGAAAGATGCTGGACCCTATGGCGGAGCGGTGGCATCAGAATTATTGTGGTTAGGATCGGAGGTGGTGGCTCACTGTAGAGGTGAGAGCGTTAGAACCGAAGTGGTTAGGAAGTGACCATGGCGGTGGCATCTCGGCGACATGAGCTGTTGGAGACGGTGAAGGATTACTGGTCTAGGGCACCTCATCACCTCTCGTCAAATAAGGAAGAGAGAAGTAGGAGGGGGTTAGGAGGGAGGAGTTGATATGGTTTGCCTCGGTGATAACTTGTTAGCTTTTGCCAACAAGGTAGGGCATCGTGTGGGACATGGCGATGGAGGCATTACTCGTGTGAAAAAAGAATGCTGTGGCAGCAGGTAGAGAAGAAGGAGAAGGGGAGATGAGCCTTAGGGTGGACAAATATTGGAACAATCTTAGTCATTAAAAACGACAAATAGAGTAGGCTTTTTTCCTAGGCACCTGAGTACCCAACAATTGGTGGCATAGTAAATGCCTATATAATTCTAAAAAAAACATGCCTACATAATGTTATAATAATTGTAAACCCAATTAAAACGGCGTGCATGTAGAAGCTAGCTACGCATGCTTAGTTTTTGGAGGGTACGACACATACAAATTATTCCAGTATTTTTAAATATTTGAAAAATATAAGTCATGCTAGAAGTTCTTTAAGTACAAGTCGGTCCTAACAAATAAATAATACTTAAAATTAACTTTTTAAGTAAAACAATTTTAACATGTCCAGAATTTGAACTACGTACCCTAAATATTTAAATAAAAATAATTGATATGTTGAAATTAAGATAATTGTGTCTTATATTTTAGATTGGAGATGTTATGCTATTATACGATTAAATGATATGTAACATTGTTCAGGTATTACTAGTTGACAGGACACATCAAGTTGGAGATATTCATGCTTTATATGCATTATGACCGCGAGGACTGACCGGCCGGCGACGTCGACGGAGAGAGACACATAATAAGCCTGCCGAATTTGCAGATATTTAATTTGACCTTTTCTCAGTTTCTCGAAATCTCTATATATTGTGTTGTGTACCATTAGAAAGCACCAATAAGGACATGCTGTATTGATTGTTGTATTAAGTTTGTCTGCCTTTTCTGGATTGGAAGTTCGGAGTCAGAATTAATCCGTGTAATTTGTTCAGATTTTTTGGGTGTTTAAAGAAAACTTCAACTATTATTATCTGTTTTTCTTTAGCTGTTTTCTTAGCGGTACGAGAAATAACTGCATAAGATTGAAACTTACGAGAAATGTTCATCTGGCTTTCCCTTCACAGCCGATGCTGGACAACAACTCGTCTTGTAAATGTGGCTTGGCCTTGGTTGCTACTTATGTCCTTTTAAATCAGAATCGACTTGTCGATTTATCATCTCCTGGTTGGTTGCTCTCAATCCCGGTAACTGTGGTGGCTAGTTCTCTCGACAACCAACCTATCACACCTCCTGCCCAACAGTCAGAAGTGGCTTCCTCGATTGGTGGCTTAGCGCGCATGCAACAGTAGATTGTGGGCAACCAACGGAGGGGATTCGACACCATGGTGGCTCTCGTTGTTTGGTTCATCTGGAGCGTAACAGCCGTTTTTCCGATCGACAAGAAAGGAGATGGCCGACTTTCTCCCTAATTGTGGCTGAAGGCTGAAGCACATGATTGGGCGGCCACCGGCCGATCCGTGGGCATCCTGCGTCGATCATGTTTTTAGGTCGTGTAATCGGTTGGAAGAAATCACGTTTGTAAGCCCACCATGGCGTCTAGCACCTTGGTATGAACTTCCTCAATCTTAATACCAAAAATAGGCACAACTTATACGTATTCCTAAAAAAGATTTGAACTTACATAAAAATTACACCGTAAAATTACATGATAAACAAACAACCTAGCATACGCAACCACCTTGTGTAAACCATTGTTGATCATACTTAAAATATTCTGGGCATGCTAACCTACAAGAGACCGAAATTGGTGTGATCAGCGAGCTAAAAATATTGTTGAGAAAGGAAAAATCCAATCCGGGCTTTGTGCATGCGCTCCCCTGTGGCGTAGATCGAAGCCGTTCTCGTTACCTCCGGGCTGCTAGCTCATCGTCATCGCCAACATCTCGAATTCGTCTTCTGCGGCGCATCATCCCTCCTCCGCCTCACCTCCACCACCTTTCCGTCTTCCCGTACACCCGACCGCTCTATTCCGGTGCATGCGTGCGTGCTACACAGCTGGTTTGGGCAGGCCCAGAGCGTGGGGATTTTTGGACAGGGCTCGCTCGTATGCAGGCAGGGAGGGGGGAGTCAGCTAGCTAGCTTAATTGTGTAACATGACTTCAACCGTCGTCAGTATAAGCTGGTATAACACATTTACTACCTCTGTTCTGGAATGTTTGACGTTGCTCAAAATATCATATAGAAGAATGGAGGGAGTAGCATCTTTCCATTCTGACACTGTGATGTCCGATGTTTTAGATAGTGGAAACTGTGATGTCACTATTTTTTTTAAATAAGCCGCACAAGAAATCCGGATTTCATATATTGATATAGAAGAAGAAAAATACAAACTATAGTCACGGAAAACTATAATCCAAAAATAAAAGCCCACCACACCACGCGTTTACACCATGAGCCGAAAGCAAAGCACAAGACAGGAAAAAGACACCCCTACGGTAATGGATCTTCAAGGACGACGCCTCCAAGAAGGGAAACGACGCCATAGACGCTGCCGTCGCCCGTCCCGGAAAGCCAGGACAAGGTTTTCACCCGAAGAAACTATTAGAGGAAGACGGAAAAACACGACAACGCCCCAAGAGGATAGCAGCGCCTGCAGGCGGCACCGATGCCAGCCCGCAGGCTAGGCTTTCACCTGAAACATCACATCTTCTCATGTCAAGAAACTGCCATGCTTGGCCACAACCGCCACCCGCAACCTTCAACGCGCAGCCACTGCTCAAGCGCCTGATCGCCGACTGGCCAAAAAGAGGAAGTTTGACATTCGACGTGCTGCTAAACCATCAATGTGGTTGGGTTGATCAACGCGGTTGGGTTGGATGGGGAGAGGGTGAGAGAGAAGAATGGATCCCCTCTTCTCCACACTAGCCCGTCCGACGTGGCCATCTTTTATCGGCAAAGGCGCCGTCGCAAGAGGACATAAGTCTGGAAAGGCGCTCGTCGCAAGCCTGAAACACCCGCCTGGTGGCGCACCCGATGACTCTGTCTCGATCTGGTTACCCGTGTCACCCTCGGGTTGCCAAAACGCATCGTCGTCGCCTTGCCGCCCTCTGCGCCACGTTGATGACACCCCCACAGAACCCTCGCCGTAGCAGCGAACATCGCCATGCTCACCAACATCGGCGAGGCTGGCCCAAGAGCCAACACGTCGAAACCACCAAATGCTGCCGCCGGCAGGACCAAACCCAAAGGCAGCAGAAGCGGTCCGCAAGCATTGTCGGACACTCCGTGTGTGCCCTCTCTGCGCCTCACTTCGCCAGGGCCCCTCGCCACCTGACCTCCGCGCCGCACCTCCACGGGCCACCTCGCCACGACCACTCGGGGTCCCGAATGCTTTCCCCTAGATCTAGCAGGCCAGCAGCCACCCAGAGCAGCAACGCCCCGGCACTGCAACCACCTACCGCCTCGTAGCGCCAATCCTTCCTGGATCCAGCGGAGGGGAGCCGGATCTGCCAAGGTCGTCCAAACCGCCACAGACGGCCGCCACCGATTCCCCAAGCCGGCCATCGCCACGCGCCTAAACCGATAGCCACCAAACACCGGCGTACCACGGAGACCCATCCTACCGCAAGCCGAAACCGACAGCCATCGCTCGTCCCGGGAAGCCGATGCGTCGTTGTCGTCGTCGTCGCGCCTTCACCACCGTCGTCACGCCGTCGCCACCGTCATCGCATCGTCGCCACCAGCCGTCGCCGACACTCCCCGACCAGATCTGGTCGAGGACGCCCCCATGTGACTTTGCTGCCGTTGCTCCGTCACCGCTGTCGTCGCCGCCACCGCCATGCGCCACCCCCGGTGACGCGCCATCGCTGAGCAAAGCCGCCGGCCCCCGTCAGCGCCCCCCATCACCCCCGGCCAGATCCAGCCACCAGGAGCCAGATATGTGGGGAGGGAACTCACAGCTGCCGCGGCGCCGCCGACCTCCGCCGACACCGTCACCGCTACAC
>CM002481.1:13476760-13486929 GCA_000325765.3 Leersia perrieri | reverse complement strand
GCTCGTGCCCGCGCTTCGGCGCGCCCCACCGCGCCGCCTCCACACCACCGGCCAGATCCGGCTAAGAGATGTGAGGATCTGACGGGAGCAGCCGCTGACGTTGCCGTCCGCCGCCACGCCGTCGTCGGCTCGTCGCTCGGGATGCCCAGGCCGTCGCAACGAAGGAGTTCACCCCACCGCCGCCGTCGTCGTGGCCGGCTAGCTTTGTCGGCGGCCGCTCAGGCAGCGGCGAGACGAGAGGATGTGATGGAGGGAGTTGCGACGGTCGCCGCGCGTGTCGCCGCCCGTTAGGGCTGTCAAAAAAGCTCGACGCTCACAAATAGCTCGAGCTTGGCTCGTGTTAGGCTCGATACAGCTCGGCTCGAGCTTCAGTCGAGTCGAGCCCGAGCCTATGACCAAGCTCGCGAGCTTTATCGAGCCGAGCTCGAGCTTCTAATGAGCCTGATTATGTATAATTTTTACTGTCTGTTTAATAAATTAGTAGATTAAAATATGACATTTGTGTGTATCTCCATATATTATTATTATATATTGGCATTATATATGTATCCTATTTCTTCTTTGCAAAAGATGATTAACTAAAATTATTTTTTGACATGATATTATACCTAAAATGTATTTTCCTAGAAATAAGTTAAGCTCGCGAACCGGGCTCGAGCTTGATCGAGCTCGAACCGAGCCTGACTACAAGCTCGAAGGTTTTTCAAGCTCGGCTCGATCTCGGCTTGAGACTGTGTTGAGCTTGAGCCTAGGCAGACAAGGTTGCTTGAGCTCGGCTCGTTGACAGCCCTACCGCCCGTGTCGCCCAGGGCGGGACGACGCGGGGGCCTGATATTGTTCTTTTGTGTGTCTAAATAATTGTGATGTCACTATTAGATCAACCAGTGAACTTTTGATTTCAGCTGCAGCTATGGGTTGTGCAGTGGAGCTGACATGATATATAGATATGCCACGTAATCATTTCCTCGACGAGAACTATGTGTTGAACACCCAAAGCTGCGCGCTTGCTAGTATAAGAATAAAAATAAAACTAGTGCGTTTGCGTAAACTTGCAAAATTAACAACGCAGGCTTGCCCTTAAATAGACGAGGGAGAAACATGTGGATGCGGCATGCGGTGTTAGTAAAAAAAACATGAGAATTAGGACGAAAACATGGTTGCCCACGGTTTTATTAAGAGATTGAGTTACATACATCACATGCACATATATAGACGAGAGTAGGCGTGCGGAATTAATGCTTGCAACAGGAGCTATTATAAGTAAATAGCATAAGATGATTGAAAAGTTGTTGGCATGGTTTCTTTTTATAGAGTTGTATTGGCCACGTGCATTCAAAAGGCATGCAAATATAGGGTGTGTTTGGTTGTTAGCATAACTTTAGCATGGCTCGAGAGAACCATGTTGGCTAGGCTCAGCCATGGATGTTGTGATGTGGGCTAGTCTTTGTTTGGTTGTTGGATGCAAAGGGCATGTATGTAATGGAACGTTATTTGGTTGGTTGTTGGTTGACTTGAAGATCTTGCATGAGTAATAAATATGTGAAAAAATTAATTAAAAATTATTTAATTGTTATAAATATAGTTGAGTAGATAGTATGTACCATAATAAATCATAATATTAATTGATATGCACTTAATATCCCTTAATACATGCTAATTACTCTTTAATTACTCTATAATTTGGCATTATCTCAGCCAGGCTCAACAGAAATGGATGGTGTCCTCGTTTTCTTGGAGCCAGGCCACGCACGTGTTGAGATGGGCCAGGTTTCAACCAGCATGCAGCTAACCAAACAAACAAAAGTTGCATCAGGATGGCCTGGCTCATACCGATACAGGGAACCAAACACTCCCATACTAAATTAATTTTTGATCATGGATCATTATAAATTATTTAGGACAACCTCGCATAAATCAAATACTAGAGTCTAAATTGTACTTACACCATTCAGCAATAAAAACTAAATATCCTAGGCTATACACAATGCACTGTGGTCGGTCTCAACTCATGTCTCCGATTTGCCACGTAACAGAAGCAGCTGAAGCCACCATTAAAACCCCTATCTTTATATTCACGATGCATGATATTGACTACCCCACCAAAATACTTCCCATCCATTCATGTCGTTCTCTCCCTCCCTGCTTCCCTACCCTACTGATCACCGCCTATTTGGATACAGCGCCACCGATTGCCCTAGCCCATCTCCACTAGCCCTCTAGCATATCGTTGATGGCCACCTCGCCCTCTTTAATGTAACTTAGGCTGACAAGATTCATGAGATATATTGATGGCACCTTGGCAAAACAATCTAGCGGTGGCCATGAGATTTATTTTGAACTTTTTTGATAAGAATATGGTCCAACATTTCTGTATTGGGGTTTAGGGATAATTTTGGAATTCGATGTAACATGAGGGACCTAAAATGAACTTATTCCTGCACAATATGTTCAGATGTGCTGTGCCGGGCCGTGCACAATATCTCTATGTCCAGGCTGGACCGACTAGACACGGCCCATTAGCTAGGAGAGAGAGACCCAAATCACCAAACTTGATGCGAGCAGCAAAGCGAATGCAATTGTTATGCAAAACTGTTAAGAAAGTAGTAAAATGAAGCCGAAACGTCCCGCGCCGCACGACCGATGCGGACTAGCGCTCTCCCACGCGGCGTGGAGGCCGTCCTCGTCACCTCCGGCCAGCTCCGCCACCTCGACCCGCTCCTCCTCCACGCGCGAGCGCCGCCTCTCCTCCTCGCCAACGCCCTCATCTCCGCCTTCTCCCGCGCCTCCTTCCCCATCCTCGCCTCCCAGCTCCTCCGCCACCTCCTCTCCTCCTCCCCGCTCCGCCCCGACGCCTTCACCTTCCCGCCGCTCATCCGCGCCGCCCGCTGCCCCTCCTCCGCCGCGCAGCTCCACTCCTGCGCGATCCGCCTCGGCCTCGTCCGCCCTAGCGTCTTCGTCTCGGGCGCCATCGTCCACGCCTACCTCCGCTTCGGCCGCGTCCCCGACGCCTACAGGGCGTTCGACGAAATGCCCCACCGGGACGTGGCCGCCTGGAACGCCATGCTCTCGGGCCTCTGCCGCAACGCGCGCGCCGACGAGGCGGTCGGGCTGTTCGGGAGGATGGTGAGGGATGGCGTCGCGTGTGACTCGGTCACCGTCTCCAGCGTGCTGCCCATGTGCGCCCTGCTTGGGGACCGGGCCCTCGCGGCGGCCGTGCACCGGTATGTGGTGAAGCGCGGGCTGGACGATGAGCTGTTCGTGTGTAACGCGATGATCGATGTGTACGGGAAGCTGGGGATGCTGGAGGAGGCGCGGAAGGTGTTCGATGGGATGGCGTCGTGGGATTTGGTGACATGGAATTCAATCATTTCAGGGTATGAGCAGGGTGGGCAGGTTGCTTCTGCTGTCGAGATTTTCCGTGGTATGAGGGACAGTGGGGTTTCCCCTGATGTGCTAACGCTTGTGAGCCTGGCATCTGCTATTGCTCAATGTGGGGATAGCCTTGGTGGGAAATCAGTGCATTGTTATGTGATAAGACGGGGGTGGGATGTTGGTGATGTCATTGCTGGAAATGCCATAGTTGATATGTATGCCAAGCAATCAAATACTGAGGCTGCCCAGAGGATGTTTGACAGCATGCCTGTTCGCGATGTCGTGTCCTGGAACACCCTGATCACAGGATATATGCAGAATGGACTTGCCAGTGAGGCAATCCATGCATACAGCAATATGCAGACGCATGAGGGTGTGAAACCAATTCAAGGGACCTTTGTGAGTGTTTTGCCCGCGTACACACATCTTGGTGCCTTGCAGCAGGGCACACGAATGCATGCACTGTCCATTAAGACTGGATTAAACCTGGATTTATATGTTGGTACCTGTCTGATAGATTTATATGCTAAATGTGGGAAACTGGATGAGGCGATGCTTTTGTTTCAACAAATGCATAGGAGGAGCACAGGCCCCTGGAATGCCATCATATCCTGCCTTGGAGTTCATGGACATGGTTCAAAGGCACTCAGTGTCTTCTCACAAATGCAGCAGGAAGGAATCAATCCTGATCATGTCACGTTTGTTTCTTTATTAGCTGCTTGTAGTCATGTTGGCTTAGTTGACCAGGGCCGGAATTTCTTTAATATGATGCAAGCTACCTATGGTATTATGCCAATTACAAGACATTATGCATGCATGGTGGACATGCTTGGAAGGGCTGGTCAGTTGGATGAAGCTTTTGAGTTCATCCAAAACATGCCGATTAAACCTGATTCTGCAGTATGGGGCGCTCTGCTTGGTGCTTGCAGGATTCATGGGAATGTCGAAATGGGAAAAGTGGCTTCACAGCATCTGTTTGAACTTGATCCAGAGAACGTCGGATATTATGTTCTAATGTCTAATATGTATGCAAAGGTTGGAAAATGGGATGGAGTTGATGAAGTAAGATCTTCGGTCAGAAGCCAGAATTTGCAAAAAACCCCTGGATGGAGTTCAATTGAGGTAAAAAGATCAATGAATGTATTTTACAGTGGCAACCAGATGGACCTCCACCCTCAACATGAAAAGATCCAGAAAGAGCTATGTGAGCTGTTGGCTAAGATGAGAAGTCTAGGTTATGTTCCTGACTGCAGTTTTGTCCTACAGGATGTGGAGGAGGATGAAAAGCAACAGATATTGAATAATCATAGTGAGAGATTGGCTATAGCCTTCGGCATTATAAATACTCCTCCAAGAACTCCACTCCACATATACAAGAATTTACGGGTGTGTGGTGATTGCCACAATGCCACCAAGTATATATCCAAAATAACTGAGAGGGAGATCATTGTTCGGGATTCAAATCGGTTCCACCACTTTAAAGATGGTTACTGTTCATGTGGGGATTTTTGGTAAAATGTAATATATTATTTTCCTCTGTACAACATTTTTGTCTAGCCATCTTGCTGAGTTCATCAAGTGTGATGCTATCACTCATCTTCTTGGTGGGATTTAGGAATGAATTGAGAAAAGTCATTGCATCAAGAAGTAGATAGAGTCGTTTAGTTCTTTACCTAGGTAGAACTTGTTCCAATTAATTGGTATTATTCAAATGATCAGTAGGAAAGCTTTGTTACTACTTGATGATAGCAATCTACAATCATAAATTATGCCATAAACTTCTCAGGCCAGGTTTAGTGTTGGAGTCACTTATTGTATTGACTATTAAACATGAAACATTGTTTTTTTTTTGTACAATGAGTTTCAATCATGAGGTCTGTCATAAGCTTTTCTGACAAGGTTTATTCATGGTTACTTCTTGTATTAAAACATGAGAACAGATTGCTTTTGTACACCTAACATTTTAATAAGTAGTTGGACACTTGGACAATAGATTGATTTTTTCCTCTTTCCTTACTATTTGTTATTTTATTTGAATGATCACATATCGTGCCTGGGGTACTTGTTCTTGAGATGTTGCAGGTGATTGAGGAGAGCAGAAGAATCTTGTTTCTGTTGAATCATCATGTATTTTGCATGGTATACGGCTATACGTTTGTGAAGAAATCCTTCAACAATTGCTGCATAATTTAAACAAAATCATTCAAGGACTTTTTATGGCAGATTTGGGAAACCACTCAATGGCACAGCTGTTCATTTCTTTGGAAATCACAAAAGAGGACAACCAGTAGGATTCATACCCAAGGCGCATTCTCTCTTGACTCTGGCTCATATACATATTGGTTGAATGAGTCCCACTCGGATTGGAATTGAAATATCACTTTCTGTTGCTTTCGATATGAAATAATGAATATGGGTTTGAATTCATCAATGACATGATCTATCCGTATGTTACATATCAGAGCTGCATTTAAGGATGCAAGTTATCATGAGCATTAAAAAAAAGCAATCGATTGGAACCGTTTCTTTGGATGAATCCTATTGATATTGCTTGTGAAACCACTTAACCAAGAAGGAAACTTTAATCATTTAGCTGCTTCTTTAGGTTTGCTGCTTTCTTTGGGACATCTCCTCTGTTGGTGTGGATAAAAATATCAGATGAGTTTTAGTTTTCATGGAGAAGTTTTTAATTCTGGTTCTGGATAAGAAGCATGATGCTTCTGGTATTACAGCCACCAGTTTCGGCAACCATACAACTATACAAGTGGGGGATTCAGTGCAAACAAAGGCAATATCTCTTATTCCCTGAAGTATCAAACTGTATAAATATAGGATCATGCTTCTGGACTTCTGGTGGTACGTCTTGTGGTCGCGTGATTCTGGAAAGCTTCAAGACAACTCACTAATCACTGTCTGGGGAACAACTGAACAAGGATCGATGATCAGCTTCTTGTTTGAGGTACATTCTGTATTTATGCTTTTCTTCTTACAAACTAGTGGACTACCACTCTTTTTTTCTTTTGGTAAGCTCTGATGATCAAATGGCTTGTTATCAATGTACTCGTTGACTGAATTACAATCTGAAGATCATTCAATTCGAACGACTGCCTTCAACACTCCATGACAGGTCATATGTAACTTCAAGTGGCTATCTGAAGATCAGTCAATCAGAACATCCGAGTCGAGCCAGGGTAAAATGATATCCTTAAACCGTTGGAAGAACTGTCGGTGCATGCCTGATAGACGTCTAAGCATGGCCTTTTTGGACCTGATGACCTCTGGGGCTCACCCTGCTGATGAAGTGATGAAGTAATGGTGTGGACTTGATGGTCACGTGGTGATTTGTTTCTTGTAGGTTGACGGCTCACAGTGTCTTATGGAGGAACTCTCAACTCTGCATTGAAGCAGCAGCAGCAGCAGAATGAACTCTGCAGGGAAGCAGCGGTAGAAGGCAAAACCCAGATATCGATGTTCCTGCTCTCTCCATATATGAAGGTATGTACTGGCAAACCATTTGTTCATCCTTGTGGTTGTGTGGACTAAAATTGCCTATGCATGTGCTTCACCTGAGACTGAGCCCAAGAAATATTTGGATGCCTTGGTGGATGTTACCCACTTCGTGTTTCACATGAGACTGAGTCCAAGAAACATTTGGATGCCTTGTTGGTTGTGGCTACTTCGTGCCTGCTGTTACAAGACAACAAGAGACAGCCGTTTCCTAAAACGACCAAAAAAACATTGTAAATTAGTAGTAACAAGGTAGAGTGTGTGCCTGATTATCTCTCTTGTCTGGAGACCAAAGGTGGCCTACGCCGCAACAACCCATGTACGCTGCTGACCCAGATCGCAGCAAACGCGGTAGGAGATGTTTTGTTTTCTGCTGGCCAGGTACATCGGAACGCATGCCTTATATTGGCTATGGCACGCAGGGTGTTCTCCCTGCTACCGCTTTGACCGTTGTGTTGATTGAGTTTTTGGTGGGTGAATTTGGTGCAAAGTTCAGGGCTAAATTGCAATGCTCCTATTGCGAGACCCTGTGCAAGTGTCAGTCCGTCTTAGTACGTGTCAAATGCTGAGATGAGTTGCTGCTGCATGCATCAGATCAGGTGCAGTATTCTGAAAACACTCTCGTACGATTATCCGGGCGTTGTAGTGGCTCTAGGGTCAAACCAAGTGCCTTTTGCCACTTCGGCAGTTGACCCAACTTGCGATTTATGTAGAGCTCTGACCGCCTACCAGCCTTTTAGATGTGAAGAACTGAAAATTGGCATGACTGTTCTGTCGTTTGAGATGGTTTTCACTAAAATATCATCACGTAATTGAGATTTGCTATATGCTGCCCTCAAACCGTCAAACAGGAACAACACTGAGAGTGCCTTCCTCTCCATTTGTTCTCGATTGATGAATTCAGTGAAAAATTCCATGTTTTCTTGGCGAGCTGACTAAAATAGACCTACTCGCCTAATTCTCATCCTGTTTGGTGCGAGGGTTGTGATATTCAAAGGCGGGAGTAGAGACGAGCCAGGGCCTCTCAAGGTGGTTCCGGGGATCTAAGCTCGGACACCGACGGCGAGGTAGGTAGGATTGATGCAATGCTTCACCACGCACGAAGTGCAAAAAATCATTCCAATGGGAGGAAAGGCATTTTAGATGCTGTGCTCTAGTTTGAGTGGTATTTTAATGAATCTCAATTAATGTCATTCTGACAAAATCTGTATGCGATAACAGAATGTCAATTTTCTCCTTTTAGTGTGTAATACAAGCTCTTTTTATTCATAATACGGTGACTGGCAAACCAAACAATCCATAAGTTGCTGTAGAACTTTGCCATTGTTAATATCACAGCTTCTCTATCCGATTAGGGAGAAAATGTAGCAGCATCCTTTGTCATTGTGATTGTGAAGGGGCCTAAATAACATTTGACAACCTCTTTGTTTTGAATTAAAACAAACATCGAAGATTATTCCAGAGATGGGTTGGTGTATTAACATGGGAATGGTGAGGCAGTGAGTAGTACTAAAGCACATGCAAACTGTGCCTTATGTACGGCTAGGACTACTATTCAATTACACAGAGATCACAGAGCTAAGCTACCGTTGTCTGCTAAACCAAACTACACGAACAGAGAGAGAAGAAAAAAAGAAGAAGAAAAGAGGCTTTCCCGGATTTCAAAATCGCCTCCTCGTAGTGGCGGCGGGTTCCGGGTTGCCGGCTGAACCCGACCCGGTAAACACGGCCTCGGCGAGCTTGCCCACCCTCGCCGCCACGTCCGGCGGCAGCGCCACCGCTGGCTTCTTCGCCCTCCTCCTCGGCGCCAGCAGCGCCCCCATCGCCTCCACCACCTCCTCCGCTCCCCACCCTCCCCTCGCCATCTCGCCGCAGCACCGGTCAACGGTCAGCGCCAACGCCTCCTCCTCTTCCGTCCACGTCGACGTCATCTCATCCACCTCGCCGCCGCCCCACCCGCCGCGTCGCAGCACGGACCCTGCCCAATCCAGGTACGACCGCACCCACCGCGGCGGCGTCGCACATGCGGCGGCGGCGGAGGCGGTGGTGACCTCAACGAAGCGGTCGGCGGCGGCGGCGGCGGCGGTCCAGAACTCGATCCAGCGAGGGGCCTTCCCGGTGGCGGAGTCGAGGCTGCGGCGAGCGGTGGACGACGGCGGCGGCGCGACGGGTGGGGGAGGGGGCATCGGCGCGGAGAGCTGGCGGCGGAGGCGTGGGGGCTCGGCGGCGAAGGCGCGGAGGAGGAAGGTTGCGAGGTTGGCGCCGGAGACGGCGACGCCGGAGCCGGAGACGTGGAACACCGGGTTCCCGGCGAGGCAGGGCACCGCCGGCAAGTAATTCCGCCCGTAGACCGGGACGAGCGGCGGCGGCGGCGGCGGGGAGGAGCAATAACGGCCCCGTTGCCCCACCCGGAGGCGGGCGGCGACGGCGGCGGGGACCTCCTCGGCGGCGAATCGGAGGAGGCGGAGGCCGGGAGGGGAGCGGTAGTCGGGGAATCCGTCGCCGGAGGGGACGCCGGCGGCGAGGAGGTCGCGGAGGTCGGGAGGGAGCTGGATGCCGCCGAGCGCCGCGGCCTCGGCGTGGGCCAGCTCGGATTCGGAGAGGCCCGGGAGGATGGAGACGCCGGCGGCGGATAGGTGGGCGAGGAGGGCGGAAGGGGAGGGAGACGCGGCGGCGGATGAGGAGGAGGAGGGAGAGGGCGTGGAGGAGGAGGAAGAGGCGCGTGGGGTGGTGGGGGCGGAGGCGCGGGTGGAGAGGCGGCGGAGGCCGGCGGCGTGGGACGGCGGCCGAGGGAGGCCGTGCGGCAGCGGCGGCCGGCGATCGACGTCGACCATCTCTGGTCGCGTCGAGATTCGTGCGCGCCGGCGAAGTCGGTGGCGTGGGCGGGGAAGGGAGATCGTGAGAGTATAGTGTGAAAGATCCCGGAAGGGAGTAGTTTGGGCCGATCGGGCGTTAATAGCGGGCTGGGGAGTTTTGGCGTGGGGTGTCAGCAGGTGGGGACGCCAGGTGGAGGTTTAGCTTGGCCTCACTCAGGTGCAGAATTGCTGATTAGTTATTTTCTTATTCCTCTCAACCTTGAACTACGCTGTTTGTCCAAAATATTTGACACTGTTTATTTTTGACACGTTTAACTGTTCATCTTATTAAAACTTTTGTGAAATATGTCAAAGCTATATATATATAAGTATATTTACAAATAAATAAAATAATAATAATAATGTAATTTTGAATAATACGAACGGCGTTAAATATTGATTTTTTAGAAATATTATCTTTTTAATGGAAAATTG
>CM002481.1:13462420-13476660 GCA_000325765.3 Leersia perrieri | reverse complement strand
GCGGTAGGCCCTCTCAACCACCAAGCCCCCGATGCTTTCAGCGCCTTTCGGTGTGCTGTCGGTGTTTTCGGCGCGCTATCTTCCGTTTTCCGCGCATTGTCATTGTTTTCAGCACGATATTTGCTGCTCTTAATTGATTTCACAGCACTCGAAGGCCTATATAAACATATGATCGCTTGTATATTTTGCATTAGTTGAGCTTCACGCTGTAAGCTTCCCGTAGCCTCCCCAATTCGCTGAGCAAGTGCCATAGGAAACATCTTATACCAATCAGAGGTATAGACGTATTTCATATTCTGTATCTGATAAACAAAATCAACAGAATGTGAAGGGCGTCTATACTTCTGATGGTATAAGATGTATTTCTCGTTAAATTCTGGCAAAGAGTGCAAGTGGCAGCACTCGAAATAGTATATGAACATATCAATTGGTGGTACATTTGCATTCGTTTAGCAAGTTTTCGAGCAAAATCTTATACCCCGTCAGAAGTATAGACGTCCTCCATATTCTATATCAGATAACCAGAATCAACAGAACGTGAAGGACGTCTATACTTCAGTGGAAGGAGCAGCAGTGCAGCAGCATACCGTGGTCAAGAAAGCGTAAAAACAAAAGGGTATTTGCAAAGCAGATAAAAAGCGGCTGTAAAACAAAACAGAACAAAAGGGAGCTTTTGATTCAACCAAGCAAAGCCTGGTGCGGTGTCTGCTAGTGGCCTGTCTTTTTTGTTTATGAATTTACCAATGGGCTAATGCATGCATCGTGGCTACTATATCTCTGGGAGTCCGTGATATATTGTCAGCCGCTGTGTTGTTTGTGTTTGGCTCTCAAACCAATTCAAAGGCTGCCTGCCGAGGTCCAACTGTCCAAGTATTTTGGGAGCAGAAGGCCGCAGATTATTTGGATTGCTGGATAGGAAAAGAAATAGTGTACGAAAAATTTAAAAACATAAAATGAATTTATATGTAAAATAGTAGATTGAAAATAGAGAAATAAAAAAAATGCATTTGGACTGCCGGAAGGGAAAGAACAATAATAATCCATTTTACACTTAATAGCCACAAATCCCACCTTTATTTCTATAAAATGAAAAAAAAACAAATCTGCCATCCTTATCCTGACCTCCTCCACGCACATGCCGTCGCCAGCCCGCCATCCTCTGCCCATTGGTTGCCTTCCCGTCCACCGGCCACCTCACCGCATGCTGCCAGCCTCCTCTCTGCGTGCCGGTCGCCCGCTTGGTGCTAGCTTCCCTCCGTCCGCCGATCTCAACCTCATCGTTGTTGCCCTCCGCGCGCTGACCAGTGGGCTCAACCTCGTCATGGCTGCCCTCTGCATGCTGGCCAGCAGCCTCGAACTCGTTGCCGTCACCCACCACGTGCTGGCCGGCGGACTCAACATCGCCGTTGTTGTCCTATGTGAATTTGTTTTCTTTTCGCTTTGATACATGACTTTTTTCTTGCTTTTATTTTTATTACCAGTTGTGTTAGAGCATGATTGCCTCGGTCTTTCGTAAAGGAAGGGAGAAAAGGAGTTCCAGGTGGATAGAAATTAGCCGCGGTTTTCCGGAAAACATGAACTGAAGGAATTTTTTCCGGAGTTTTCCTAGAAGCGATTTGCACCATCCGAATGACAAGATATGAAAAAATTTGAATAGTATTCCTCCATAATTCACATGAAAATACTTTGATCCAAATAGGCCCTAAAACAAGATAAAACAAGATACAGAGTATACTTCTCGAAAGTTAGAAAAGGTCACAGTTGAATTTATACATTCAAGGTATTCACTCTGAACTAATTTTGTCTTTAATTACTGTTTGATTTTCTTTCCAACATTCCAAATCGATCCTCAACATCGTACCCTTAAAGGGTTTCTTAAGTCATGCGCATTTTTGTCCATTTACCACTATATCACCAAGCTAGTTAGTCTTTTCTTGTTTATCGTGTTGACCTCACCACTAGTATGCACTAGGATTATCTCGCCAGTCTTGCAAGTAGTCCTTTATTGTTACATTTATTTACCACTTTTCACCATTTTTTCTGTTCATAAATACTATTTGTTGTCTAATGCATATTTATAAATCTTTTATTATTCTGTTCACTTACTTTTTTATTTTTTATAATACTACTTATAAGTATTTAGGTGATCTCTGTCAATATTTATATTAGAATATGCTAAATACTGGCCTAAATATTCATATTTTTGGACTACAGGAGTAGTTTTTTTTATTTCATATCGAGCAAACAGTTACACAGTTACAATATATCACGAAGGTCAAAAGTGACTATAGTAAACTTTAACAGAGAGTAAACCCAGCGAAGAAAAGTTAATTTTTTTCAGTTACCAAGACAAAAATGGAAGACGTCCGTACGTTTACATTTTCTTTTCTGCCTAGTTGCTACGAGCCAGATGCCCAAGTATCAAGCCAAGATGATCCTAAAACCAAGTCAGGAGATTTGGAACTTTGCAGGCAGCGCGCGGATATCATAGTTAAGTTAATGATTCCCTAGCTAATCTAGGACCAGTGCCTCTCGAGATAACGGTCCAAACTGGTAGGACAATTGCACAACTGACCCTACTTTAAAGTGTAACTACTAATTTTACCACATTTTCTCGAGTTTACATATTACGCTACTAATTTGACCATGTTTTTTTGAGTTTATATATTTGAGCTCGTTTTTTAAAATTGAAGATTAGACCTGACCCTGTTCTGTGAAAGGAACGTGATAGTGTTAACTCAAGGATAATTTGTCATTTATACCCTTGCTTATTTGGCCCTATTTACTCACAGCTTATCTGGCCTATTTATACACTTATGTGTATTTGAAATGTGTGGTCAAAATATAGGGAAATATTTGAAAATAAAGTGATATAAGTCAGATTTGATAGAAACTTGAGAATTTTAATAGATATTTGACTAAAACTTGACAATGAAGCTCCACTGAGTTCCAGTGCCTTTGTTTTTCATCGCATGATTGAAATTCAGTCAGAGACCAATCAAAAGAAATCATCACTAGAATAAAAAGTGTTTATAGTGTATATATATGTACAATGCTATTCTATTCGTTACTCTCCCCGTCTCAAAATATAGCAACCTAGCAAGGAATATGACCACTCCTAAGATCATATATCAGGACACGATTCCTTATTTCAGGCTTACCTTTTCTCTTCATGTGTCTCACGCTGTGAATTTGGCTCAAAAATAAATATGCATCTCTTTTTTTTTCCTTATTTTAAATTGTAATACGTGCTATTGTATAAAGTTTTTACGGTATTAAGTTTATACATTTATATTTTTTGTGTACAAAATATATGGATATTTTATTCTCGTGTCGCTTTTAGAACTTTTATTCTTTTGTGCCAGTGTTTTTTTACAAAGTATAAGGATTTTAGTTTTAATGGAATAAACCAGGAAAGCAGGAAGCCAGATTTGGAACGAACCGCTGCTGACTGTTTCGTCCCGTCGCTCTCCATGACATATGGCGGCGGTCGGCATCAGCGCCGCTGTTGATGCCGACCTCGTCCACCCTCTATTTATGCACGAATTCTCGAAGTCGTAAAACCGTCCTTCATGCTCGGTAAAAAATAAAAAAGCAGTAGCCTAAATGAGACAAGCAATTAGCGTAGGATTGATCAAATTTACATATTTCTATATACATAACCTTTGCAAATCCAAATATTTAGTATCAAATGCACAAAGCCGATAGGTGACATGTTCAAAAAGACCATCAAACAAAAGCCCAGCAGAAAAACAATCTGAAAGTCCACTAGTCCAGGGAAATACAAATTTTTCGCTAGGAACACATAAAGAGACGTCACAAGCAACTAACTGAGGTCGGCCGTTGGGTTGAAGCAAATCTCCATGGCTCTCCAAGCCAACAATGGCATTTGCTACGCGGCTCAAAGTTCTTCTCAGAGTTCACAGTTTTCATCTATTACATACTCTTTGTGATTACACAAGTCGAAAATTACACTGCACCCACTGCAGTTGAGTTGCAGATAACAATAGGGGCAGAATAGACTATATTCTACACACTGTAAGAATGGTTGAAAAGTATCCAGGGAGCTTCTAACGGTTTTGTAAGATTAAAACATAACACGGGGAACCGAAAGTAAATAAAATCTAAAACACCAAAAGGTGAGATTACACAGTACTTCATTGGTGCAACTGACCTTCAGTGCCTTGACCTGCTTCTGTACCTGCAGAACCATCACTCTGTCAGATGCTATCTATGAATAACACAGATGTTCTAATTTTATCCAATGTCTCCAAAAAGAGTAGCACAGATGTTTAGTACTGATTATTCAAAGTAACTATGCTTGCTGGAGTACATTACCTTGGAGAGCGAGAAGGTGAACGGGAATGGGATCGTGAACGATACCTCCTTGGGCTTCTACTCCTACTATGGCTTCTGCTATATTGTCGCCTTCTGCACAAGGTACAATGATATTTTATTTGGCGCAATGTGTCAATTAGCATCAGGTGTCTACTCAGAATTTTTAATCAGTAGTAATCCAAATTTACAAGTACTTTTGACAAATTCTTAATTCATAAATTATGAAATACTTGCTCAGTCCCAAATTATATGAAATCTTAGGAAAGTCAGCAGAATATCACAGCCCTCAACTGTTTTGACAGACTTTCCATGTACAAGGTTGTATTGAAGTGATGAACATGGATTTAATTCAATTACCTTGGTGGAGATCGGCTAATACTCCTGCTCCGACCCCTGTACCGACCTACCTCCGCAAGCTTTTCTTGCCTTTGGCGTTCCTGTTCTCGTTTCTTGGCTATTTCAGCAGCAGTATCCTTTCGAACTGTACAGATATACAAAAACTGAGTGCGCCTCATTGCATGTATGGAGTAAGAGATGGATAGCATTGTCCAAATTGACTAGAGCATACAGAAGAATGGAACAAAAACATACTTTGCTTGTTAAGCTGTTTGCTCATTATTCTTTTAAGTCGTTCTTGTGGTGTTTCTTTCTTTTCAGTCTGGGATGTTTTGCCAGGTACCCCAGCAGCACCCTTACTTAGTTTGACTAGTGCTGATGTACTGTCAACAGAAATTATTTGACAAGTTAATAAACACATTTATAAATAATGAAGATACAGGATAATACCCTGGTACCAGGGTATATGCTCAAGCTAAGACATACTAGACAGTTATATCAACAGAGCAGTGTAAAAGGATCCCAGAGAAATAAGGGTATCATTTGCTAGCAACTCAGTTGCACATTCGGCTGCTCTCTTTTCATCTTATTGTAATCATGTTGACAAACCTGGTTGGTGCTTTCAAATTTTTGGTGCTTTTTTCCTGCTCCACAGACAAAGAAGATGCAGGATCACTGTGAAGTGCCTCAAGAATTTGGCCATCTGATGACCTGCAGGAATGAAGGGGCATTATAGGCAAAAAGAATTGGAAGGTTAATAAACTTAGGCCAGAAGCTCCAGACGAGCTAAATCATCTTCCTGCTCAGTAAACATATGCCACCTATTGCTTCACAAGTCTACCTACAAACCCGATATCATTTTGTAGATTATACCATATAAATACCAATCTTGACGGTGTCTTCAACTACCCTACTCTTTGACATATTCATCTTTTAGAATACAAGGATCATGGCAATATGCTGCAGCAGAGAAAGATGACCCAATGTATCTTTGCAAATATTAAAAGTCGAGTTCCCCGACCGGTTAGGTATGCCAACTCGTATTGGAGATGAAGGTGGAGAGATCCCTCCAACTTTCAGGTCGTGGGTGTCATCTGAACCTCCAAATTCAGTGATGTATTCAACCCTTGGAGCCTTTGGCTTGCTTCGGTAGTTGCTTTCAGCATTTGTACCACGGCCATGGCGTCTAGAATAGGAAGGCGAACGAGATCTTGATCGTGACCTTGATCTGTGATCATGAAATATCTTGCAGATCAAGCAAAGCAAAGATTATTAATCAATAAAAGAGGAAATGAAAATTGAGCACACCTTCTGCCCCTTGAATACGATTCATATGACGGACTTCTCCTTTGTTCCCTATTATGTTATTTTGATATGTTTAAGCAATTGAATATTGTAATTAAAAAAAACTGCCATCAGTTACTTCATCTTCCCAAATATAAAGACACAACATTACCTATAAGGATCACGATAAGATGCCCTTCCAACCGAACGTGCCGCTTCCCGCTCTCTTTCCCTCTCAATTTGAGAAACTTTTCTTCTTTCTCTTCGGCTCAGCTTTTTCTGTGTAATGCATTTTGTTACCTCACTGCAGGAAAGCAAATATACACTATATTTAAAGCTACAAAGGTACTAACAATGGAAGGATCGCCTTTAATAATCTCTTTCTGGCGCTTTTCCTCTTCCTTAGCCTTCTTGTCCATGTAAACAAGCCAGTTATATCGCTTTACACCAAATTCCTTGGCTATACATTCCATCCGTTCATCACTGCTGTCATCACTACTAAAGTCCTTGTCATCCTCGTCGTCTTCTTCCTCTTCATCCTCGTCATCACTGTTTAAATCTTCAGGTTCCTCACTTCCATCCCCTTTATATGAATAACTCACCTGCGAATATGTGCCTTTGCTAGCAGGAGGCTGCGAGGATTGAGGTCTGCCAGAAACAACTCAGAAAAAACTGATCAATTAAAAAAATATAACATAATATAAACAGAAGTCTAATAATATGCATCAATTAACGAATTGTTAGGCTAAAATACAGGAAGAAATAACCAAAATTAAAGGCCTATAATATAAAGGAAGTCTACAAAAACAGAATCAATTAATGGAAATTGTAGGCCTAATAAAACATAAAAACAAAATCTATCTAAAGCAATGAATACAAATCAGCTTCTACTGATCTACTCTTTGTTTATAGTTCTGATGTGCCTTGTTAAACAAATCTTGTTTAAGTGTACAACTTTCAACACAAATTAGAAATGTGTGTCTACTTTTGTACATTAACTTTTAGTATAAACTTATTGACCTTTTGGCTAGCATGGAAACTACTCATAATCTAGATTATTTGGTCAGATCATCTTTTCCTCTATAATCAAAGCTTATAAGCCTATCCAAATTTTTAATCCCGCAGTCCATCCCAAAGGAACCCCTCTGCATAACATATGATGTCTAAACTCAAGTCACACCATAAAACAGGTCCATGCCAGCTGATATGCTGACAATTGATTTATTCTAGTAAATGGTCAAGCCACCAGAAAATAAGCGCCTACATGGGTCCTAGCTTAAGCATGGCAAGAAATTTATGCAAACAAGGAGTGTCATAAACAATATAACACATATGAATGCTAGTTTTAATTCAAATTGAATTAACATACCAATGTTAATCTATATAACTACATGAAATATTTTTCAAGACTACTTTAGTAAATTATTCAATGTACTAAGAAGAAAAGTAAATAAGATAATTCTTTCATAGTCAGACACTAGGCATATCCTGGTAACTTCAAAGAATCATGCTCATATACTTAATAATTACATCCAACCAAAAAGCTGGTATCTGTGCAAATAATATATTTGGCTAGTCCTATGAGATGTGAACAGTATTCTGGCAAGAGTTACACTTCCATACTGGGGTTTCCTGGAAATTTGCAAGGGTATCACTATGCATAACTAACCAGTGTGTATTACTAAGAAACGATTATAAGCTTGACAAAGAATAAGCAAATAATCACATCTCTCAACATCAAAGAGTTTAGGGATGGCCTTTACCAACTCAATCACTCATCATTAACATTTACACTAGGACTTGTTATTATTAACAAAACACAGACATGCTCAGCTGAAGCTTTTCCAGCTATAGGTTATGATCCTAAACAAACACATGTATGAAGCAAGGCATAGTAAAATGAGTAGACCTACTTTTCAAAGCTAAAAGGAAGAGCCTTTGCCTCCAATTCTTGCGCAACATGCTGCAAACCCGCCTCATCAGAAACTGCAGATGAAAACTAGGAAACATAAACATTTTGGAAACCAGAATAAGGAGCTGACAAGGCCATGCAAACAGGAAAGTCAGATCTTCCGGGGGAAAAAGGGTGATAGAAATACACCAAGATAAACTCATAAGCACCCAAAAACAGGGAACAGACACAACAAACTCCTATAGTAATAGCAATATAGCAGAGAAACCAAAAAGGTACCAACATCCTCTACGTCGATGCTTAATCAAATCCCGGTAACGTTCAAAATTAACAAATTCCTCTAACTCCTCTTCTTCTTCAGACTTTTCTTGGGTCCGAAAAGGCCGAGAGCTTGAGTCACGGATGAAGTCAAGTAGCGCACGGCCATCAAATCTGCCATTACGAGGTATCAATTACATTGTTCTAAAATATTTTAGTAACTCGGACAAAAGTACCTGTCAATCAGAACATCTTGTTTTCCATTCCATGGTATCCTGTAAGACATAAAGTATAGTCAATAAGCAGTAGCATTTACATGAAATGTAAAATTACTTCCAACTTGAGAACTCTGCAGACCCACAATGAGGTCTAAAATCCAGGGGGAAAAATGGAGATATCATCCAAACACTTTCTTACTTTACATATCACAAGTAGGGGTGCAAGAAAAGCACCATAGAAACATGTATATACTGTTTCCTAGACCAATTGAAGCACTGAAATAAACACATGGTGATGTTGCACTTTTAGATAATGCCACCAACACAGTTGAGGGTATATCTCAAGAGAGAAAAGAGAAGGAATCATATATATTATTGAATTAATTTAACTAGTATATCCAAGACTATATCAGAGTTATTTTTGCAAGCCTATTCCAAATAAAACATTTTTTTCACACTCCTCGGAACATGCCAATTGGGTGTGTTAATGCCATATTAGTATGTAGTCTGAGCTTAACCTGACTACATTGGATGCAAGATGCGCAATCACAACTAACTGCACCAAGCAATAAGCTGCAAAGTGGAAGTGTAAATAACATGAGCTAATTCCCAGCTCTTCATACAATGGTGTGTTCAATTCCCTAAACATATAAGCGCCGCAAATTGGTGATTTGATTGTTACAAGCATCAACAAGTAATATTACCAGGTAATGATATATGCATCTACCACACCAATTCAATCAAACCCAGGTCACCTCTAAAACTAGGGCTAAGCATCGCGGTATCACACCACCACATCGAAAAATATCAGATCAAGGTTGAGACAACATGGAACGGAATGGGCTGGGGGCGGGGGCACGCACAGTCCCTGCTGGTCCTCGGTGGCCTGGTAGAGCGCGTCGTCGCGGTGGACGCGGCAGCGCGCGCCGGAGGCCTGGAGGAACTGGTGCGGGTCCCCGCGGCGGCGCGCGAGGTAGGCGGCGCGGCGCTGCGCCCTCCGCCGCGCGGCGTCCATGAGGTCGTGCACCTTCCGCTCCGACTTCCGCGCCTCGTGCCACATCGCGGCGGCGGGGTTCTCCTCCTCCTCCGCCTCTCCTCTGGAAGGTTCTGGAAGGGCGAGGGTATTGGGCGGGCTTGCTGTTGCTGCGGCCTGCGGTGTTGGGGAACCTAACCCTAGAAGACGAGGAAGGAGCTCGAAGCTGCGGCGGAAAGAGAAGAGAGAAGAGGAGGGGCCGGACCGGACTGAACCGGGCGCTTCACCTTTGTGTTGTGTCCACCTTGCCACTCGAACGCAACTCCCATATTATTTCTCGGACACTGATTTTATTTATAAAGCAGGTCATTATATTTATATAAGATTAAAAAATTGATGTAAGTATATAAAGAAGAATATTAGTATATAGTCCGTAGTTGTAAAGAAGATTATCACTTTATTTGTCCAAATTTATCAAGACATATAATCTTTTCAATCATTATGTTGGCAACATTCGATTTTGACTTAATGTGATCTTATGATACTCTATGATACCTCTATACGTTAACAGATATCCGTATTGGATACGTCTTCGGATACAGATACGTATCAGATATGCTCTGATATGTACAAGGTCGTTCGAGCTTTTTCACGGAGTATGGCATGGGTTACATAATTTTTAAATAAATACAGTAATTCAGATACTTCTTCGATGCATCCCAAATACTTTCGAACAATATGCATCGTGCTACTTGAAAATCACACACAGATTTCGACAGCCTCAATCTTGTTGGGTCATAGCCCGCCTTCTTCGTGGGGCTACCACCGCACCTTCAACTACATTGTGAGTACTGATCTATTGTGTTGTACGGTGCAGCGACGGACTTAACGTTGCTAGGCATGGTAGTGCTGTTTCTTCCGCCAGTCACAAGACCACTATCCAAGGCAGCTACATGCTTGGTGTAGTACCGGTACTGCTGCTGGACACTGGTTTTTTCTTCTTCCGTTCATTGTTGTGTGCAATACCGTCAGAGGCAACATTTTGCTCCTTTTGTTCCAATGAGCATAATAACTGCAGTCCATTTATTTCTTTATTCCAGTTTGTACAAGCGGTGTTAATGCTGCTATAGGCTCGAGGTACTTTTTTTATAATAACTGTTTCAAAGGTAAGCATACATGTCACTAGGTGTTAGGTTGAGCTATATTTTTCAAGTACTTTTAGTCATGTATATTTACACACAATAATAAATTAGAAATTTCATGTATTTTTATTATATATAAAGCATACCCCGTTCATGTGTGTTAAGAAAAATAACGTATCTACGTACGTATCAGTGTATCATTTATCTCTATCCGTATTTAGTGGCGGATCTAGAAATTTTTTAGAGCCTGGGCAAGTCTAACAAGAGAAACTACACACAATTTATACGAAATCAATTATTGTTATTAACTAAAGACGCAAGAAAAATAGAAAGATGCCGAGATTTGATTTAGAAAGAGGAAAATAGTGCAAGAAATTATACTGATGAGATGTGGGCTATCCATGCCAATACATAGACTTGTATTATCTAAAAAAAAGATGGGTGCTAAAATGATGTCAGTTTTTTAGGAAAAAATATATGTCAGTTTGTCTGTATGACAATATGTTTGAAGCTAAGTATTTGCCTTCCTAATTTAAGAACGTTAATTAAGTTCTATTTACCATTGCCATGCGGCTGTAGCGCTGTGCTTTGCACGGCTGTGATCTGTGCCTGTGCTTCTGTTGTATTCGATTCTGCCTGAGCCCGTGAGCAAGGTAATTAAGTGGTAGAGTACTAATTAATCTACCGATGCATGTGGTGAGCAGCCGGCGGAGCCCCGGCAACGGCCCATGGTCGCCGGGCCTTGGCTCTAATATGCCTTCTGCATACGCGCACATATATGTAAGCAGTAAATGTTCTAGCTCCAGCGACGTAGTATGTATGCATAGAAAGATGGTCTATTTAATCAGGGGCATATATGGAGTAGACATGAGATTAAATCTGAGACGACATCTTTATAGTCCAAAGTGAAAAACCTTGTGCACCTAATAAATCAAATAGAGTATCTCGGAACACCGTAAGCCACATGCAAGTAACAAGCAAACAAGTACAGTTACAATTATATGAGATGTCCTCGATATAATCTCTCATTCCTCTAACATATTTATCATATAACTTAGAGATATAAGCTCTAATGCCAACATTGTTGATTATAAACTCTAGCCATCTGACAAACGAACCTTCGTGCTTTCTAGAGTGTCTAGTGAACATAGTAGCTCAGATGCTTCATTATATCATCCAGCAAGAAGGTGATGTTGTTAGATCCAATATCATACGACCATATTATTTATATCATCCAGAAAAAGACTTTGTTTCTGGAAAATAGGAACTGTAGCTGTAGTTCTTTAGATTCTCACCGGTTGTTTTTTTACTGTCTCAGACTCACCCAAATTAATAAACTATCTACATGAAAAGGTGTTTGGGTGGATTCTGGTCACAAAAGCTATCATTGTTTACTGTCCAGAGCAACTTCCACATTTACTACTTCAAGAGGTATTTTTACGTTAGTGAAAAGACAATTCTGACGTATACTAATTCGAGGAGGTAACTACCGTGGGCTTGAGGAGATTTGTGTCATGAGAACACTAGACAGCGTGTTACTAGAAATTTGTCAACGAAAATGTAAAGAAGATTTATCCTTGAAGTGTAATTTATTAGAGACAAAAGTCTGGAAACTAACACGAAACTCTTTTTACAAAGCCTTGAAATTATAAAATGCAGGTTACTCCTTTAAGAAACTCTGGAAAGACAAAGTCCCTATGAAGGTGAAGATTTTTATTTGGTTAGCTCTGCGAAACAGCACCCCAACAAAAGACAATTTGTTAAGGAGCTAGGAAGGGAAAAACAATGGTTTTTTTGCCTTTTAGTCCTTTTTGAAAATTTATTTTACAAATAGACCCCTAGTAAAACTAATATTAGGAATAGACCTTTTCATAGCGCCAGCACCGTTGTTGTCGTGTATCAACTTCAGGGTGCCGTCAATGCTGCGCCGCGGGTTTGGACCGGGCAGCCCGGTCAGCGGGGCACGACGCCAGCCTCATTGGCGCCATGGTGCATTACACGGTGCCAACGTCAGGCCGTGTCCCAGCCTTACCCGCACGGGACTGGCCCCCTCCCTCTCCTCTCTCATTCTTTCCCATCCCTCTTCTCTAGAATACGCCGACCCCTCTTCCCTCCTTCACCTCTCCTCCTCAAATCCACTTAAATCAGAGTTGTAGTTTTTGCGGGATTTCTTTGGGGGAAACGAAGAGCAAGGTGACTCCGATTCGAGTGGATTTTAGGATAGGTGAAGGAGGAGAGAGAGGTCAGCGTGTCCCGAGAGAAAAGAAGAGAAGGGAAAGGACGATGGAGGTGGGGGAGGGGGCCGGCCCCGTGTGGCTAAGGCCGGGGCACGGCATCAATGACGTTGGCGCCGTGAAATGCGCCACGGAGCAAATGAGGCTGGCAACGTGCCATGCTACCCTGGCTGCCCGATCCACGTCCACGGCGTCAGCGTTGATGGCGCGCTGACGTTGATCCACGACGCCAACGGTGATGGCGTTGTAAAAAGGTCCATTCATGAAATTGTTTCACTGGAGATCTATTTGTAAAATAAGTTTTTAAAAAGAACTAAAAAGCAAAAATGTGGAAAAACAATACATATCAGTTCTGCAATGAACAAAAATCTGTAGATCATGTTTTCTTCAAGTGCTCCCTGGTAAAGTTTGCCTGGAATATTTTAGGTTATGCTTTGAACTTTGAGCCTGGGAATAGCATACAACATTTGCTTGGGGGTGTCTGGAGAAATTCAATAAAGAAGATAAGTGTTTAGTGATTGTAGGGATTGCAGTCTTACCCTGGATGATCCGGAAAAAGCAGGAATGAAGCATGTTTTAGAAATAAGCTTCCTTCTGACACAACTGACATTATATACAAAACATGTGAATTAGTAACATCTTGAACTATATTGCAGACAAAAAGGGGAAGAACATAAAAGCTACAGGAGACGCGTGACTAAGGGGCATAGCAAGCGAAGTCTTCGGAGCAAGATTCAGCTAGCGTGTGAGAGTAAGAAGAATAGAGAACTGAAGCAAGAAGGTCGTTCTCAAAAAAAGCAAGAAGGTCGTGCTAAAGGAAATAATAGAAGATCGAGAATAATGGTGAGGAGAGGAGAAAAGCTCAGTGCTGTTTTGGTGTGGAATGTCTCCCTTTTCACTATTTTTGTTTGATGAACTTTCCCAGCCTGCGTGCTGCATTCTGTTGTTTTCTCTGTGCGGCTGTTGACAGTCTAGCAAGCTATTCCAGTTAGCGCAGCTAGATATTTTTGTTTGATGTATGGATGTTATAGGCTGAGTTGCTCATCGGAGAAATTAAAGAGGACCGCAGATTGCTCGCACGTGAGTGATTCCGGGGCTTTTTGGCCGGCGTGTTCGCTCCTGCGTGTGTCCACGTTGTCCCACGCTGGCGCCGGTCATTTTGCAGAAAAACCCTCTATTTACTGGTAATAATGTTTATGTCCCTTCCGAAGAAATTTGTGTCTTCGCCCTCTTCCGTCCTAGCCCTCTTCTTCTTTGGATATACTGCATGAAGGAGAATAAGCACCTCTAGATATAGGACCGCGGATTGAGAGAATAAAATGAATGGGAGGTTTTCGTAAAAACAACACAACAAAAGTGTCCCGTGGCCCGAAACCCTACCTGCTACTGCTCCCCAGTCTCTCTCGCCCTCCGCCGCCGCCTCTCCCCCCTTCCCCTACCCTCGCGACGCGCCGACACCGCCCATCACCGCTGCCGTCCTCTCCCTCCCGCGAGCTCGCGATTCGCCTCGCCTCGCCATCACAGCTCCGGCAAGCAGCGGCGGCG
>CM002481.1:13431753-13462320 GCA_000325765.3 Leersia perrieri | reverse complement strand
ATGGTTTATATGTTGGTTGGGAGAGTGCCACAGTTGCTTGCAAGATACTTATATATTGATTCTTTTGAAACAAAATATATATTAGTTTCCAGTTTGAGTGCAATCTGATTATAAATGTAAACATCAAATCTCCTTTTTGTCTATCTGAGTAAAACTAATGTTGGCTTTAGAGGACCACATGTGCTGCTATTCAGATAGTTGGGTGGCACTTTAGCGTATAACAGGACCATCCGATCTTTTGTGTGCAGCTTGATCTTTGTATTGTAGGTGTGCATAGGTAAGTGGTGCAGGATTTTGTTTTTGTCTAAATCCATGTTCTCCATCCATTGCAGAGTTGCAGACTTGCAGTACTATTTGTTTTGCAACGCATCTGGCGAGGTTTGAATTTGGAAACATCATCCGCCTAGCCAAACTCCATTTGTTGTTGGCCTGCCATCGTCACCTCCGCTGAATCGCTGAGTGAGCCACATCCTCACTGGACTCCCTTCATGTATAACTGACTGGCCTGCATCTTCCTTTTCCTTCCTTCCTAAAATCCCTCCATCACACTCTGGTTCTAACATCCATTCTGAAGATTATGAAAAGATAAATTATCACCTTTTCCTTTTCATATACCATTCTTCTTTTAATGATAGCATATTGATTTTATTAGCTGTGCTAGAATATTTCTGATCCGCTGCATCTCCTTTTTCTTCTGTTGTGTTTGTAAATAGTTCCAAAAGCCAATGCTTAGATGTTCACCAACGTCTTTCCACCGAGGGTAGTAGCTCTGTCCAGAGGGCAGATTATATGTGGAGAATATCAAATCTAATTGCTCTTTTTTTCTTAATTGTGTAAAAAAGATTGGTTACTATGCTCATGTTTCTCAATACTACAGCTTGCTTATGTGGGGACAAGTTAGGTGATATTTTTCTCAAGAGTTCAGTAATGGTGGAATGGAGATGAAAGATGGAATGTTTCTAATGATGATGGCATGTTGCTGCCATGATATGCTAGAAAAGTGAAGCGACCAAAAAAAATGGTGGGGTTTTTGTGAGACTGCAAAAGATCATCGAAACGTGATTTTGTTAGTAGCTCATGAAAACGTGTGGAACAACGACATGTTTTTTGAATTGTGATTTTGTTAGCAGCTCATGAAAACATGGAGAACAATGGCAAATTTTGCCCTTGAGAATTGCAATGGTTGTAAATTTGAGTCATTTTATTTCTAGATATGTAATTTAATTATGTTCTCTTTTTGTTTAACGATAGGGCGTCGCGAAACGCGCCTTAAGGTCTAGTTTATATTAATGGGAGGGGGGTCCTAGCCCTCTTTTATAAAAAAAATGGGAATAACCATGCTGCCCAAAGAAGCGTTTTGGGTAGGCATACTGGCAGGAAGAAACACTTGATAGAATCAGCTCTGTTTGATATAAGTTAAAACATGACGATTATAGCTAGCAAGTTGACACTCCTGTTAAACTTCCTCGAGCAAGAAGCAATGACAGGGATCAACTTGCACAGGGCAATTCTCAATGGATGTGTTTGGTAGGCTGCATTCAGCCTTGCCCAGGATGAATGCATGCAAGCAGCCTTTGTTTGGTTGGCTGGCCAGGCTCACGGGCCAGTCCCGTACGGTGCAAAAAGGGGCAGCTAGCCTGGCTGAGTGGAAACGAGACTTTACTCCGTTCCATCCGGGCCTGGCTGAGGTGAGCAGGAAAATGTGAAGCATGTGTTCTGTTTTGCCTTGAGTCACGTGAATATGCAGAGAACCAAACAACTTCTCGAGTGAGCCTAGCTCTGAAAATACAAGTAACCAAACACCACATTATTTCACATGCAATGCAAGATCAGCTGAGCCAGGATGGATGAGACCAGCCAGGCCAGACCCTATCTAAGGAAACAAACCCTATATAAACATATCGCTTTTGTGTGTATGTGAAATTACATCACAACATAGGGTGTGCCCTATTGCAAGTAGGGGTGAAACTAGAAACTTTGCAAGCCTATGGCTAATTTAGTCTTTTTTAGCAACAAATTGTGTATCTTCAATTTTTTGGATATTTTTGAAGGATTTAAATGGGGTTTGGGGGCTAAGCCTAGGGCTCTAGTCCTAGCTGCCCTAGGCTTGGTTCCGCCCCTGATTGCGACCCGACGCGCGCGAGTGGGGCCACCCGACGAGTGACCTCGTCACGCGTCCCCCCCCATGTTGTCGCCCCTTTCCCTCGCTTTGATAACCCCCGCATACCCATGTGATGGGTCTCCACGTGTGAAAAAAATATAAAATACAAATATGGGGTATACCCTTACATATTTGTATGTACAAAATTTTATACCACATAAATATTTATGTGCACGAAACTTTATACCATATAATATTTATGGGGTACAAAGTTTGTACTATATAATCTTTTATGAGTATAAACTTTATTTTAAAAAGTCAAATAAGGAGAAAGATAAAGGGAAACAAAGAAAGAGGATAGAGGAGATAGGGGACACGTGTCAGCACGAGGATCAGCCATGCGCAGAGCGGGCCACGCGACTGATCGTCTGGTAGCAATTTCGCACGACACACATCAATTTTTATGAGTCAAATAACAATTTATTGGGGAGAGGGTAACAAACACGCTTAAATCAACATTTAAAAAATTAGGATCTTATAACCTTTTTAAACTATTAATTACCTATCGTTAGGAATAAATGGTACTTCTCTTTGTATGTTTTTGTTCTGGTGTCATGTGCAGTGGAACGATCACCCCCTCAATTATTCCACGCCGCCACCTTATTTCTGCCACCTCACTTAGAAATATATCAACAACTATCTCTCTAAAAACTACATGTATTTTTCTTCTCTTTGTAATAATGTATGGGCATTATTTCTTTTTTTTTAAGAGCATAGAGAGCTTTATTGATTAGATAACATGATTACAATCTTGCTACAATAGTTGCTTAACACAAGTCAGAGCTTGATTATGCCAAATCGTGCAATGGCTCGACCGTTTAGCGAAAGCAAGCTCATGAGCTATCCTATTACACTCCCTATATATATATTACAAAACTGAAGCCTAACCTGCTGAAGCAAGGACATAGTAACCTTTGTCTCGTTTAGTTTGAAAGCCCAAGTAGAGCAGTCATGCACATTCAGGTGAAGACACGAGATGACTGACGAACAATCCGATTCCAGTATAACATGTTTGTGAACCCATTCTGCTGCAAGACGGAGGCCTTCCTTGCAGGCAAAAAGCTCGGCTTCCTCCGGTCCTGAGCTTGTCCTGAAGAAACGCCATGAGGTTAGCAGAACCTGATTTTCTGAAGCTCTGATGATGACTCCGGCTGCTCCACACCCCTCCTTCTCAGAAAAGGCTCCATCCACATTTTTCTTCTCTTTGTAATGTATATGGAAATTATAGTTAATAAAAAATCGATATATATCGTGGTTCTTGCATATATATAATTATGAAATAATTTTTGAGTATAACATGATTCGAGAAATATCGGCCTAATTGGTAGGCTTGGTTGCGGCTGCGTGCTGCACAGTACTTGCGGGTTGTGGCTTCGCCGCAGCCATGACAGTCATCATGGGCTATATATAGTGCTATACGTAAAAAGGTTGGGCATCCCCTTATTTTTCTCGAGCTCTTCCACTGATGAAAGGCACTATACGGATGTATATGTTAAGGGCCCCTTGATTCGCATGATAGGAAAAACGTAGGAATAGAAAAAACACAGGATTTGAAGTGGTAGGATTCTCAAATCCTATAGAAAACAAAAACACATGAATACTTAAGAATGTCTCTTCGATAGAGTGGTAGGAAAACCAAAGAAAGTTGAAGCTCAGGAAGATTTCAAGAGGTCAGATCTTATTTTTGTTTTCCTTTGGAATCAACTCATAGGAATGCATTCCTATGGAATTCTTACCTTTCCTATGAATCAAAGAGTTTCATAGAGCTAAAGGAAAAAAAATCCTTTGAAATCCATTCCTCCAAAATTTCTCTAGTATTCCTTAAAATCAAAGAGGCCCTAAGTATTGGACAGGCTGGAGAGAACATAGGAGTAATCGAGTCAACAAGTTACAAGATGCATTGATTTCGCTTTTCTTCTCATTCATCATGTCATTCTGCAATTTGCAGATGCATATATATGGATGGATAAGCATGGCTCATTCGAAAGGGCAAAGGAGTTAATATCTCTATGACTCTATTGATCTCGATCGTTTCCAATTCTCCTTAGCTCTTGGCAAGTGGCAGGAGACGTCTAGTGGTGTGTAACATGGCAAGAACCATTTATAGGCAAGGAAGCACCAAGAACAAAATGATATTAAGAGCATGCTTAGCACAGCACAGTTATGTGCAAGCTCTATCTAACGACTCGCCATATGTCCATAAATCTGTACCACAAATCAAGAAGGCATGAAACATATTTTTGCCTTGCCAGCCGCTTTCGGCCTAACAAAAGGGAGATCGATACCACCACTTGTATTTTTTGCCGAGACGATCGAGAGAAAAATGGAGCAGCGTACTGGATCATTCCCAACTAAGCCAAGTATATGTATATGGATCCATGCGGAAAAATTCTACTCTCTGTTTTAAAATATAAAAAATCTAATACCGAATATACCGAATATAGTACTATAAATTAGAACAACACTTTTATCCAAATTTACAGTACTAGTACTATATATGTTCTTATATTTTAAGATGGAGAGAGAGTACATATGTTGAGTTTGGCGAGTCGTCTAATAATCTACCAAAACCGTTTTTCTATGTTTGATCACCGTGGAATGATTCAAGAGCCGGCAGTTTTTTTGGCATCCATAGCTATACATGGGCAATGTTTAGGGTATACTCTTCTTGTATTTGCATTTTATTTTTTTTTCTCTATATACAAGGCAAAGCTTTTGTCTTCTTTAAAATAAAATGGACGTGGATCAGCCGTCGTACGGGGCAATGATCTATTGTTGATCAACCAGGCTTACGATTAGGAAAGATCTTCGTGTGCGAGCAGGAAAAATATTGTTGGCGGCCATTTAGAAGGGATTGATGGAATTATTAAGATATGATGGTGTGCTCATGCGAGTAAATCAACTAGTGCACAGTCTAAAAGTTACTTTAAAAAGTATTATAAGTAATTTATATACAGTAAAATTCTCGATTGTACTCTCTAAAAACTTGAAAACATGGCAGGATAATTTTTATAATAATTAATCTATAAGAGGAAAAAAAAAACCTAAACAATATGGCTCGCATCATGCAAGCAGGACATGAGTGTCAGATTCTACGAGGGTGTGTCTGTCTGGTTGCTAAGATGTTTATAGCCAGACTTAAGGGAGAAATACAGCCATCAGGGTGTGTTTGGTCCACCTGTATTTCAATTGAGCCATGCCTATCCGATATGCAACCCTGCCTTGTTTGTTTCACTGCATATGCTTTGCAATGTGGCCTATCACAACCCCATATCCCTTGGCCATGCTCACGGGAAATGAGAGTCGTCTTCGTTTCTATCGGCCTGATTAGTAATGTAATTGAAACTAGAGTGCAAAAACAATATTAGTATATATAAATCCGCATTAAGGATTAACAGTGTATGTACTATGCACTAAATTATTTTTACACTAATTAAATATTTTATTAATATTATAATTCATATATATGCCACTCCTGAAAGATTTCTAAAATTCTAACTCAACCAACCAACAAGACTTATGTCTAGCCTACATCTCGCTTGAGCCTGTCTAGCCTCCCGTCCTGGGGTCCCACCGACAGCCGTGACAGAGCGTGCGAGCGAGCAGCCAAGCCAAGCGTCACCAGATATTATTATAATTATCTCCACGTGTCGACCGCAGGGCTGTGTCCACGTGGAAAAGCGACCATGCCACGCTGGATAAAAAGTCCTCCTCCTCTTCCTCTTCTCCACCATTCCATTCCCCTCCCCTCCTCCTCCTCCTCCTCTCTCTCTCCGGCCACCGCGCGCCACGCCACGCGACGCGAAATCGAAGTCCTCGAGCCGCGACGGGCGAGGGGCTTGATCCGTTCGATCCGCCGCCGGAGCTAGGGGTGGGTAAATCTATCAATCGATAGCTTCTTTCTTGCCTTCTCTTATCAACATACATGGGTACGGATGGTGGCTGCCGTCTGTGCACTCCTGATTTCTATGATTAATCTGTAATTGGAGGATTATTAGTTAGTATGTGACAAGAGATTCGGCATCGCCGTGGCGGCAGTAATTTCAATTTCATCAGTACTAGTTTGTGTTTTGCCGGATCAATCAGGAAGAAGAGTGGGACGCTCGTCCGTGTTACTTGCTGTGTATGTTGTTTGTTGTTGTTGGTGGTGGTGGTGTGCCTGCGCTGATTGATTGCACTAGCGATTTTCTAGTATCATCATCACTCACTTGCACAATTGCTCATGCACTTATTTTGTTTATAGATTCTTGTGTTGGGCATAGTATGGATGTGGTTCAAGGGAGCTAGCAAATGATGGTGATGGATATATATTCTTCGTGTCGTTGGTGGTTGAGACACGATACAAGCGTAATATGAGTCTGGCATGAATAGGCAGGCTCCAAATTTCGTTTAGTATGGATGACACTGTCAGCATGGTCTAGTTAACTTAGGTGGCCGTACTGGCTTGAAGATGGATGTATTGTTATATCCTTTGTTTACCTTGGATGAGCGTGGACATGGACATCAAATTAGCAATAAGTAGAAGATAACATGGACCACAAGATTTTATAAGGAAAAAAAAAAGGATATTTGACTCCGGACAGGATTTAATAAATGATGTCAAATATTTTAATAAACTGTTTAGCTTTTATTGATGAATGAAATATATATCTTACTTGGAATTGAGTTTGTATACATGATCCATCGTTCCCAGTAGTTTTGTTATCCAATAATTATTGATTCCGACTATTCTGCAACTGACTCTTAATCCTTCAGTCTTCAAATTTCCATATAAAAATGCTACAGGAGTCATTTTTTTCCTTCTTTTAAGCACAGATGGCTTTTGTTTGATATTGCATTCCTTTTTGATACTATTCCAGGAGCCGATGGATCATTTTGCATTATATGTAGATTATCTTGCTTTAGTAAAATCTGTTCATTCCAAAAACTGTAGTTTAGCCTCTTCACCAGGCCAACTTCAATGTTGATCATGTAGAAGTTTGTAAACTGAGGTGAAAAGGAAGTGTGATATGTTCCTGTGAGCTGTCTCATCTAATTATCCTTGTATAATCTTTGGCTACTGATGTTTCTGGCAATGGCATTGCTTTATCATTATGTACATACATCCTGGCATGATTTCAGTTTAAGAATCAAATAGATAAGTACCTACCTATTATAGATCATGGTATGTTTGTATGTCCTGCAGTCCTTTTACTACCTTATTTGTATTATGTGTGCTCCTTTTAACTGTCAAAAAAGGGTATTAATATTACGGGGCAGGATGATTGGCAAAACCACTGTTCACTTTTATTTTCACTTTTTCTTCCACCAGGGCATAATGAGCGCCAGTTCATCAGCTGGATGGACAGATGAAAAGCACATGCTGTATATTAGCTCATTGGAGGAATCATTTGTTACTCAACTATATGGTGGTGAAGTGAACTCAAAGGGGGTCTGGCAGTCTTCAAGTGTATGGGGGCATGGTATTTATAAAGGAAATCGTACGGATACGATAGTTGCTCAGGTATGAGCAATACTGGGCCTTAATTACTTCATAGCAACATGAAAGGTTGTGATGTGTGAATTTTTTCTTGATTCAAACTGAAACATCAGGGATACTGGGAGATTGGTGAGGTTGGTGGAGCTGCATCCAGAGCATCACAAGCTGACCGTGCCGAATCAACCTTGTGTTATGGGCACCAGGAAGAGTGCAAATCCTATTTTATGGGTGATGATGCACCAACTACTGAGCCAGGACAAGACAGAATCAGTTACCGTGCAAAACAAAACAACCATGGAGTTTCTTCCTGGATAACAGGTAGGTTAACTTCTCCAGGATGTTCCTGTAAACAGTGCCTTTAATTTTTTTCAGTTAAAGATAAAAGGAAGTATTGTCATAGGAAAAACTGCCATGTGTTTTATCAAAAACTAACAAAGTTAAGGATGTTTTAACTTATCAGAAGTCTCATTTGTGGGATGTGTTAAGGCATATTTTACTGGTTTCTTAGGTGGCCATTATTAGATTTATGATATAGCAGTTAAGGTGGTACGTTTTGTCATGCAGTTGGTCTCTCTTTTGATGAAGAATGCCGTTGTGTTAAAGAGTAGTAATACCTGTATAACCCAGCCCTGCACACCATTTTTCTCACCAGCAGCTTACCTCTGCGCCCTTGTCTTTCTTCAGAGTTATCAGACCAAAACTTCATTAATGAGGCTGGAATTAGAACGGAAGATAGCGTAGCATATAGCAACAAGCGACTGAAACATGCTGCTGCTGCTGATGGCACAAGCAGTAGTCTGGTAATGAAACTCCAGAACTCCATGTATTTTTCTTAATGAATTATATGAACCAAGTCTTAACATGTCCAGATATATATATGGTGTTATTAGGTTGCATCACCTGGAAACGCAAATTTGGTAGGATACTGCAGTGTTAGCTCATCAGATCTCGACATTGAATTACTGAACGCAGAGATTGCTTCACCCTCGTGGAAAGCCCAGGGACAGAGAACTTGGTCCGTTTGAGATGTAGAATTTGAGTCCTAGCTTCGCAAATTCGTAAGAAAAATGGCAACACTTGTTCCGAAGTAAATGCAGTTCGGTCTTTTGTGTATAAATGGACAGTTTGGTTAGTTTTGGTAAGCATTGAATAATATATCGCTAACCGCTCCCAAGTATCGACAGGCACAACCAGGATCACAACATATTGATTTCAGATTTTGCTGATTACTCAAAAGCAGCAGCAGCAGGGGGCCTCAGTCTATTCCTTATTGTTGTATATAGTATGCTGTGCTGTGAAGGAAATTGTTCCAGAAAGTTAATTTTGCGTTGTATGCTGCGCTGTAAAAAATATTGTTCCAGAAAGTTAATTTTACAATCCGGTCTAATTGTACTCCTGCAACCTTTAAGGGTATGTGAGACTGCATTTACATACATCAGATATATAAATGAGAAAACAAGATTATATTTTGCACGTTGCAGGCTTGCAGTGAATACCTCAATGTGACCAAACTGGTGAAAACATACTTTATGCGAGCACAAGAAGAACAAACTGCAGCAGAAGAGATTATAGTTTCCAATTCCACAACAAAACGGGGGGAAGATTTTAACATCTCATTTCAAGTGGTTTAAAGTAGGACACTACGTAAGTCGATGATTCAAAGAAAATAGCCCTACTATAAGCCTCCTCCAAGGCTGTTTTAAGCCTCCAGAGCCCGGCAAAAAATAATTATAGTAATAACAATTCAGATAGCAAACCATCGACTTATACAACAGCATATTTGGAAGGTTGCAAAATTTATCCATGAATGGCACGATATATATCACTATAAAGTTTGACACTGCAACCACACACCCTTTTTCTTTTCTCTATGCAAGACAATGAACCAAAAATAGATAAATGATCAGCACAGGCTATAATCGCCAAGGAAAACAAAAAGGATAGACAGACATGGAACGAGAACACATTTCACATGTGTCCGCAGTGCAAAGATGCTCAAATCAAGCTGTTGCTGCCTCCTGCTTGGCACAGGCTTTGCAAAAAGCATTTGTGCTTTAACCAGAGGGGGCATGGCTACTTGCTGATAATGATTTTGCGACATAGATCTGCTTCATCCTACCAGTGCCCAAGTTCTTGTCAGAACCAGAATTTTGATTCCTTCCCTGGTATCCTGAACGGCGTTGCCATTCATTGGCAGCTCCAGTCTTTTGAGCCACCCGAGCACGACGATCTTGATTATTAACTTGATGTTGGTACTGTTGACCCGATGATGACGAAGACTGGTGGGGCTTGGAAGGCATGTTGGCAACCTGACTTCCATTTGAGTTGCTAGTCACCCCTGTAGCAATCCCAGGGTTAACATTTGGTGTGTTCGACCTACCCATAACTTTGGCACTGTTTGGGACTTCATTGCTGATCATGCCTGCCCGGACAAACGAAGGCTGAACAGTTTGGGCATTTGAACTGCTGGACGCTGGCTGTTCAACAAGACCTAATTCATCTGTGAACTGAGCAGCAGTTGCATTTGGAAAGCTCTTGCTGTTTTCTGCATTTGGAACAACAGATACAGAGTGGGGCTCCTGGTACCTGTTATTCGTACTCACCTTGTTGTCTACTTGGACGTTATGAACAAACTGTGGTGCAGCTGTGCCGTCCATTGGATGCTGTTGAAGTGGCACTGATAATGGGACAGTGTGTAGTGGTGCTACAGGCATATGTGGCCAGCAAGGTTGCATCTGTATGTCTGTAGATGACTGGAACACAAGTGTGTTGAGAGTTAGTTTTAATGCAGATGGAAAAGGTCATGTTTGATGTTAAAAAAAGGATAAAGAACCATCAATTTCACCATGTGTAGAACTGTATAACAAACTACTCCCGCTGTCCCAAAATACAAGAAATTTTGGCAATTTTAGGACAAAATAAACAGCAAAGAAAATGCCCATCATGTCCCTCATCAGATAGACGGACCCTTGATTCCCCTAATTGTTGGATGGCTGTTTGAGTATCCCTACCATAAACGACAGGTTTGATTACTCAACAAATCCATACCACAAATGACAAGGTAGGCACATGGGATTAATTCATGTGTGGATTTTGGCTGCTCAATTCCCAAAATTTCTTATATTGTGGGACAAATATCAAACCAAACAATTTTATATATTCTGAGATGGAGGGACTACTATAGGGAGCATATCTTTTTTTCAAATTTATTGGTGATGACTATGTAAATTATCTAGCCATCAAACAGATATAGAACTTTTTTTTTCTTTGCATAAAAGAGCAAAAAAGAAAAAGAAAAATAACAGAGTGACAATACATCTGGTTCTAAATTCTAATTACTATGTAATAGACAATTTGAACTCTCAATAATGTACTACTCCCTCCGGTTCCATAATAATTGACGTTTTAGACAAGACTGCAGCCAAACTTTTCAAATTTTGACTAAATAATATTTAGAATATTTATTTTAGCAACATGGAGAGCATTTGTATATATTAATCTTGAGAAGTACTTCAACAAAATTATATATTTGTTGATATTACTATATGTATTATAACAGGAAAATATAGTCAAAGTTGTTTTTTGGAGACTGTGTCCTTGTCCAAAACGTCAATTATTTTTAAACTGGAGAGAGTAGTATCTTTTACTTGTGCAATGGTTATCTAACATACAAGCCTAAAGCATGAATCAACTCAGTTCGATATGCATGGCATGTAGAACCACTATGTCATACCTGGAATGGAGCAATATCAAACATGGTCAATGGAGATGGAATTGGCATGATAGAGGTTGGGCGTAGATGCTGAACTGGAGTGGGAACACTGGGTGAGCTTACTTGACCAGGTACCATGTTTTGGTTGTTTGGATCACTCTGGCTAACACCAACAACTGAAGGTCCTTGGTTTTGCTTCCAATCAGGCTGCTTGTCACCAGGAATATAAGTGGTTCCCATGAAACCAAGTCCCATTTGACTAAACTGACCTACTGGAGCAAAGTGGTTGTAAACCACCATATGTGGAGGACCTTGTACGCCCGGTATCCCTCCAGGACTAATGAAAGGACCAGCGAACCCTGTTGGAGGACGATAAAATGACTCAACCCCTGAGTGGCATTGTGGCCAAGCTCCCAATGGTGCTGAAGGTAAAGCATTGCTTCTTTGAGGCTGCTGACCCTGAGAACCAGCACATTCATCACTTGGTCCAAATGCAAAAATCTGCCCTCCTAACATTGTGTTCATCTCAAAGCAGGAAAAGTGGGATGGTTGTGCACCAGGAAATTGAGAAAGCAATGGCCCTGATGCCTGTGGACTTGGCAAAGGGTGCCACATGGAGATTGATGGAGTATCAACTGACAAGTCTGCTGGAAGAGCAACACTAAGTGGCTCATCTGTGGATGATTGACCTGCTTGACCTGCACCCGTGGCAGCTTTATCAAAATAAGTCAACAAATACATCTGCATGCACAGATGCTAAATTTTCAATTCAAATAACTAACCACAGAAAGATCATACCTCCTGATGTTAATCCACTGAGATCCTTATTGCCAAAGCTTTTCTTGTCTGAAGCAGAAGCTGCCATTGCATCAGCTCCAGATCCAACTACCTCATCAGTGCTAATAGCTGCAACAGCCACAGCAGAAGCAGCTGCTTCAGCTTCAACATCATCAGAGTTTGGAGATGGTTCCTTTGCAGTAGCTGTCTCCTTATCAAACAAATTGGCAGTACTATTGCTATCACCAGGCAAGTTGCGATCAATCTTCATATCAGGTCTAGACAAACCTGGAGGGCCAAGACCACTTGTAGTAGTTCGGCTGACTGGAGGTAGTACAGTTGGTGAAGTAACTGCTCCTATATATTGTTTTTTTATTTTAATATCATAAGTCAAACAGCAGGAAACATTATAACAGCTGATACGATATGCTTACCAAACTGAATCTTCTCTCCGGCCAGAAGGGAATTAATAGGGCTAGCAGATGAAGGGAATGCTTTTTTCGAACCTATTGTGGGAGACAAAGCATTGTTGGCCTCCAAAGAAAATCCAGAACCAGCTTGTTCAAACTTCCCTGGTTTCATGGCTTCTTCAAGTTGAGTTTGAGTTAATGGCATAACCTAGCATACACAGGTGGTCAGAATTTACATACAACATAAAATTATAACATATAGGGAAAATATGCAAAGGACATTTAAGAAAGAAAAGATAATGAAAGAACACAAAAGAAATACAGGGTAAAACAATTTTCAAAAGTTCGAAACTTTCATTTGCCATCACTTCAATAGGGTGGTTCTCGTTTTTGCCAGTTCTACTGAATCATGTTGAGTAACATTGAGTTGTTGACAAGATTTAAGATGTTAGACACTTGGGTTTATCTAAAAAGGCAATTATATCCCTGGTTTGCCATGCCATCACCACCCTAATGAGTGTTCCCATCATCACCTTCCATACATCTGCATAGATCATAGGTGCCTTTTTTGGTGCAAAATGCCCTAGTTCGGCTGGGTGCACCTCAAGATCAAGAAGAAAGACATCTTTTACCTTCTCTCCACATCCATGGAGAAAACAAAAAGAAATAAATCAAATAGCAGGTCATATGGGAGTTTGAGGGATACGTCTGGACAAGAGGAATCATTGAGGAAGGAAGTTGGGGAGGAGGGAAGAGAGCATTCTGGTATGGACACACTGCCACATGGACTGGCAAAATAATCAGCTCTACAGATGGATGGAAAAAGGATGAGCATGCCATCTCTTAAATGCAAAAAAAAAAAAAAAAGCAGAGCGTCTGCTCAATATTTATAGAGAAATCAATCTTTGTTAGAAAACTTTATGCCTTGAAGTCCAATACATGCAGAGGGCAAAACAATTTTGATGGTAGAGACCAAAGTTGGTGTTTTATAACTATAAGAAAGACTACTACAACCAGCGTTCTATCAATGGAACACTGAGACTGAAAAAATACAAAGTTAGTCAAATTAGTTTCACTTTTAGAGAGCAATTTCCTCAAGCTGCTGCATATGGAGTATTAAGTTTGTCATTATTTGTACAGAAAATACCAAGAATGGTCTAGCTTGAATCCAGGTACACAAATTTAAGCATCAGGAGGTTTTAGAAGTGAATAAAGTTTCTTGTTCTCACATAACAGTGTGGTCTGCACATCATTTTGCATAAGGAAACTGAGCCAGCACAAACAACATAAATATAGGTTCCAAAAAGAAATATACAGTATTCAGAACTAATTGTTGTAGAAAAGTACTGTTATCACTTCAACAAACAAATTAATCAACAACTGGAAGCAATGTTTGTTCCTACAAAAGAATAATGGCATGCACCATATAAACATGAATAGTATTGTGAAAAACAAATACCTGTTGGTTTAATTGTGAATTATCCCAGGTGCCCATGTTAAATGGAGTGCTAATGGAAATCGCTTTATTGTTTTCTTCAGGTAGGCCTGCCACAAGTTTTAGAGCAGCACTAGAATTGGCCACATCTGAGGATGGCTTACTTTGGATAGGCCTGCAAAGGTTCCGTGAATAAAAACCTCAAGAATCCTGATAAATAAATAGTACAAACATGATTGAGCAACATACTTCTTCGCATAGTAGTTTTTATGAGATTCTGTGTTGACCAAAGGTGGCCCTATGGGCGCCATGGAAGCTTTACCACCCTTCAGACTAATAGATGATTCAACGGGGTCAATGACTCTGCCTTCAACTGCCATGACACAATCCAAGGCCTTCTTTGAAGGTTCTGCCAAAGAAACTGTTCCATTGTTCAAATTTGGACTGCTAGAACTGTGCAGAGAAACTTGATGCTGTTTGCGCGGAGCCTGGTTCAACCAGTAATACCAAAGCATTATTAGTTTCAGACAAAAATATCAAAAGGTACAAGTTCAAGCATATAAAATATGAAAATTGGGCACCTTTGCAATTCTCATCTTGGATCTATTTTCTTTCTCCCTCAGCTCTCTCCTGACACTCATGATCTGCCTCTTAGACCTTACTTCAATGAAACCATCTGCATCAACAGGTACTTCAATGCCCTGCTGCCTAACAACACATGCAACTCCTGCCTGTGATGAGGTATTAACATCTCCTTCTGGTGTGGCACCTGCTCTAGATTTCCTGTTCCCACTATGTGATCTCTCATAAGATGGAGCCTTCTGTGCACTTCTGTCTGGCTTGGTGTAATAATTAGCACATGTAGATGAAGGACCTGCACTGGGATCGCTTGCTTCATTAGCCCTAAGTGATTTATCACCTTCCCTTCTGTTTGCATTTCTCAAAGAAATTTCTCTTGCCGTTCCATTGGGATATGACTTCTCATTCTGCTCACTAAGGCTAAATGACTCATCTTGAATGTGGTTCTTTTCGACATTTTCCCGAACTCTAAATTCGGTTCTTCTAATGTTTCTACGGGACCTCCTCTGGAATCCTCTTGAATCTTTATTAGAATGGTCAACAACTGAACTTGTCGACCTTATATTAGATTCCTTGACAGCATAACCATATTTCCTCCCTCTTCCACTAGGTACAGCACCTGGAGCCTTTGGAGCACTCACAACTTTTGCATCTGAATTAACTTGAGAAGATTCTCTATTGTTAGAAGTAGGTCTGTAATTCCTCTTCAAAGAGATATCATGATTCCTATGACTTTCGGGTTTTGAAGCTCTGGATGGATTTTCCACCAGGGAAGATCTGTCCAGCAGGTTGTGAAAACCCTCTACATCAACCATCTGGTTCATTGTAGGTGCACTAAGCATCTGTGAATCTGAATGCTGGAACATAAAGGGAGGTTCGGCTTCAGGTACCACAGATTTCTCAATAGAGCTGGACAAAGCTGCCTCTCTTGGGATATTCGAAGCATACTGGTTCAACACATATGGAGCTGGTACAGATGAATGAATTGAGGGCATCGCCTGAGAAACATGTTGAACATTTTGGGCAATAGGGCGCACATACCTCAACTGACCAAACTTGAACAATGGAGCTGGTGAAGGGTGTACTTGAGACAGGGATGGGTTAATCTGGTTCTGGAGATTTATAGGCATTTGTATGGAACCAATCTGAATGGCTGGAGGAGTTGGTATCAAAGAAGGCCCAGAAAATAAACCAAACTGGAGAGTAACAGGGACTTCACTCCGGCCACTTACTGCTGAAACTGGTGGCATAATAGGATCCGTGGAAGATGCCTGAGGTAGCTTGGAGCCTGGTATAGGTGCTACTAAGCTATTCGATAGCTCAGCGTTAGTCTCATCTGTCAATGCATTTATTTGATCAAGAGCCAAGTTCTGCAGTGCCTTCTCTGCTTTAGTAACAAAGTCAGAAGGACAAACTGAACCACTGCCTACCTGCTGCTCCATGACACCTGAGTGTGTGTTCATGGGCATTAACTCGAGCTCAGGCTTTGGGGGAATTTCAACCTGTACACCCTCATCAAATCCAAGTATAACTGGTTCCTTTTCTACATGTGCATTATGCCCCTCTGCAAACTCATCATCCAAGTCAAGATTTTCCTCATCGCCTTCATTGATTTCATCTTCCTGGTAGCTATTGCTTTCTTCATCATACTCATCTTGCTTCTGACGATCTTCATTACTTTCACTTGGCCATTCATCATCCTCCAAGTGAGAAGCTGTGCTTGAGGTATTGATCCTGCTTGTGTTGGCTGCATCTAAGGTTGAAGCGGCATGGTCGATGTCAGATATCACAGTTCGATCACCATCAGCAGAAGTTGGCAATGCGGGTGAATCGCCAGAAACATCCATCTCATCATGTGAAACATGTGGAGGTGAACTAGGAGGGCTCGAAACGGACAGAGAAGATTGTGAGCCCAATATAGGGTTCTCCCTATCCTCGCTTTGCTGTTCATCGAGAGCACTGCCTTCAGCTGATGTCCCATGCTGGTGAGATTCTTCTTGGTACACACGTCCATATTCACTCCTCGTAGTATGTTCTTCCCTAATGGAACTCTCTCTTAACCCATTTTCCACAAAAGAAGAATTGGCATGTTGAGTGGAAGAACCAATCAAACTTCTGGCCACAGCTGGGGGTGGGGGCACGCGTGGTTGCCGCATTGAGTAACGGGGTCTTGCAAAAGGGAAGTCATTATTCTCAGAGCTCTGAAACATCTTCTCTCCTTGGTGACCATTGGGGCCCTCATGTGAACTACTGGGCAACCAGGCCGCATCTCCAAATCTGTCGCTGCTAAAAAACTCAGTGTCAAAGTCAGATTGCTTTATATCAAACCTATCACTCTCCCTTGGTGCATCCCACCTTGGAACCCTTCCATGACAGTAGTCTTCTGATGCCCATGGTGAATCATTAGTCCGGCCTCTGGAGGATGGCCTAACTGTCACAGTCGCAAATCCGTCATAAGGATCTTTCTTAGGGTAATTTCCCCTCCTTGCAGCAAAAGATTCACGCTGTGGACTGTAGTGAGCACTTTCCTGCTCTTGAAACGAAGTTCTTCCACTAAAATGTGCATATTCCCTGTCAGCAAATGATGATTGTGCATCTCTCAATGTGTGCACTCTTGGAACTGTACCATTGAACCTGTTGTTACTAGAGGACTCCGACGGCACAGAGGTATTGATGCGCTCACCCATTCTATCAAAATCATGTCTGTCATCAGTATTAGCAGATTGTGGCACATCCCTGTCCTTCAAGGCTCCAGGCAAAAGTTCATCATTAATACATGAAGCAAAATTTACATCCCTAGTGTTTGATTCTGCTTGTCGTCTAGCAATCCTTGCCTCCAACTCTTGGAGTTTTTTGCGTGCACCCTCTTTACGCCGCTCCTCCTCCAAAGCGGCCTTCCTTTTTTCCTCCTCCCTAGCAATTCTCTGCTCCTCGGCTCTTTTAGCAGCTTCCAATCTTTCTTGCTCCACAAGCCAGGCAGCATGTCTTGCCTCTTCTTCCACCAACCGTTGCCTCTCCTCCTCCTCTCTTATTAGTCTCTCCCTCTCCTCCTCTTGTTTCCGAACAATTTCTCTGGCCTTTGCCTGTTCTTCCATTACCCGTTGTTTTTCTTGCTCCTGTAACCTCAAGATTCTATCAAGCTCTGCCTCAAACGATTCCCTTACTGGGTCGTGGAAATCAGCTGGTTTTGTCGCTTCCTTTTTCTTCTTTATTGCACTTAAATTAACAGCTGTAATACTATCAAAACCCCCATCCTCAATTAAAGGCTTCACAGGGGTTCCAGTGAGACGCTTCTCCCTGCCAAATTTTGCAGGTGGATCATTATTTAAAGGCCCTTTATTGCCAGTGAAAGATTGCGCCTTGGAAACAAAACTATTCTGGAAAGAATTCCCTTTGTACCAGTTATTCGAAATGTCACCATAACGTTCAGCAGGAGTCCCCCCCATGCGTGCATTCCCATAGGATTCTGCCCCATTCTGTCCATATGCACGCACAGCTGGTTCCCTACCTGTATTCCAGGAATCCTTGGCAGCAACACCATTCATGCTTTCATGATAAGATGATTGCGCGTTGCTTCCTCTCCCTCCACTATATGGCCGACCATCTCTCTGTTCTCTATCTTGCTGGCTTGCCATAGGAGATCGCCACAATGTATCCTGGCCACCCTCTTTGTTGCTAGCAATCAAATCTTTTCCAAAGGGATCCCTCATGCCCCCATAATGATCACGGCCTGGAACCATGGCCTCGCTCCTACCGAATCCTCTCTCCCTACTGTCACGCTCTGGGAGGGTCAAACCTGTATCACGCTCATCATCGGCCCAATCAGAATCATACCTAAGCCGGACAAGCGGAAGTGGCCCCAAATCATTCCTTTGCGCCTTGTCTGCAGATAAATGAGCACCAGCACCAGTGCCACCAGTAGAGGCCAAGGGCTCAGCGGCACGAGAGGGCATCACCTGCGGCCGCATGCCCAGGGGAATCGGCCGCGTTTCTGGTGTGGCCAGCCGCCCCTCAGCGTCCTTCTGACGCTGCGCAGGAGGTGGAGGCGGCGGCGCGACCGCTGCTTTCAGGGAAGGGAAGTCCTCCCCACGCAACACGACGGCCTTCTCCGAGAATCCGTATGAAGGGGGCCTGGGGCCGGTGCCCGGGAGGGGCACGGAAGAAGCGGGAGGCTTCTCGGCGGCGGCCGGGGCAGGCTTGGTCCATCCGGCGGCGGGCGGGCCGGATCGGACTGGGGCAGAGGCAGCCCCGCCGCCCGCGGCGGCAGCAGCGCCATCGAAGCGCTCGTGCTCCTTGCGGAGCGAGGGGAGGTTCAGCGGCGGCGGGACGGAGAGCTTGGGCGGCTGGGGCTTGGCCAGAGAGGTGCCACGGCCGCCGCGGGAGAGCACCACCATGCCCCCACCGCCGCCGCCGCCGCTGCCCCCGGATGGGCGTGAGGGGCGGGGTCCTCCTCCACCATGGTGTGAGGGCGCGGGCTGGCCGTAGGATCGGTTGAGGTTGACCGAGACAAACTTGCCGGGGTGCGACATCGGCGGCCTGCGGCGGCCGCGGGGCGCATGAAACCCTAGCCGCGGCCAAGGTGCGTGTGAGGGTACGGCGCCCCGCGCGCGTGAGGGGATCGTTCGTACCCACGCGGCCGCGAGGGGAGGAGGGAGGTAGGGTTGGTGGCGGCGGAGGAGGGGATGGCGCGCCGCCGGGGAGGAAACGGCGGCGGCGACGGCGGTGGCGTGCGGGGATTTGGGGGGAGTTGGTGTCGGGCCGGAGGAGGAAAGGGGGGAGCCCTAGAGAGAGAGGTGTGAGGAGCACGGCGGCACGAATCTCAAAGTTGCGTTTTTTTTTCTTTTTTGGCGCCCGCCCCGCACCCGCAGCTGCCTGGCTCCGGTTCCACTTCCAGACTGCGGCGTTTCGGTGCGCGGTGGCCGGCCGTTGCAGGGGGTGGGCCTGGTTCCTGGCCAGTTCGGCATGGCTGGCCTAGAGCTGGAGTGACAGAAGATTTGCATGAACACGATCACGCTGAAATGCTTGAAATGACAGTATTCTTGCCACAGTGAATGCTTGCTATTAATTGAAGCCACGTTGGGGTTGTTTAGATTGTTACCATTTAAACCATTTCATTAAACCATTTCATTATTTGGTAAACTTCTAAAAATTAGATCCATTTAGTTTGCTATCAAATGTGGTCAATGCCTATTAAATTTGGCAAGGTTCTAGAATCTTCTCCTCATAAAATTTTATCAATATTTGGTAAGGTGAGAAACTAATCATTACCTTCATATTTTAACTTGCTAAAATTTATGCATTACCAAAATTTGGTTTTACCAACAAATAATAAGGTTGATTTTAGCAATAAACTGAACAAGCGCTTTGTTTTGCTAGAATCAATAGAGTTGATACTACTGTACACTAGAGTACCAATAATTTGGTATGGCGCTAATCAATATATTCCCTCTAGTTTCATATAATTTTACGTTTTGGACAACAATGTGGTATTCAAAACATAGCTTCAATCATTTGTTTTTATTACAAAATAAATTAATAACCTAAGAAATTTATACTTTTATGAAAGTGATTTTTAAGGCTAATCTATGCATATAGTTTCAAGTTTTTAAACTAAATATTTTAAAAAGTTATTTACAATTAAAGTTTTAAAAGTTATCTTGTACAAAATTTCAAGAATCTGGAGAAAGTATGCCCTAAACACTTGAGCGTGACGCGTATAAGGGAAGAGGTCGATGAGATCGGCTACACATATATAGGAGATCGTTGGTGGTGGCTCATATAACCAGGAGGTTGGCATTGAGCTGGGGGCGTGAGCGGAGATCTCAAACTCCGTGGTGCATCATCCTCCTAACACAAGCACCATGATGCATCATCCTCAAATATAACGGACTTAACGAAATATAACTAAGATGAGGAGATTGTGTTGTGTTGTAATTGCTGGAGAAAAGGCTAGAGAATGGATCTCATTGCTAGTGGCGCGGTCTAATAGCACGATCACTTTTTTCTTTCTTTCTTTCTTAATCACCCAAAGAATGCCCATCTATTCCATTTTAGTTAATTATCCAAGCAGTGGCGATTTGATAATTTATAGGTGAAATCCATAGCATAACATCAATCAATAAGTAAAAAAAGAGAGTAAGATAGACCAATACACTAAACCCTACTGTAATTTTATCAAGATGGTACGACGAGGTAAGTCGACCCAACACTACCTTGCTTCCATAGTGATAAAACGTTAAGTGTAGAATGCCTTACATGCAAGGAAGAAAAAAAGAAAATATAGATGATATGGGCAACAATACTCTATCTAGAGTGCTCTCCAGTCTAGCCCAACCAAATTGTAATCCATTCAAGTACTTAACTAGCATAGACACTATTCTAGAGTACTCTATCTTGACATAACACGTAAAATACTCTGCTTCTCTTTCGCCCTCGTAGGCTACGGACGCTATCCTCTCCATATTCAACCCCATTGGCTCGTGTAATGCGTGTGCACATGGCTCATTCTGTGCTACAGGATGATCCAGAATTACCAAATATCTGGGTCGATCCTTTACCTCCCTTTGTAATAGCACTTTCTGCTCGTGATTTAGCTGAGCAAATAATATAAGGGCATGTACAACCCACAGAAGGGGGTGCGTCTCCAAACACCTCGAAACTATCATGTAGACAGATGTACAGACAACACATACAACCCACAGACAGAGGATCCGTTTGTGAGCTATTTAATGCTTTGCATGTACCTTGGATCAACTACAAATACATTTGTATATACCATTGTGTGGCTATTTGATAGAACATTCAGTTTCACTTTCATTCAGATATGGGCAGCCGCAGTAACATTCAAACAGCTCTAACAAAACACTACTAAAACAACCTTTTAGGCTGGGAAGTAATATCCATGACATGATATCTAATAGATCAATCAAGGAATATACAATTAAATATACCCCAAGAAAAAAGTGTGGCTAGATTGTATTTTGACATTAAGCAATAAAAGGAGGCATGCTATGATACAGATTTACTCACAGGGACACAAAGGGTAACATTTTTCAATTAACAAGACAAAAGGAGAGAAATAACATAAAGATTGAGGCTTTCCTTAAGCTGGTACGGGACAATATATGGAATATGGCAAGGTGAAGTTTCTCCCAGGTCTTGTTAACTTGCAGATTTGCCATGGTGAATACCTGAAGGATAGTATAGAAAGGCCCTCTTGTTAACTTGCAGTTTGCCATGGTGACAGAAAATTGCATTGAACAAAGACAACAACATATAGAATGTAGTTAACTTGCTCAATTATAAGTGACAACAGGATAGCTCACATTTAACTTGCTCAATTTCACAGACAGAGGCATACTGAAACCATTCAGGTAGCCTAACTGAATATACCCCAAGAAAAAGGCCCTCTTGTTTCACAGTCAGGGGCATACTGCATACTGAAACTGAACATTCACACGCCTCCATCATCTTTGATTCTTTGTCAAGCTTCTTTCCCTTTTTTGTCTCTTGTGCTGTAAGATTGGCAAGTTTTGTAGCCTCAAGCTTCTCAGATGACAGCTTCTGCTGCATTTCCAATATCTTCATGCGGTTTGCATTTGTTTCCTCCTTAAATTTGCTATATCTATCTAATTTGTCCAGATCTAATTTGTTTCCTTGCAACAAATAGTTTGTTAACACAAATACTGAAATTACTGCATAAATGATATGTGCAATCAAGGAATTTAACTACAAGCTGAATGATAGAACATTAAAGATCAGTGACTGAAATTACTGCAATCACAGAGTTCACTGTAAATGTTTTATTTCTGATCACTAATTTGGTTTGCATTTTACATGGCACCAAGTAAAATCGACAGGATACAAGTATACAGATATCACACCAAGTTAAATCCACAGGGCAGTTTATAGGTGTTTATACTAATGATGCATTCAGATGGTGACAGCATTGAAACTAAATCATTGGAATATTGCGATAGAAGTTTGGAGTGAGTACATACCATGCAGCATCCCAAGCTGCCAAACGCCCAAATCCAGGAGAAGAGTGATTTGGATCTTTATCCCTGCATCAAACATAGGTATGTCAAATAGCAGATTATGCATTTTAGAAAGAAAAAAAATTAGCAGCACAGTCACAGGTCTGAATAACAACTACAATGGAAAAAATGGCAGCACTGAATAACAATTCAGAACTGAATAGCAGCACTTTAGAATTCAGAACAATTCAGAACTGAATAACAATTACAATGGAAAACAGGAATTAAACCATAACAAGCATAACAAGCTTTGATTTACAAGATCAAGTGGTTACCTTGAAGGATCCCAAGTTGTTGAACGCACAAACTGAGGAGAAATAGGATCAACACCTCTCAAATCACACCAAGCAGTAGATGGTGAATGGGGAAACGGAAACCCAATGTTTGACGCCGGAGCCGTCGCCGCGCTATGGAAGGCACCTCCACCAGATCCAGTGGTAGCCGTCGCCGCACCATTGCCGCGATGTAGGGTTTGCCCTGCCGCCGCCGTCATCGACGCAGCAGCTGTCGAACCACTCACGCTCTTCTTGTTTGCAGCAAGCTTGCTCTTCCTAGCCTAGGCACTCAACATCGTGGCCGCTGGACGCCGGCGAAAGTGAGGATTTGGGGGAAGTGAGCTGTAGATGGATTTAGGAGGATTTGGGGGAAGTGAGAATGCGGGAAATCAGATGGATTTGGCGCGAAAAAATCAGGCGCGCGCGAAAACGACTGCTCGTGGGCGCGGGATCCGAGCGCGTCGTCGCCTCTCCGCGACGAGCCGTACAACGGAGACGCGCTCGCCTCTTCCGCATCGGAGCACGCGACGTAGTCGTCGCTTCGCGACGCGACGATGCTGCCGTCACCGAGTTGAAGCGGGGGTGTTTCTGCAAAAAACCCATCGAAGCGACGAGCCAAATAGACCCGTTGTACGTGCCCTAATAGAATGAGCTTTCGATTTCAAAAAAAAAACCATTGGCCCCCAATCGAGCCCAACATCAACCTCCTCTCCACCTCTCATCCTTGTACAAGATGCAGCAAGCTAGCAAGGAGATCACCCTCATATATTTTTTCTTCATTCTTTCAGCTAGTAGCATTCTCTCTGCCTTTTCCAGTATACTAGATGACGGGGCGCGCCAATAGCGCGCCTCTTGTACATAGTTTGTTTGATTACATCCTGAAAACGATGCAAGCTTTTGTAGGGCAGAACTTTATGTGCTAAATGAACAAAACAGCATGTATGTAGTCTATTGTTGGAATAAGTCATTGGTTTTTGTCTTCTTGATGAGTGATTCCAAGGTGTTTATACTCGATGAATTCACGTTGATGTTGTCTGAGGACAAAGTGCTCATTTGCAAAGCTGCCATAATAAATAGAATAATAAGTCAGAACATTAAATTATTAGATTTGTAGACCAGTACAAAACTATGTATGTAAAAAAAGGACAAATGAAATGGGATGCAGGATAAACATGATAGCTATTTTAATCAAACATCATTAAATTTCTCTCTATTCTTTCTAGCAATCTTTAAGAGCAACAACATTAAAATCCCTAGCAAATCCATAAACTCATCGAAAGGAAAATGGTGCAGGAAAATTCATAACCACTATTAAAAAGGAAACACAGAATTTTTGTAAAAAGCACAAGAGGTGTAAGCATTGGTAGTAGCTTTCTTATTCTCAACAGTATGACATTGACTCACAACCCAGTTTTTTATTTACTTTTCGCAATAAAGCATTAGAATAGTCATTTCCTTGTAATGTACAAGATTGGTAGCACTATAATGATAAAACCAAAGTTATGCAAAAGACATATTTTTGTGTTTGGCTGAGAAATAATGATAATATTCGAAACATGAAAGAAATATTTTTTTTGGTTAATGAAAGTAACAAGGGTAACACATTTATCAATATATGCCGTGTATGTCATGCCTTCAACTATAGCTGAATTGCTTATCCAAGCATACTTTAGCAATTCAAAGTCCAAAATTATAATTGATATGCGTGATCTACACTATTCACCAGAAGCAATAAAGAATGTTATGAAATAAAAAATAATGATAATATGACGTGGACAGAAAGAGTAGATGGAAGTATAGGTTTTGCAGATTGAAAACTCAACATTTGTGGTCTATGATGCGAAAAGGAGAACAACTGCATTAAAATCTGTTTTTACTCTACATCAATTGCTTTTACTCCACATATTTGATACTTGTCATCAGATAATCGAGTGTTTGACTTTACACCTTAGTTTGCATAGCTGGAAACCTTTCCACAGACAAATTAAGAATAGCGAAAAAAACAATTGGTTATAGGAAGCTTATTAATCTACAAAGAGCTCATCACTCTGAGTTGGTTTCTTTTAAGTAATATTTTCAGTAAGTAGTTTTATGAAATCAAGTAACTTCTTAAAAGAATTTTCCTCCCTGAATGATTTACATTACGTGTTTACTTTGCTACAAAATTACATGTCTCCTGATAAGTTTTTTTAATCTGAAAATCAGCGTTTTCTCATTTTCCAAGTCATGTAATGTAGAAACACGGCTTTTTTGCGAAGTGAACAGCGCCGGCGCACTATTGCCTATCCGACGTGGATAGCGCGAGGAGCGTCCCAGACCGCCACGGTTGATGGTCTCTGATCGATGGGTGCTTCTTAAGAGAGAGAGACATAAAAAGAGGTTGGGAAGTGTAGATCTACACCAGGATGCCATCTCTATTTCAATCTAACATTTTTTCATTTGATCGTTTAGTTCATACCCACAGGACAAAAAGACGAAGGCACCTTAAGGTGAAGGATGCCTCGTATTTCTTGAAGCGTCCTGACACAACGTAAGAGTTAGTTAGATATATAAACACTCTTCAAAGTTTGAATACGGATTTTTTGCATGTCAACCATGTAAATCATGGAACGAGTATAAAAACATCTTTTGTTATTCCTGCCAGTAAACCAGCCTCATGATATGTTCATGGTTTTCAAACGGAAGAAAGATCCATTTATAAGTCAAACAAAGTCAATGAAAACCACAGGATTTCAGGGGCTGAAAACTATCCAGCCATGTGGGCCTTCTCTCACTTTGACCTTTCTCCGAAGTCCGAATCGCTCCTGCCTCCCCTATGGCCATTGGCCCTATTCCAACCGCATCGGATTTTTCCCATGCCCTCGCAGCCATGCTCTCCCCCGTCGGCGGCTGCTGCTACACGTGGACGTCCTCCACCAACGCGGCCGGCGTCCGTTGTCTCCGGCACGCTTCAGATCTAACTACGGTCTGCGGGCATGTTTAGTTTGTTGCCAAATTCAACCTTACCATTTATTGGTCAAGCCAAATTTTAACAATACCAAATTTTTGGCAAGTTGAAAATGTAAAGGTAATGTTTAGTTTGTCACCTTATCAAATATTGGCAAACTTTTGTAAGGAGAAGCTTCTACAATCTTGCCAAAATTCTGTGCGCATTACCAAAATTTGGTAGCAAACCAAATGAAGCCAATTTTTGTCAACTTGCCAAATAATGGAAATGTTCAAAATGGCAACAATCTGAATAGCCCATGTATCTCATCATCTCATCAGTAGTTCGGCTGACTGGAGGCGGTACAGCCGGTGAGGTTACTGCTCCTGAATATTGTTTTTTTAATAATTTGAATATAATCAGTCAAACAGCAGAATGTACACGGCTGATACAAAGTTCTTACCAAACTGAATCTTCGCCGCGGCCAAAAGGGGATTAACAGGGCTAGCAAACGAAGGTAATGCTTTTTCCGAAGCTATTTGTGGGAGAGGAAGCATTGTTGGGCTCCAAAGAAATGCCAGAACCAGCTTGTTCAAACTTCCCTGGTTTCATAGCTTCTTCAAGTTGAGTTTGAGTTAATGGAATATACAAGTGGCCAAAATTTACATACAACATAAAATTATAAGATCACACATTTAAGTAAAAGCAAATAATGGAAGTATGCGAAAAGACATACAGAGTGCATGGAAAAATATTTTTCAAAAGTTATAAACTTTCTTTTGCCATCACTTTGATACTGCAGTTCTTATTTTTGCTACTGAATCCTGCTGAGTTAATGTGCATTGACCAGATTAAGATGTTAGATACCTAGATATTTCTAAAAGGCAATTATATCCCTGGTTTGCCATGTCATCACCACCCTGGTTCTCTCCATGTTCCCATCATCACCTTCGGTTCATTTGCGTAATTGCCTTTTCTGGTGCACCTCAAGTCAAGAAGAAAGGCTGCTTTTACCTTCTCTCCACATCCATGGAGAACAAGAAAAGAAACAAAACCAATAGCAAGAAGTGATATGGGAGTTTCAGGGTTAAGTCAGTACAAGAGGAATCATTGAGGAAGGAAGTTGGGGAGGAAGGCACAGAGCATTCTGGCACTAACGGAGCATGCCAATAGGGATCAGATGGACTGGCAAAGATAGTAATCTCTCTAAAGGATAGATGGCAAAAGGATGAGCTCATGAGCATGCCATCTCTTAGGGCTAAAAAGACAAAGTTTTCACAAACCAAGATGCAGGGCGTATATTCCATATTTATAAAGGAATCAATATTTGTTAGAAAACTTTACGCCTTCAAGTCTTCAATATCAGAGGGCAAAATAATTTTGATGGTGGAGGGCAAAGTTGGAGTACTTTTACAACTATAAGAAGGACTACTACAACCAACATGCTATCAATGGAACACTGGGACAGAAAAAAAAAAAGATAAACTTAGCCGAATTAATTTTTCACTTTTGAGAGAACATTTTCCTTTAGCTGCTGCATATGAAGTAGTTAATTTCCATTATTTGTACAGAAAGAACAATGATGGTTTAGCTTGCATCCATGTACACAATTGAAGCATAAGAATGTAGTGAATAAAATGTCTTGTTCTTACAAAACATACAGCTAGCACAGTGTTGTGGGCAGTGGCACATTGTTTTGTACATGGAAACTGAAGCCAGCACAAACAAACATAAATATAGGTTCCCAAAGGAAATTTATGCACTGTTTAAAGCTAATTGTTTGTTAGAAAAGTGCTATTATCATTTCAACCGACAAACAAAGTGGAGATCAACAACTGGAAGCAGTAATGTTCCTACAAAAGTATAATGGTATGCAACATAAAAACATAAAGTGGATCGTGAAAAAAAAAATACCTGCTGCTTTAGTTGTGAATTATCGATGCCCATGTTAAATGGAGTGCTAATGGGCATTGCTTTATTGTTGTCTTCAGATAGGCCCGCTGTGAGCTTTACAGCAGGACTACGATTGACCACGTCTGAGGATGGCTGACTTTAAATAGGCCTGCAAAGGTTCCATGAATAAAAACCACATGATTCCTGATAAATAATAGCATAGACATGATTGAGCGACATACTTCTTTTGCATAGTAGTTTTATGAGATTCTATGTTGACCAAAGGTGGCTCTTTGGGCATCATGGAAGCTTTATCACCCTTCAGTGTAACAGATAATTCAGCAGGGTCAATACCTCTGCCTTTAACTACCATGACAGAATCAAAACTTTTGTTAAAATATTCTGCCAAATAAACTGTTCCCCTGTTCAAATTTGGACTACTAGAACTGTGCAGAGAGACTTGATGCTGTTTGTGGGGAGCCTGGTTCAATCAATACCACAAACAGAAAAAACTATACCCTTCCATGCACGCATGCATAGGGTGAGCACTGAGAAGGTAGTGCGACAGCACCAGGAGATGAAAATCAAATATAACATGTGCTCCTGGTGTACAGTGCCGTAGTAGCTCACTACCACAAAAGGTGTACCATCTGTTATCCAAGTGGAGCTACCCATCCCCCACAAGAAAAGTTTGCAGCTTGTTGCCATCTTGTACCCAGCTATAGGCCGGATTTTTCTGTACTTTCCTGGATTTCATTAATTTCCTGATCCTGTTTGCTTCATTCCATCTTCCAGTCTCAGCATACAAGTTTATCATCAGAGTATAGTAGCCTGAATGCTCTGGCTTCAACTCAAACAAATGCTCTGCTGCCCATTGTGCTAATTCAATATTTCCATGTATACGGCAAGCCCCAAGCAATGCTCCCCACACATCGGAATTTGCAGGAAAAGGCATGTCTCTGATAATTTCAGCAGATTCAGACAGTTTTCCAGCACGTCCAAGAAGATCAACCATACAAGCATAGTGCATTTGCAGTGGCTCAATATTCCGAGCAAGCATTTGACTGAAGTACTTCTTCCCTTTCTCTACAAGCCCACCATGGCTGCATGCAGACAGCACTGAAATGTAAGATACATGATCATAGTCCACACCATCACTCTTCATCAGATCAAACAATTTAAATGCAACATCAATTTGACCATGCATCCCATATCCCAAAATCATAGTATTCCATGAAGCAACATCCTTCTTTGTAATCTTGTTAAAAATCTTCGATGCAGTAGCAAGCATTCCACCTTTAGTATACAAGTCTAGAAGGGAATTAGCAAGAAAGAGATGGCCACTTAATAATCTCCTTACTAAAACACCATGAATTTCTTTTCCATGCTTAAATACAGCTAAGTTGGTACATGCTGACAGAGCACCCATGAAGGAAACAGCATCATAATCAATTCCTACAGACCTCATCTTCTCAAAAAGAATAAGAGATTCAAAACACCATGGACTCTGTGAATAGCCCAAAATCAAAGTATTGTACGACACATCATCCTTCTCTGACCTTTCAAAAATATTACGGGCCAAGCTCAGCTGCCCGCACTTGGAATACATATCAATTAAAGCATTTGATATGAACAAATCAAACACTAAGCCTCTACGGATTGACCATGCATGGATCTGCTTACCCATCTTTAGAGAGGCCATCCTCGCACAAGCTGGAAGCACATTCACTAGCGTGATTGAATTTGGGCATTCCCCACTTTTTTGCATGTCTATGACAAGCCTGAGCGCCTCAGTCTCAGCTCCATTTTGCACAAGATTTGCAATCATTGCATTCCATGACACCACATTGCGGTCCTTCATTTGTTCAAAGATTGTAGATGCTTTCGCCAAAGAACCAAATTTGGCATACATATCCACAAGTGAGTTGGCAACAAAAATATCCAAGTCCATTGCTCTCTTTATGCTATACCCGTGCACCTCCTTCCCCAAATCAAAATAACCAAGCTCAACCAATGCAGGAAGCAAACTAGATAATGTGATAGAACCCGGCATGACATTATGCTCGGACATTTTCCTAAACATTCTCAGCACATCAGCATAAAGCCCTGCATTAAGGAAGCATCCTATCGCAGAATTCCAAGAAACCTCATTCTGCTCCTGCATTCCATTAAACACCAGCATGGATGCATCGACTTCTCCAAACTTACCGTACATATCAACCAACGCATTCGCAAGGTTTACCGCGGTGTTCAGGCCAACTTTCACCGCAAACGCATGGATGCTCAAGCCAAACACCTCCTCCTGCTCCGCGCCGCAAGCAGGCACGACCGACACCAGGCTAGCCACATTCAGAGGGAACCCGCTCCTCATCATGCTCACCAGCGCCCGCCTCGCGTCGTGGAACATACCATTCACCAGGAAGGCCGAGACGAGAGAGTTCCAGGAGACGACGTCCCACGAGGGCATTTCGTCGAACACCCTGCGCGCGTCGCAGGCCCTCCCGCCGCCGCACGCCGCGTAGAACGCGACGAGCGTGTTGCCCGCGAAGACGTCGGCCAGGTGGCCCCTCCTGAGAGCGGCGGCGTGGAGCTCGAGCCCCTTGTCCCTGTACACCGTACCCTTGTTGTCGGCGACAGCGGCGGCGGCGGCGTGGAGGGCGAAGGGGAAGGTGCGGTCGTCGGGGGGCACGGACGAGCGGAGCATGAGGTTGTAGACACGAAGGGCGTCGTCGGGGAGGGAGGCGGAGGAGAGCGCGCGGGAGAGGGAGTTCCAGAGGAAGGCGGAGCGGAGGCGGAGCGGGTGGTGGCGGAGGACGAGGCGGGCGGAGCGCAGGTCCCCGAGCGCGGCGTACGAGAGGAGGAGCGCGCCCGCGAGGGGCAGCGA
>CM002481.1:13394379-13431653 GCA_000325765.3 Leersia perrieri | reverse complement strand
ATGGCCGGAGGAGGAAAGGGAATGGGTGGGGTGTGACGCGCACGGCGGCACGAATCTCAAAGTCGCGCAACCGCTACTATGCTTGCGCCTCTGGTGGCTTGCCGTTGGAGGGAGTGGGGGCCTAGAGCTCGGAGAGACAGAAGAACATGAACTTGAGCCTTACGCCCGTTCGTTTAACACGCTTCTCAAAATGATTATTCGTGTATTTTTTAAATAAAGTTTATATAAAAGTTATTTTAAAAAATCAGATAAATTAATTTTTTAAGTTTTTAATAGTTAATACTCAATTAATCACGTACTAATGATTTATCTCGTTTTGCGTGCACAAATAATCCAAACATCCCCTGCAGGATCAAACGGGGCCTAAGTCTTAAAAAGAACTCGGATAATTAATCTTTTGCCACTCTTATGGATTAGATGGCATATAAAATACCAGCCGGTCCCGTTTGTCATAAAAACAGTTAAAGTGTTATCCATTTCTTCCAGGAACAACTCTTTTAAAGAATCTAAAACAGGTCCATAGACCTTTTTAAGAATTTGTTATTCATCCGCAAAGCTATTTTTTTAACATGCGCTACTTAAAATGCTTCCTAACAAAATGGAAAACTGTAGAAGAGTATTGTACTGCTGCCTGCTGTCACTTAAGAGTTAAGAGTTCAAAGAGAGAGAAGAAAAAAGGATATCGCGAAGGCCGGCCACGCGCGCGTGGGGGCCTACGCTGACGTATGCGGCAGGCAGCACGCGGCGGCTCCTTGTAAAAGACATCACGCTCTCACCATCCTGAAACAGTACACGCCGTCCTCTTGTAGAAACTCTCCTCCTGCCTGGGCAGATGTATTAACTGAAGTCCTTTGTTCATGGCTCTTTTCCACTTTACACCGTTTACTTGGCTGCAATTACGCACTTTCCATCGTCCGTTCCACAAGGGTACTTCGAGTTCGAAGTTCGAACGCTCTGTTTTCACGAGGGAAATCGGCCCATATTTTTCTAATAAAGAATTAATTTTGATCTTTACTTCAAGAAATCTACGGTATATTATTATAAAGATTACAGGACTATAATTCACAGTTTAATTAAAGAAGAAGATCAGTACTAAGACCATCCTAGAAAAGAATCACCCATAAAAACAATCTTTGTCTTCCTCAAAAACGCGTAGTTGATATTATGTCACAACTATTAGTTACTATTAATGCTTAATTTATACTTTTGTGTTTGAGTTTTTTGTTTGGCTTCAAAAACTATTGTAAAATCCCCCCCCCCCAATATACTAGTATAGAGGATATTTTTCTTTTTTTAATCTAATTAATGCATGCCTCTAGTTAATTGACGTATAGTTGTTCTAGATTGACAAAAGCTCTCGTTTCTCGGCATCAACGATTGAGGAAGACAAGGATTAGGTCGTTTAAATTCATTATCTTAAAAAAGAAAATAAATCGACAAACTTCTAAGCGCGCCAAAGAATGTGACGCTTACATGCTGTGGCCAAGATCCCGAGTCAGTGGTTCATTTTTATTTTTCAATACACAAGAAGGACCAAAGTGTAAAGATCGCTTAACAAACATAACCTAATCCAGCGCTGCGCTGCTTATCGCCGCTAATCCCGAGCAGGGGACGGGCCGACGGGACGACCGTGCGCGGTGACGGGCGTAGTTAACGAAAAAAGCCAAGCAGGAACACGACGGACGCAACCAAAGGAGCCAAGGACGGACGGACGCACCCACTCCACCACCTCTCCTCTCTCCAAAGACGACGACGAAGAAGCACACAGAGAAAGGGAGAAGGAAAAGAGCTAATCGATCGGCGGAAAAAAGAAGTCTTGTTTGCTTCGCCTGCAAGATATCCCGTCCGCCGCCCTGTGACCTGGTAAGAAATTAGTCTGCCTCCGCCAGCCCGAGAGCTTAATCATGGTCTGCTTATTGATTCTGCTTGTGTTGGATGGATTGGATGGGTGGTTCTTTGATTTGTCTGGGATGGATGGAGTTGGGGCTTGTGTTCTTCGGTTCTTGGGGGAATTGGAAAGGGTCTTGAGTGTTTTTTTTATTCTATCTCTGGGTTTTTGGGTTGAATTAATGTCGCTTTCTTGGTTCATCCAGTCGTCATCCACGGAGGAGACTAGCTGACTTGGTATTAATCTTGTGGCCTTCGCTTTTGGTGGTCTGAGATTGATTGATGTAGCAGTTTATCTAGTTTCATGTTATTAATTGAGTCTGTGTTATTCGGAAGCCGGATTGTTCAGTTTGATAGCCATGTGATGTGATTTGATCATTCATCTTTAGTGTAGATGGTACAGTAAACCAGTGGTGAAGATGATATCAATTTGATAAGGAATCATCTGTCTTATTATCAATACATACTGAATGTTCATGTACTAATTACTTGGCCAGACTTGGTGTACCTTGGCGTCGTTTTAGGATTTAATGAGAGGTTCTGGTAGGTTGTTCACTTGCTTTTCGTATACGAGCAGAGCCTTTGACAAAAATGCCAGTACTCCATTGATATCAAAATACTTCATGACATGCAATGCTTGATAGTTTTTTCAGTTCTTAATGAGGGAAATTAAGAAGATGTCTGGACAAGAACTTGAGCTAGCTGGCTAAACCTCACTTAATCATGGTGCATTTATTTTCTTAAAAAAAGGAACTTGCTTTTGTTCCTTTGTTTTCTTGAGAAAATATGATTTGGACACTAGGGTTGGTTGGTAGGGCGGCTGCTAAATTACTGCAGCCATGAAAAGTGGGTTGATGTCAATCAGTGGCAATGATTAATGCCAAATAGCCTCAGTGATTTGTAAACATCTACTAATACAATTTTTTGGTTTCTTCATTTTATTCTGGATAAGTGGATATGTACCAAATATTATTATATGGGAAAAAATCTGCTTAATTTTATTTATATATATGATAAGTTTTAAAGTTATTTGAGCTGATTCCTCTCTTTATCTTCTTGAAAAAATGTTTATAGGAGGAAATCTCGTGATCAAATTAAAAATTGGGAGTGGAATAGATTAATCTTGCTGAACAAAATAGTCCAGGAGGAAATAAACAATTTATACCGCTACCATGGAAGTTCTTGATAGCAACGGTCATGGGATTGCCAAAGAGTCAGCATCAGCTCCTGTTGAGAATCCAGATTCATCATTTGAAACGCAAAAAAGCTTGTCGAGCAATTTGTCAGAAAACATGGAGAAGACTCCTACAGATCATATTGTATCCTCATCACCAGATATGTTGTCTCAGTTGAAATCGGATCAGGAATCTGATGATTCTTTGAAACATAAGACAGACCTTCCTACTTCAACAAGTACTATTGAAGCGAACAATATATCTGAAAATGGTTTGACCGACCAGAGCACCGTGCCATCAGATGAATCAAAATCAAAACAAAACAAGATGAATCCTGATGAGAACATTGCTGCCACCACAAACAAGAAAGCAGAAACAGAGGCGAGGCCTGAAAGTCCATGTAGAGGTCTTGTGGACACTGCTGCACCATTTGAGTCAGTCAGAGAGGCTGTGACCAAGTTTGGAGGAATTGTTGATTGGAAAGCATACAGATCTCAGACACTAGAGGTAATGTTGATTTGTTAAAACTGCACATTTGAGGAAATTTGATCATGGTTAAAGATGCAAATTTGTCATGTTTCATATGCATTTCAATCAATCCATGCCATTACAAAAATAAAGTTTGTTTTCATGAGAAACAACAGGGATCATAATATAATTCTGCTCACTCTTCAATCAATAGAAATGTCAAATTTTCATCATATAGACTATTGTTCAAGGAATTTGCATTTTTTTGCAGAGGCGCAGGGTCATGCAACTTGAACTTGAAAAGGCTCAACAAGAAATTCCACAATTCAAACAAGATTCTGAAGCTGCTGAGATGGCCAAGTTACAGGTAATTGAGGAGCTAGAAAGAACTAGGAGACTTGTAGAGGAGCTGAAACACAAGCTGGAGAGAGCAGAGATTGATGTGGACCAGGCAAAGCAGGATTCTGAACTTGCACAGCTGAGGGCACAAGAATTGGAGCAGGGGATTGATGATGAAGCTAGTGTAATAGCCCAAACTCAATTGGCAGTTGCTAAAGAAAGACATCAAAAGGCTGTTGAAGAACTGAAGTTAGTCAAGGAGGACATGAGATCAACACATGAAAGGCATGCTGTTTTAGCTACTGAAAAGGATATAGCAGCCAAAAAAGCCGAGGAAGCTGTTTCTGCTGCAAAGGAGACTGAGAAGCGAGTTGAGGAACTCACTTTAGAACTTATCGCAATCAAAGAGTCTCTTGAGTTGGCCCACACTGCGCATCACGAAGCAGAAGAACACAGGCTTGGGGCAGCTTTGGCAAAAGAGCAGGATTGCCTAGCTTGGGAGAAGGAACTGCAGAAAGCACAAGAGGAGTTGCAGCAACTCAACATGCAACTTGTATCAAAAACTGAAGTGCAGTCCAAACTTGATGAAAATATGCTCAAGCTACATAAGATCAGTACTGAGCTGGCTGCCCATACGGAAAACAAATTGAGTGAAGAAGCTGGAGTAGCTGAGGACGGTTCTGACGAGGCTAAAGAAATTAGCAGGTCAATCAAGCGAGCTCTTACGTCAATAAGAAATGAACTCGAGGGAGTTAGAGGAAATATTGAAAAAACGAAAGACGAAACCAACTTAATAAAAGCTATTGCAGAATCACTTAGGTCAGAGCTGGATAAGGAGAAAGCTTCACTTGTTACATTGCAGCAGAGAGAGGGTATGGCATCCATCACAGTTTCTTCTCTTGAAGCTGAGCTCAATAAGACGAAAGAAGACATAGAGATGGTGCACATGAAGGAAGCAGAAACCCGTGAAAAAATGGTGGAGCTTCCAAAGATGCTGCAGCAAGCAGCTCAGGAGGCAGAAGATACCAAGGATGCAGCTCATTCTGCACAAGAAGAACTGAAAAAGGCAAAAGAAGAGGCCGAGCAAACCAAGGCTGCTGCTGTGACTGCAGAGATCAGGTTACGCGCTGTTCTCAAAGAAATAGAAGCCTCTAAAGCATCTGAGAAGCTAGCACTGGTGGCAGCTCAAGCATTGCAAGAGAGCGAGGAGACAAGTAGGGTTGAGGATTCTCCTAGGACAGTTACACTTCCCATAAGTGAATATCATTCTCTAAGTAAGAGGGTCTATGAAGCTGAAGAGCTTGCAAATGAGAGGATTGCCGCAGCTTTGGCGCAAATAGAGTTGGCAAAGGAGTCTGAAACAAGGAGTCTGGAGAGACTGCAAGAAGCATTCAAAGAGATGAGCCAGAAGAAGGTTGCTCTTGAAATAGCACTGGAGAGGGCTGAGAGGGCAAAGGAGGGAAAGCTTGGTGCTGAGCAGGAACTGAGGAAATGGAGAGCAGAACTTGAGCAGCGTCGGAAAGCTGCAAAACATGTATCTAATCCTTGGAGTCCTGCACCTATAAAATTGCCTGAACAGAAGGGCTCGTACCAGGAAGACGATGCAGTTCTTACTGAACCAAAATCAACCATGTCAAATAATGGCATTGATGACTTTGTTACTGACCAGAAGTTAAGGAAAAAGAAATCATTCTTGCCACAAATGTCCAACCTTTTGTCTAGAAAGGCACAGACTTAGGACTTGTATGTTTGTTCCTGTACAGGCACATCTTACTGTACATTCTACAATGCAAAATTGTAAGTGGTGTATTGAGTATATAAGTTATTGTTATTTTCCATAACCATGTCATGTGGTGTGGATACCCTGAGGGCATACTGTATGCTTTTGTATGATATTTTTTGAGAATGTTGATATGGTAGTTTGTTCTTTCCAAAACTCGGAAGCAATATGTTCGTCCAAATTGTCAATTGTGAATAAAAAAACACTAAGTTTGAATATGTGATTCAAGTCATGCAACCTATATGGCACTACAACATCAAACAAGCAGAATGCCTCTGCATATGTTTGTCCACAGTCGAAGGCTCGAAGCAGGCTTGGATCTACTTTGTTTGTGGTTCTCTGTGGATCAGATGGGGTGAAGGGAGACAACGGTTTGGCTTCTGAAGTGATCTTTTGAGTTTTCTCTGTCAGCAGAAGAAACACTGCTGTAAAAGGGAACACACATGGACGTATAGAACTAGTATAGACAACTAGCATCGGATAACGAATTAAGATCATCCGGATTCCAGAATTGTACCCTGCAAGTCTGCAACATTTTTTGTCCATTTTAGAAGAAACACTGCTGAGAATTGTAACCGGAAATTTTCTTCCAACATCTTAATAAAATTGGTCGGCCTTCGGCCGATCCGGCAAAAAAAAAAAATGCAGGTTGCATGTTTTTGGGAAGTCAGTCAAGACAGAATCTGCTACCCAACCAAAATGGTGTTTATCAGCAAGCTCACTACACTTTCTGTGGTTCCATTCTTATCTGGGATGCAAAGCATAATACTAATGCCACCAAAGTGCAAAAATAAACACAAAATAGCTAGGCAGGCTAGGCAGAACAAGGTAAAAAGCACAGCATCGGCTCAGGGGCATATTTACAAGTTAATCAAGCACATGACAATCAGAGAAATTCATATGACTGAATGAAACACAGCTCCAGGAACTCAGATTATTATTCAGAAAAGAAACGAAGTGATTGTTTATAAACTCAGATGTCTATCTGAAACTGGATAAAGAAAAAATTCAACCACAAACTTTTTACTCAGACCGCATGAGGACTGCAACAAAATAAAAATATCCTGCATAAAGTAGTGTCTCAAAGCCTTGAACCGCTACTCTATGTTCAAAATTAATGTGTGATCTCAGCTCTAGTAAGACTATATGAGAAGGTACCGTAATAAAATATCACAAGAAAGGATATATTTCAGCGAATCCTACCACTTTTTGCTACATCATGCACCTTTTCCAATTAAAGTATGGACAATGTTTCCAACAAGTCAGGCAATAAATTGAAGTGTCCCAGAAATTCTGAATCCCTACATCTATATCCAAAAGACATACTATTAGAAATCACCATATGATATTATAAAAGGTTGTGATGACTGAGGTCATTGGCTGACATCCCCATTCTCATTGAAAAAAAAAAACACAGTTCGTGCTGAAATTAATACTTTTCAGTTTAGACTACTGATAAAAACAATATGAGATATGTGACTTAATCAACTTGGGAGGTAGGACATGCAGAATAATAGTTCATAACATGTGCATCTTTATGCAAGCATAAGAATCAAATGTCCCAAAACTGCCAGGTGACTTCACTCCAAGTCAGGAAAATATGATAGCATTATCCTTCAGATGATTCAGATAAGTGAAGGGATCCAACATAATGCAACAAACATATTTGAAGGTGTTTCTCAAGATAGATGGGGATATAAATAGCCAGAAGTAAAGTTTATTTCTCTCTTGATGCATGGAATAAACCAGTATAAAAGGAGCCATTGCAACCTTCAACACTCCATGGTTCTACCAAAAACACCAGCTATGAAACACAGAGCACTTCTCAATCCTCATCCTGCGACACTTGATGAATTCAAGAAGTGGCTCAAGAAGTTTGACACCAACAATGATGGTCGGATAAGTGGAGCTGAGCTCCGCGAGGCCATTCGCAGCCAAGGTTTTGGTCTTAGTGTTTGGTGGAAGGGTATTGTGGCTCTTTATCAGGCTGACAAGGATAGAAATGGCTACATAGATGAATATGAGATTGAGAATCTTGTCATCTTTGCCCAGAAAGTTCTGGGCATTAAGATTACTGCCTGGTAGTTCCATAGTCTCACTATTGTACTACTTATGTATGGAGTTACTACTTTTATATATAGCTTCGACTTTGGCAGGCAACAACATGGGATGATGCGCAAAGCAGGAAAATGTGTACGTGCAGTTACTAGTATTTCTGTGATAGTATTTTACTTTGATAATGATAATGAATAGATGGTGAAACTAAATCCCTTCATTCTTATAATGTTCATTATAATTCATATTGCCTATTCAGGTGACAGTTGCTTATCTCTTTCTAATTTGAGCATGCCCATTCTTCAGAGAAGTTCAATTGTATTTTGTTGTTCACCAAATTTAGGCTTTCCATGATCTACTAATTTTAAGAACATTCAGCAAAACTGCATGATGTTCATTAATGGAGGCAAATATACAAAATGACCGGTACAAACTTTAGAATTGTATTATAATTCAATACTTCCATAAAAAGGAATAAATACATGTTAGAAAATTTGAATACAATAATACAGCTATGGCATTGTGGTATGAACACAATAAGTATGTTAGTTATGGGCCACATGGATATACACGGGGCAAAGAACTGGATGTACAATTCCATTTAAAAAGGGAAAAGAAAGAAATGGTCGTATTGAAAGAACCAACAACGGGGAAACATCACATGAGACATTGGGAAAAACATGAATAATCTTATGATTACTTACCACATGGCATGACCTGTAAAAGTTTTGGCCTGAACTAAAAGGGATTTGTGACTGGTATTGCCATGTGACATGAGCCAGCACACCTTATGGCCACTGGTTCATTTGGACATAGGGATCACTTGCTGTCTCTTCAAATAAATTGACTGCATCTACAGAATAACTCTGGTGCTTCAAATAAACGACACCATATATCTTTGTCATCCATACCAATGACCATTTTGATCTTTCAATATAAGTGAAGTTAGTGGCGAGACTTCTTCAATCTGTCTACCAATGATCGGTGGATGGCAATACATCATCATGGAGAGTCTGGTTCATTTGCTAGAGGTGTTGTTAGTGTCTTAGTGATATTAGTATGTATTCACTGAAGTATAGAAGATTGTTGAAGGCTATTTGAGCATAGGTTGGATTGTCGATTGAGAATCTGGAAATTAAAAATGGAAAAGGATTTAACAATTATTGTCCTAGTGCAAAGGCTTAAAGTCTCTAAATGAAGACATTCGTACTTGTCAAATGTTGCTTTCCTTCCATAGCCTCCTTTTTCAATTGGCAGGATGAGCATAGAAAAGGGCCACCCCAAGGATCAACTCTTGAATGCCTCGGAATGTTACCGTGAACAGATATACCCTCACCAGGTTTCATCTCCAATTGGCAGACTGCACAATCATGCAGCTTGAACATATTTCCTGTCGGATAATTTATTTTTAACCTGTAAACAAGTCATGAGAGTTCAGTCTACAATTTCATGAAATTATATGCATATTTACATTCCTTGGAAAATCTTAGAGGCCAAAATTTAGAACAAAACTATAGCCAAATTTGGGGAAGACTGATGACCTTAACTTTAGAAGTTATTTGTTTTCGCATATGTAACTATATGAAGAAAGGGGGAGAGGGGACCTTTTCACTATTGAAAGTAAACTGAGTCAACTGACAAATTGGTATAATGGCAAATGAAAATGATGTCTAAGAAATGTGCATCTACCATAATATATATTTAAAAAATGAAATGCAAACCTTTGAGCAAGCATTGCAGAGCCCTCCTCATATATTTCCTCCACGACATCAGGTTCTAGACATCCCCTGTCCATCTGATCCTCAGCCAGTTCATCAGATGGTCTCCGACGGAACAAAGCTTTAATTCCTCCTTTCCCATGCTTCTTCAATGGAGGGCTCAACTTTTCTGGAGGTAATATGTCAACTACAATGCAAGTAGTATCATCTCGTAGTCCCTTTGAACCCACAGCTTCCTACATGAGAAAATCATGACCCATAAGAATAACTTAAACATACATTACGGGAAATCCATAAATATACACCTGAAGTGTAAACAGATTTCAATACTTTAACAATTCGACTAGCAGCAGCTTCAGCTGGCAGTCCCCTGGTGTAGTTAAGAGCTTCCTGAAAACGCAATGCATCCCAGACACCGTCACTAGCAATGACAAGCCTTCCTCCAGCATTAGACAACTGCAACAAGTTTTGATGCATAAGTCCCATATTTATTATGATCAAGAGGTACACGAGTTTATGAAAGCCTGATACACAGCAGTTCTTAGTTGTTGGTATCAGCTATTAATATGAATGATAGGGCATAATCTTTCCCGCAACTGTGCTGCCATAGAAGGAGTATATGAATTGCATACCTTTACTTGCTTCACATGTGGGACAGGAACTATAAACTCTCCAACGTCAATATCACCAATTGACCTTGATAAACACAATCCGCCTGGCCAGCATCTGAGTGGACCAATCTGAAATGAGTGCAGAGGAAAATAAAGTGAATTCAGAACTAACCTTGATATTATCATGCTTTAACTTGCACAAATAAGATGAACACATCGAAGAGGGAGAACAAATCAGAAATAAACTGAATGACCTAGCAGATGATTGTTCACTTAGTAACTGATAACATCATAAACAAAAAGAACATACCCCAGCCCCTCCAGCAATATTTATTCTCCCAACATCACCTCCACTTGCTGTTACACGTTCTACCCTGCAATTGCATAATTATGTAAATAATAAATCCGAGGTTTTTTAGGCACAAAACTAAGCGTGGTTGTATGACTTACTCCTCCTCATTGGAATCGAGGCGATGATCAGCTGACAAAAAATATACTGTACCTTCAGCAGATTCCAGGATACAGCGGGAATCGCCAACAGATGCTACAGTGACAACCCACCCATCTATTATAACAAAAGTCACAGTAGTCCCTGAGCGTGCCGCTGAAAACATCGTAACAATCAATTTAGACTGCTATGCAAGTGTATAATAATACTGATCATGTGTACATTTTTTAGATAATGGAAATGGTTGATCATGTGTACATAAGTCAGAAAGGTATTTGCCAAAATTTACATGCACAAGTACATAAATAACCTATCCCCTCAAAAAAAAAGTACATAAATAACCTCAGTGGATCTTACCAGCTTAGTGAAAGAATAATACCTTTTGTTTGGAACTCCTTATCTGTCTTAACAAAACCTGCAACGAGCGCCCTTGGCAATGCGGTTGTCCACTCCTCACTTGTAAGATTTGGAGGAATAGCAGCCAACACATTGTTCAAGAGATTCTCCCTGGTGTATATGGCAGCCGCAGATCCATTGTGGCCATCGAAGATCTTAAGTGAAGAGGACAGAATAAATAATTGAAGTAAGATCAGCAGCCACTTTAGTAGGCCTAACGCAAGTTCAAAAATGAAAACAAGCAGTGAGACTTTAGTCCAGCACTTTATCACATAGTATTATTGCATTGTGGGTTGGATTTACCATCTATGGTGCAATATTTTATTTTAAAAGGCCATGTTAAATTTATCGACAGTTTAGTAGGACCGAGATTATAAATTATAATGCCAACTGTTGGAAGCCTGATAGATATATTCACAGTAAAACCGCCTTTGAATATTCCTTAACCACTGGTCTTCTGACCACCGAAATAATAGACATAGAAACAATCAAGGCAAGTAAAATATTTAGCTGACATATGTCCCCCATGTGACTTGATGCAAACACACCGCGAAATCAGGCTGACATATCAATCATGCTACTCTACGCAACAGACAAATAACAAACTAACCCACCATGTTAGGCACAGAGATTGACGATGGGAAAAAAACAGACCTTTTTTTCCCTGAAAAAAAAAGCTTAACAGAAAATGCCGAGAACTGATAATCCTAGTTAGGAATTATGAATGAATACCCGACTCCCAACACCAACAAAGTTTCCAGTCTATCCATCTCAAATCAACCGCATTACCGCAACAAACACGCAACAGCAACAAAACCAATATGCCAGCGCAGGTCAATGCTATCTATGGGACACATGAACGAAACACACGCATCCATTGAGGCATTACCGCAAACACCGAGATGGTGTCGTCGTCGCCGGCGCCGGCGCCGCCGCTCGCGTCGTCACCACCGTCACCCACCTCGGCCGGATGACCAGGGCGGCGGCCGCACTTGGGCAGGAGGAAGGTGAAGTCCTCCCCTTTCTTGCTCTTGTTCGCCTCGCCGAACAGGAGGTCCGGCTTCTCCACCTTCTGGTTGCACAGCTCCCGCTTCAGGAGCACGGCAAGCGGCACCCCCGACCCATCCACCTCGCCTTGCACCTCCATGGATCGACCTCTCTCTCACCCCCAAATCCCCCCAACTGCAGATAAATCGCTCGGACACGGATCTGATACAGGATTCTCCGAAATGCCCACAGAAATTTGGCCGAATTGGGCGAAGAAAGAACTCCCCTTTCCAGGCGCGCCCAAATCCCCAACCAAATTGATGGCAAATTTCCGCCGCCTAACGCAGCATGGATCCCCCACAAGAACTAGGCCGCCAATCCAAGAAACGGCATGGGAATGGGCATCCACCGAAAGTGGGACGGGATCGATCGCTCAAATCCAAGAAACGCACAGCCCGGCGCAAGAAAAGCCACTACTTTTATCTCTCGGAGACGAGCGCGACCGGGCCGGCACGGAGTGGGCGGCAGCGAATGCGATCGCGAGGAGGAGGAGATGGAGATTTGGGGAGGGGAAATCGAGATTAGCTGTACAGAGAGAGAGAGAGAGAGAGAGAGGAATTAGTTAAAGCCGTTATTGGAATGGAAGCGCGGGAGCTTAACGTGCGCGCCAGGAAGAAAGAAGAGCAGGCAGGATTGAGCTGTCAGATTAACACTAGCTTATTACTACCATTCAGGATTATAAATATTGGATTAGTAATGTGTACTACTACTATCTAGTTTCGGTTTTTGTAATGTCTTAAAAATAGAATACAGTTTTAAGGTAGAAGCTTTCTACCTTGTTGAAAAGAAAAAGGTACCAAAATGTAGCTGTATGTGTTTCACCGAATATTTATGCGTATCTTGATCGATGGATCGTAAGTATCTGGAGGGATGTTTTGTAATGCATTTTGCATTTAAAATCAGTATGTTGGTGTCATCCAACGATTATGTTTTGTTTGGGTTGAAACTCTCTGTTTTACGTGCATATCTTGACAATGCACCTTGAAAAGACCAAGTCGATATTAATCTCATCCTGTCCCTTTCGTCCTAAAAATCCTTCTAGCTTGCTTTTGTATAGTTTTTTTTTTCTTTTCAAACTTACTTTTATATAGTTGGGTTCATATGTCTGGTAATACCTGCCCATCGAATTTGCAATACTACTTCCGTTTCAAATTTCTTATTGTTTTGAGCCAGTCTGAGTCAAACACGTATATCTTTAACCATTAATTTATGAAATTTTGTGAAATTTAGCAATATGTGATATTATGAAAGTATTTTCTCGTGGTGAATCTAAAAATATAAATCTTACAATATCAACTTATACAAGCTTATAGAAATTAATAGTTAAAGATGAAAAGTATTGAGCACTTTTATGGTACCCAATAGTTAAAGATGAAAATATCAACTTATACAAGCTTAAAAAAGGAATTTCATAGGGTAGAAAAGGACACTTTAGGAAATTCGTAATTAGATACATCTCGTGTGAGGATTTAGTCGGTCATGTAATCCCTCTCTCATCGCTCTCAAATTAATCGTTCGATACTCATCAAAAGAACATATTTATCCTTTTAAATTTACACTACAAGTAGGTACACGGATTAATCTGCACCGTTAGATCGAATATATTGCTAGTATATACTAGCAGTCTAGTAGTATTGGGTACCATAAAAAAAGTATGAAATATTTTAACTTACAATAAATTAAAAATGACAAGAAGTAATATGAAAGGAAGAGAATATTTGAGATGGTCTAGCGCTTCAAGGTTACTTCTACATGTACGGATGTAATTTGATGATGACTTCAAGTTAATTTCAATTCTCAGTTTGACGCAAGTAACCTTGAAGCGCTAGACCATTTTAGTTGGGAGCACTGTTATTTCCTGTCGGAACTCGTGATGGTACCTACGGAGAGCTAAAAAATGATTTGGTTTAACATGGTTTCATACCTGGGCTTACTTTTTCTTTTTGCTGGGTGGGCTTAATATACAAAGCATGGTTTAATAGGGCTTCAGAATGGTTATATGATAAAAAGCCCATCAAAACCATTATACTCAGCCCAAAACATCCCGCTCCATCATCCCTCGTGGGCCCAACTGCACATACAAGCCGCTGCGCGTTCGCGCATCTGTAAAAAATACGTAAACGCCTCGCGAAGGCGGAAACTTAACAGTCCCTCTTTTAAACGGACGCGCGTTGGCCGAGTGGATAACCCCGTTAAACCCCCGGAATGCCGCTCCTCGCCCTCGCCGCCGCCGCCGTCGCCTCGGCGGTCGCGCCGCCGCCGCCGCGGAGAGCGCGGCCCCTTACCCAGATGCCGCTAACGAGGGGACTAGCCCTAACTGTGGCCCGCTGCGCCCCCTCCCCTTCTGCTCCCCCGGCGGCGGCGGTGGAGGCGGAGGAGGCGCAGCAGCCAGCGAAGCCGCGGCCGCGGCGGTACCCGAGGCAGTACCCCGGGGAGGCGGTGGGCGTCGCGGAGGAGATGCGGTTCGTCGCCATGCGCCTCCGGAACCCGAAGCGGACCACCCTCAAGGGCGATACGGGGGGTGATGAGGTGGGCGATGGCGTGGGTGGGGATGCGTCGGCGTCGGAGTCGGATGAGGAGGAGGAGGAGGACGAAGAAGAGGGGATTGAGGAGGAGGAGGATGGAGAGGGGTTGGAGGGGGAGTGGATGCCGAGCATGGAGGGGTTCGTCAAGTACCTTGTCGACAGCAAGCTCGTCTTCGACACCGTCGAGCGGATCATAGCCGAATCCACCGATGTCGCCTGTGAGTGCCCCGCCAATTCCCTCCTCCCCCAATCCCAACATACCACCATTCCTTCCTTCAGTCTTCAATGCAGCTAGAATTTCCTCATTTTTCATTAGCTATAATGTTTAGAGTGTATATATGACTAGTTGGTAGGATGGTAAAATATGTCGGTAAGGACATATCTGGGGACACATGCTACTAGATGATAGTATTATTATTTATTTTGCTCACTCGAGTGTGCCGTGAAGCAATTTTTTCGGCAATGTTTAAGGTTGCGATTGTTTAGTGGAACTTGACTCATGGTGTGAAGTTGTTATTCGACATTAAAACTGTATAGATTTTAATGTTGGAAGACATTTACTTCCAAATGGTGTAAGGTGCACTTTAGGACAGTGGCATGTTCTGTGCGTGCAGCAATCATCCTATGGTTCATTCCTTGCTAAATTTAATAGAATGTAGGCACAAAATGTATGCTTGTAGCAATTGTATTATTATATACTCAAATTCAGTCATGTATTTTTCATACAGTTCACTAGTATGCATTGTTTTTTAAGCACAAGAAATGATGGACAAATTGAAATGGGATGTAATTATTGGAGTAAGTTTAGAAATGAGATAATCTACTCCACGCCATTGAGTTTGTACTAGTTCAACAATTTTTCATTGACTTTCTCCCTTTCTATTCCTATAAATTTCGTCAATTATTTTTTCAATATGCAATTAGACCAAATATTTTTTTGAAATGCTGAAAATACGATTAGATATGTATAATAACAATCGATTAACTTGGGAGAATTTCCAAAAAGTTATAAAATCTTTTGTGTAGTCTCCTTAAATGACGTATAAGTAGATTATTTGTATTAAAAACAGCAACAAAAAATAAATTCTATGCAGCATATAACTGATAATTTTATTGTATAAAAACTGAAAAAGTAGTATTGCAAAACTTTTAAAATTTATGTACAAACTTCCATGCCGTGCAAGGAGGTTGCACAAATGTTTTCATATTTTTTTGAACTTCTGATGTGATTAATCAATTGCCAGCCTTTATGTCTATTAGGGCATTTTTGAAGAAGAAAAAACCTGGGCTAATGGCACATTGTGGAAACATTAATAAACTTGGTGGCATAATATAGGAATGTACAATGTCAATGAAAAATTATTGAACCAGTACAAACTCAATGGCATAGAGTAAATTTTCTCTTTAGAAATGGTGGCTTCATGTGCAAGTATTGCTCATTAACTTAGCAAGGTGACAGGGACTCGACTAGGATCATTTGGTGGCTTCAGGTGCAAGTACTGCTCAATAATATCGCCTGCTTTCTGGTAAAATGTTCCATTAGTCAAGTTACCCCTCCACCTTGGGAAGTTAATGAGCAGTGCTTGCACTTGAAGCCACTATTTCGAAACTTACTTCCATGTTTCCATCCCATTTCAGTTTGTCAATAATCCTTTTGTCCTTAAATGAAAAAAAGACAATTGCATTAAAGTATACAGTAATACAAGGCAAAATCTGCTACAGGGCACTCGAAAAGTGTGGTCTTTGCTACTAGTAGACATCACAAGTGTTTGTTTTTATTGGGAGACACCGAAAGATTGTGATATTTTTCAAGTAGACACTGAGGCCATTAAAATATCATTTCCAGTTGACTTGGACACAGAATTTACATAAATAACCTTCACTGCTACTCCTTTCACACATGGCATTTCTAGTCTCGTCTCTTTCCTCTCCTCCATCCGCACACGGCAGCGATGGGGGAGCACATCCGTCAATGTGGCGGTATAGCGCGCATGCTGGTGAGGTGGTGAGGATGAGCGGTTGATGGGTCTAGCAACCCCCAAGGATGTCGCCAGATCTGGCAACGCTAGGACTAGGGACCAGCAACTGCCACATCTGGTTGACCTCTTGAGCTCTGCGTCTGCTCCATTTTCCTTAGCACCAGGAAGGGAGAGCCTCGCGCCTCGCCCCTGTGGTCCTCTGCCGCAAGAGAAAAGGAACCATTGTCGGGCATGGTTGGTCCGCTGGATTGGAAAGGAGAGAGAACATAGCTATGCAGGAAGAATGTGATTTCCTCATGTCGACCGGCTGGCAGCCACACAAACATCGGTACCCAGGATGCCATTTACATGGCGCTAGTTTGCTGGACTTTCTATCTGCCTTATGAAGACTATGAACCAAGGAAATCTCATAGGTAGGGCCCACCTGCAAGGAGAAGAGAGATCAACACTACGGGTCCTGATGCGCAAAATAGACATTTCTCCCCCTAACTAAACAGAAAATAATATTTTAATGGTCTAAATGCCCATCAGCAAAATATCACAAATTTGCAGTGTCTTCTAGCAAATCCAAACTTTTGTGGTGTCCACAGCTATGACCACGCTCTTTGTGTCATGTAGCAAATTTTGCCATTATAGCCAGCTTTAGTCGAAACTCAAAACAATCACACAGCCATACATTCTCCTTATGTTAATGAAAAAAAGTTAAGCTATATTTAATTGAACAATGCACAACAATACATTTTCTGCAATAATACAGCCATACATTCTCCTTATGCCTGGATATAGCCATACTGATTTTAAACAAATATACAACCATACATTTTGTGCATATATTCTAGTAAATTTAGAAAGCAATGAACCATACATCCTTTACATTAACAATCAACCAGGTATACAACCATACGTAAAACCACATTGCACTACCTGTGGGAATGCATGTCTGTGATCCATCGCCAGAACCTGTTGCAGGCGTAGCTCCCCTTCTGTCACCCTTTCCAGCAATTGTCAGTGGTGCGGTGGCCATCCATCTGAGTGTAGCATATGGGGCAGGCCGGCAGGGGCGCAAGGCAGCAGGGGCTAGGGGAGGAGGATAGGAAGACTGGGTGCGAAGGAGGGAGGCTGGTTACAGAGAGAGGGAGGGAGAGCGCACAAAGCGATGGCTTCAATGGATGGATGGATGCTGCTGTGGGGGAGAACACGTCTGTGATTAGGGATTTAGGGTTTAAATTAACAGCCTTGGCCCGATGACTTCTTTGCTGAAAAATTTTCAAATTTACCTGAATTTTTGGGTCAGTTCAGAATTTTCTCATCTGGGCCTGAGATAGCGAGATTACGGCCCATAAAATTGTGATCCGCCACATCCTACATACTTTTGCATATGGCTCTTAAGGAGCATTTGATTCATCTGTATGGAACTTTGTTCAATTACTGCAACAGAAATTGTAGTTCCTTACATATCATTTATTTAATTTTTATTCAGACGTTTACTTCAGAAAAAGTGGTCTGGAACGTTCAGCTAGAATTGCAAAAGATTTGGAGTGGTTCAGAATGCAAGGAATATCAATTCCAGAGCCGAGTACTGCTGGATCAACATATGCAACTTATCTGACTGAACTTGCTGAGAGCAATCCCCCAGCTTTCCTTTCCCACTATTACAATATTTATTTTGCACATACAACTGGAGGGATGGCAATTGGTAACAAGGTAATGCTCTTTCATTTGATCCATCAACTTGTGTAATGATCTGTTGATGGAACTACTGCAATAATTCGATACCTGATTACATATCTATTGCCTGTCTATCAAACTATAAACTAAAACATAAACCACTAGATTGAAATGGAGATACTGAATTCAATGCTGCTTTCTCATCAATTGAGATGGTGAATTGTGTTTTCATTGTTTAATGTCTCAACATGTTTTCTATAAATTGATTTGCAGTGGCAGAACTTTTTGTATGAATTTGACAACAGTGTAAAGCTAAATATTTAGAGTGACACATTTCTATTCTGTCTATGAAATTTGAAGTTTATATTATTATATTGATAACACAAGACTATTTAAACATTTGGCTTCTATTTTCCTTCAATCTAGTGCCTTGTGGCTGAAATAAATAAACCCACCAAAATATCACATTGCCAAAATTTGGTGATCGATTTGCCAACCAACATTTTGGACAGACATTGACATCCATTGGCTTCAACCAAACAAACGTAATAGGGAGATAGTTGCTTTTGTTCTTTCTCCATCTCGTTTGTGAGTTTGACCATGCCTGCATGCACCCTTAACATTTTGAGGGAATATATGTTCTGTTTAAGCTTTCATAATTCATTTTTGCGTAATTCCTCTTCACACTTGTGCACCACCATGATAATGTGCTAATATTTTGTTCAGTATCAAAGCAAGTTTACTTTGTATTATCACTGTTCTGTAAATTCTTTGAACATATAGTTTATTTAATTTCTCTCTGAAGAAGTATTAGTTTGAAATGCTATAGATCTCCAATAAAATTTTTGATGGAAGGGAACTTGAGTTTTACAAATGGGACACTGATGTAGAACTTTTGCTAAAAGATGCCAGGGAGAAGCTTAACGAACTTAGCAAGGTACCCACCTCACGATTACTTTCCTGTTTTCTTGTAAGTTTGATACTAGTATTTGCTTAACCTCAAAAAAAAAAAAAGATATTAGCATTTGCCATGGAAGATATATGCTCATCTAATCTCATTAGTCTTTCTTTCATACTATCCAGCACTGGTCTAGGAAGGACAGGAACTTGTGCTTGAAGGAAGCTGCAAAATGTTTCCAGTATTTGGGGCGGATTGTTCGCTTAATCATCTTGTAGTTTCTCATAGATGAATGACTAATCAACCTACATTCTATTCCTGAAGACAGGAAAGCTAGAGATAATGAAACTTGAGGCTTAGTACAGTCATTTTTGTCGAAGACTATGCATCTTAACCATGTTGAAGTCCGATTCAGAAGGATCTTTGGTATGAGGCTGAGCTTATCAGTGAGCACTATCCTGGACATCGAAATGCCAGGCCACAACAATAGCCTCTTTTTTGGCGTGCATGGTGGAGCTGCTCGTTGGAGTGAGCGGAGCTCTTGCTTTAGGCTTCAGCAACACTGAACTGTGCGAAGTTGAAGAAAAGCTGAAGATTCTTGCTCCTGTCAGGATGGTCTGAGCAAGCCATGGGATCACGCGTTCCACGCAATGATGCCAGCCTGATTTTCACTGAGCAACAGAACACCATGCTAGTATAGTCATCAGGAATCAGGGCTGCTGATTTCATCTCCTCTTGTATTGTAGTAGTATGTACCTTGTCACTCACCACAATGCTGTAACCACACTACATTATCCTTGCAATGAATGAATGAATTTGCTTTGCCTGTACCAATATATCATCACGGGTGAATGTGAATGATTCCCGTGTGGTTGTTGGAACTTAAGTCACGAGTGACAGATATATTTCCTTCTGAATATCTGTGTATATGCCAAGATCCAAAAATGATAAAGCTTTCTTGCTGCAGCTGCAGCTGCGCATTTGTTGCAGTGCTCCCACACAGATGGTCGTCTTGATTGGTCCCCGCCATGTGGTATGGCTCTGCTCCGTGCTGCTGCTCTGCTCCCAATAGCAATGGCAATGGAGGCGACTGGGGCCAGCAGCGGCCATATAATTTTTATTGGAACGGGCAGCTTGGCTAGTTAAATTTGTAATAGCCTTGGAACGCGCGAGTTTGTTTCCAGTTTGTTGAACTCGTTTCAAAAACATACTTGGCAAAAGCTCCTTTTAACACGGGAAATATCACGTGGACATCTATTGCGTCAAATTAGGATTTTGTTGGTACTTTCTATGATCCTATCCAACAGAATGGTGCCATAGTATGGGCACACACAAGCACCATCAACCAGTGTAAGTACCACACATTACACGTTATGTTGTCGCTCACCCTGCAACATGCTATCGAGAACGGCTTAACATAGATAAATGAAAAGGAACAACCTAATAACGTGGACACATGCATCATGGTGATACAAGTTACAACTTAAAGCATGGCCAATGTTTAATTCATAAAGTCCTATAGTGGGTCCTATGGTAGAGATGGCACCGGATGAGAAATTTTGCAATGTGAAGTAGTACTACTTGTTGCCCTACGGTGCTTTTGAGTGGGACCCGTCATAATTAAAATAAGAAGATTATTGATATTTGCTTCCTATGACCGGTGGGACTGGAGACATTCTCTCACCTATGGAGTTGGGCATGAGCACCAGGTTCTAGCTTGGAACCATAGCTTGGAACCAGTGAAAAATTTGATGCAATGTGTAGCACCGGTTCTATCTTTCTCTCTTCTCTAGGGCCTCCTCCAAAACCAACATTGCGCATGCTCTTATAACCCAATTGCAACATGCCGTAAAAAAGCGCTCGCTCATCATATTCTGATGTATATGTTTTTAAAGATAATAAAGTTTTATTGAACTGACCACTTGCATTACGGTGATACAACCGTGTCAAGAACACTCTCATCCTTTTATAATTTTGTAATTCACGAGTTTACCACTTTGCCATGCGCATACTGCTACAAGAGCATCTCTGGTGTTTGAAAAGTCCATATAGGAGTAGGTCATAAGGGCTCTGTTCGGAGGTGCTTCCAGCTGCAGCCTATGCGCTTCGCTGGACAGCAACGTCGTTCAGCTGCATAATTTTGAAAGTGTGCTCTGTTAACAAGCTGCTGCAGGAGACAGCTAACGCTACTGTTGACACTGCACAGCCGCAGCCACAGCACAACCGAAGAAGCGCTTCCGAACAGATCTAAGATATATTGGACCCCACGTATATGTTTCTTTATATTCATGTTTTTTAAATTATATTCATGTATTTTTAAGGGTAAACACTACCGATAAATCAAAGTATTACATTTTCCTGCTTGGTATTATCATCAAGAAGAGATAAAATAAGTCTAAGGGAACCCAGCTATCAAAGAGACAAAAAGCTAGGCGCACCTCTCCTAACTATTGCACCAAGATTTGTATAGCAACTCGATGACACTCCTTTTTTCACACCCTGGGAATGAGAACTCCCGAGTCCCGACGACGATTGAAATGCATGTGTATTGGCGTGCATAAAATATTTTTATTTCTTATGCCTACTCGATCATAAACTTAATTCTAAGAGAACTAGTGTTCGTAGTAACTTAGTGTTTATTTCTTAGAGATAAAATAAGTCTAAGGGAACTTAGTGTTAGTAACACATTCTTATACTCTTCTTGTTATATAAGACTACAGAGCACTGAGGCTTATTTGTCTTGATAATCTTTTTATGCGCAATAAAAATGTCCCAAGAGACAAAACATTCCCAGGAGAAAAAAATGGACTTGCTTTTAAATGCACGCATTTTGAAGCGAATAACATCCTCCACAAAGAAGGGAAAAAAAAACCAATGCTGTGTAACGGCGAAGTCTACCTGTTCTTGGCTTTATTGCTGCTTCTCTATCTAAAGCTCCGACTTTGTGCACGCTTTCCATTATCCTAGCCTTTATTTAGCTAGTTTCCGTTATAGCAGTAGTTTATTAATTATAATGTAAACGTATATCACACTTTTGCTATAACATATGCTTGGATGATGGACAATCTACTTGAGAATTACGCAAAGTCATGGGGGGAAAAGCAGCTCATCTAATTGATGCCAAATGATATCGATCGATCGGCGTTGTTCACTGTTTATATCTTCGAGCAAGTCTAATACTCTCAGCTTTCTATTGCACTTTCTGCTACTCCATGACATTATTTGCCGCTTTATGTTGCCGACCAACTTATCCGATTCATATATGATATATCCGGTGCACATTGCATGTACAATATCCAATTTTGGAATTTCCCTGGTTTAATTAATTGATAAAATATAAAAAATATTATTGACAAACGTCTATGTCCTACAAATACCATATATAAATACAAGTTCTCAATTCCCTAGAAGCGATTTTGTCCTACAAATGTCATGATAGTTAAGGGTCCGTCAATATTTCTCCATTAATTATAAGTGTCTTTGAATGAACAATGGATTTATCGGCACGGGGTTCCGTCCACCCCGCGCCGTTAAATGCATCATTCATCCTATATCACTTTACGGAAAAATACTAACGGAACCTTAACAACATTGTCATTTATGGGACGTAGTCGTTTGTATGATGGTATTTATAGAAACTTGCACTTGTCGATGATATTCTAAAATATAAACATTTGTCAATGATATTTTTTAGATTTTTTCTAATTAATTAGGACGGATGCGCGTCAGTGTGTGCATGAGAGTTGAGTTTTCCCTCTTCTCTTACTCATAGTCATTAGACCTATATTAAACAGAGTAGCACTTGTAAGTCGTAATCAACCCTGCAAATGTGGGTTAATAGCTAGCTGTTCTTTCGGTTGGCGGTGTGGTCATTACTGCAAAACACCTTATACATATCGATTCATTTAAAACCCGACACCTATAATTTTATGCCCTCTTGTGGGTATAAAATAAAAAGAAAACCCCTATACACTATAATTGGTGCCGGATCTATATAAAAGAACCGTCACCAATAATGTTGGTACCAATATTTTTTAAAGAAATGATATCAACAATAATGTTGGTTCTTAAAAATGACACCAATAAATTAAGTCGAGGGGCCCGAGCCTAAGCCATGCTGGTGGGGATAGAAAGTACTTGATCTCTCCATCTGCTCGCTCTCTCCCCCTTCTCATTGCCTCCGCCGCCCCGTCCCTCCTCACCTCCGATATCGCCAGCTGGAAGCCCCCTCTCCCTCCTCGTCTTCCTCATTTCCCAACCATATCTGACTCGGGTGCCATCGAATCTGGTAGGGGGAGACTCAAGATGGCGGCGGCTGGGACTTGAGCAGACGCCAATGGTCTTCCTCCTCCCGCTGGTGGATTTTTTTTTGACGACGATGACAGTAGCATCAACGCCAGATTCGACGGTCTAGATCTGGTCGCCTGGAGTTTTTTTTTTTGGGGGGGGGGTTGGGGTGGGAAGCGTGGTTGCCTAATGCCCACATGTGTGATGCCGTCGGCAGGCGGCACATCCGTCCTCACCGGTGTTCATATGGTTCATGTCATATGCAGTGAAATCATTGTTTGGATTGTTATCGCGGTGCATATGGATAATGGATTAGGGCATACTTTTCTTGGTTAATGCATTTTGGTTTAGAATATGAAGCATATTCCTGCTTGATGAATCGGCTAGTCGGTTTGAAGATGTCGGTTCTAAAGGTGCCAGTTCTAAAGATGATGTGGTGTTGGATCCTACCAAAGATGTCGCCGAATTTGTGCCGCATAAAAATCCAGCACCTATGGGGCTTTCCCAGTTGGCACCAATAGCTGTGTCTGTAGCAGTGGGTTGGACTAAAACCCCGGTGTTCTTATTCAGTTAGTACTTAGTACTAACTCCGTTCATATTACTTTGTCATAATATTAGAACAAAATATGAAGATGTGACCAAATATTATTATATCCCTATTAGTTATATTCTAATTATTAACTCAAATTATCATTAATTCATATAGGTAATAATCACTCCACAGGCTAAAGGAAGAGGCATGCAATCGTTGCAAAAAAATTAATAAAATTTGCATATATAATCGACGAGACTATTGTGAATAACAATGTTTAATTGGATGTATTAATAAGGGTTAGATGTGAAATATTTTGAAAAAAAATGCTTTGGAATATGAGAACAATAAATATTTTGACAATAGAACAACAAGTAATATGAAACGGTGGGAGTATATTATATTTGCAAAACTAATGTATGTAAAGATATGATTAGTACATACCGACTAATAATGTATATTATAAGTTGCTGATTAATGTTATGAGCCAACGGAGAATATAAACTCACACATAGAACATGCAAACTAGTAAAATCAGTTTTGCTGCTTAATTTATAGATAGATCGCCCGTTCGTTTTAGTTCCCTTGACTGCCAGTGCCCCGGCCGTCTTCTTAGCCTATTTTAGCGAATTATTGTTCACTATAAATGTCCATTAGTTTTCAGTGATAGCCTCATTTTATTATTTTTCAGACGGATTAACAAGACGTTGTAGACTATTTGCTGAACATCTCGTAAATTGGCCAACCCTATAGAAATTCGTAGGAAGATCGACACGCTTGCTTCTTCATTAGCATTTGGTATCTCATTATGCACTGTATGTAGCTAGCTAAAGGCTAAAGCTAGTATAAATGATACTGCATCATCCAACAGCTAGCAATTGACCATTACGCGCGCGCTGATGTGTATCGACCGAGATCGAGCGAGCCCTTTTCCTGATCATGCGTGTAATCTTTTTGGAAGAAGCTTCTGAAAGGTTGTCTATGGATTAGTTCTGGAGTTAGGTGAGACACACCCGTATGGCCGCTGTTGCACACTTTAGGCACCAGTGGGCGCCGTTGCCCCAAGCTGGTCAGCAGGATAATAGTGCTAGTGTGTTTTCCACTAGAGACCACTACTCAAAGCTACTCAACACCCAATATTCACATACATATATATAGCCAGTGGTAGTCAACACACTCAACACCCAATATTCACATACATATATATACACACATGTGATCGCGGCCTGACGCGGGACACGAGAGTTGAGCCAACTGCGCCACGTTCCACGGAAAGGGTTCTGCACCCGATGCACGCATCGATCACTATATATCCAGTTTCTTTTTCCCTCCTCTCACTAAACAAGAATATACTTTGTCCATTTCGAGATAGATGATATGTCTTCACGTACGTCCTCAATTAAGCCGCTGGTACATATAAAAGATTTGATGTATATTTAACAATGATACTAATATTTTATCATTAAAATACCTTTTACGAAACCCACAAAAAGAAATTCTTTTACGAAGTTATATTTATGGATTATATATCGAACGTTCAGTGAGTTTCCTCGTCCATTAATATTGGGTCTAAATCTAGTTACACCCTAATCATCCCATTCGTTTCCTATTAAGCAACTAATTATTTTAACCTATACGTAAGATAAATTTTATATCATTAGTAAACATTTAAAGTAGTTATTCTAGCTTTGAGAAAACTAAAGTAAATCCGTATACTCAGTTAACAAAGTATATAAAAAATAAACTAAAGTTATATATAGTAGTAGTACTAGCTATTGTATTGGAATTTAAGACTAATTTGGGTTTTCTAAAAACTATTTAAAATTTTAAGGAAATTTCAATCTAAAAAATAATTTTTATACACAATAGTAAAACACATGCATCGAAAGTAGCGAGGAACTAATTAAGTTCATGTTTGTTTGACTTTTGTTAGTACTACGACTTCATCTTTCCCCATCGATCGATATATATTGGCCTCTTAGAGCAAGTTTAATAATATAACCAATAGCAAACTATAAGTCTATTTAAAAATAGTATTAAAACTAACAAGTATAATGGATAGGCTATAAGGTTGGCTGTAAGTTTCTTCTATTTTTTCTATCTCTCTTAAGTATTTAATTCATCTGTCTAGAAGCACGTGCAAAGCTGACTCTTGAACAAGAGACAACCTTCGTTCTTTTGCTTTATCTCTCTTCTTCACGTAGACATTTAGCCAGCTTATAGCTCTCTATTAAACTTGCTCTTAATTTAATTTGTTAATTGTTAGTTCATTAATTTAACCGGATCGTGATCTGTTTGTTACTATAATGCAGCAACGACGACCACCAAAATAAATAAAAACTAGATCGATCGATGGGATCGGTTGATAAGCCACCAAAGCTATCTAGAAGCCCCCTGGGACTTAATATAGCTAAAGTTATAATTTGACTCGATCATCAGCTAGCTCCATGCATGTGCATGATTCATGCGTCCAAAAGGGTGTTGCTGCTTGCTGCAACTAGCTAGGCTGTTAATTTGGTACGAGTCCATTGCGTGCATCATGAAACCAGCACGCGGGGTAAAACAAACAGACTATATATCAATAAATGAATCTATTTGCTGGAACGCCATCATCAGATTTCACACCCATGGTTTTTAAATCAAATAAATAGTTATAGAAATACTAAATGCGGCACAACTCACCACCGCGTGACCTTCTGCTTGCAACATAGGAACCATTAATTGGTGAACAATTTTGAGGCATATAGTAGTTTTTATCGTTTTATTTTTATCCTAAAATGTAACATTTGCATGTGAATTCCTTTTTCTCTGTTTGTTCTTTTTTGAATGCTTTACTCAATTTCCCTTAAAGAAATATTAACAAGGTTTTTCATGTGAATTTAGTTTGAACGAAGGTTTTTCTAGCATTTAAATTTGCCCCATAGACGGGATATATAACGAGCTAGATTTTCTCGTTGAGGCTCATCTCTTCACCTTAACGAGCTTGCTCGGCTTGATTCGTTAAGGTTAATGGGTTAAAAAAGACTACTTTGGCTCGGTTCGCGAGCTTGCTAAGCTCGTTACTAGTTAATAAGCTATATATATCATATATATATAACATTTATAATTTTAAACTTAATATTTATCGTATGTTAACATAATAATTAAACACTAACAAATAAAAACTCACTAAATATAAATTGTTTGGATGTTAATCATCGGTTAATAATTCCTAAGTATGTGAAATATACTAGCGAGCTAAACGAGTGTGGTTTGTGAGCTCGTTCATTAAGCTAACAAGCTGAAAGCCAAGTTTGGCTCGAGTCAATATGACTACGAGTTCGAGTTGATGCGAGTCGAGCTTGATACAAGCCGATCTGACTCACGAGCTACGAGTTCAAACCAAACGAGGCACAACCAATTAATTATCCTACAACTTTTATCTCTAATCTTTTCATCAACTTGCTCACCCAAATCAAATTTATGTATGCAAGATGGATTATAAGAAAGTTTTAATTATTAAAAGATAATATTAAATAGGACAGAGTGGTCTAGAGTCCTAATATGTGTGAAGATTGCTACAAATATATTCTTTATGGGACGTAGGGATTATATGACTCCATGGAAGCACTATAGATGGTGTGGTGCAGCTATGATATCGACCATGCATAATAATCCCATCCACCAGCATCCAATTGTAACAATGGTTAATTGATTAATTTTGGGGGGTGGTTTGCACTTTTAGAGATTTGTCGCACTGATCATTCTGTCTATTTTTTTTTTATGTGAGCCTTCAATGTACTCCTTCCGTTCCAAAAACAAATCAACTTCTGGAAATAAGATGGAGGGAGTAGTTAATAAAGAAAAGGTAAGCAACGTAACTTACAATTAATTGTTGGTTCAACATGTTATTCAAAACCTAATGGATGTCAGCATCGACGACTCTCTTAATTACCCTGTGACTGATAAAATGAGGAGGAGCATATTATTCCAAGTTGCGGGGTCTGTACGCTGACTGCCCAAGCCAATGGACGGAGTACATCGATCTGTACGTGAACTTGTAGTACATGTGCTCGTACCGCCCGTACGCATCCATCATACCTTGGCACGTGCGCGCGGAGGAGAAGTTGGCCCAAGTTCGATTTTAATCTGACATCCCTTCGTTTTTTCCATATCACTCAAATAATTATAAAAAAATAACCCGCAAAAAAATGTAAAAAATGTACTAAAATATATTGATAATTTAGATTAGTGAATGTAACATATCACTATACCAATCCAAATTCAACCTGGTTGAGAAAAATCAAATTTGACTGTAATTTTACATATACTAGATAGAGTTAATTTGTTATTTTTTATAACTGGGACAAGTTGAATTTAAATTGACATGCTTATAGAACGCCACGTCACAAATTAACATAGCATATCATATTTTTGATTACATAAAAAAGAAAAATATTCATAAAAAGATTTCCCTAAAACACATGACACGGACGGAAATGACACACGTACTAGCAGGGGGACAAAGGCGTTGTGTTTGACCGACCAACTGGTTGGGTGGTGCAGTGGTGCTGGTTTCATTCAACCAGCGGCCGGCCGACGCCGCCGTCTCGTCGGTAACTGTCGCGCGCCTCTTCCCGGCCTTCTCCGTTCATTTTACGTTATCAACCGAGAAAAAAACAATCCGGTTTTAACTCAACAAACCAAGGAAATGTTTCCGAAACTCGAAAACCAAAGGAGACTTGGAAAACCAACCAGCACTTTTCAAGCGAAGTCAGTTTCAAGCCGAGCCTGAGCCGTAGACGGAGCCGAGCCGAGCCGAGCAGCTGAGCCAGCTAAAGCCTCACTCCAAAACGAACGCAGAGTCGCGCACAGCTCACCACCGCCTTCTTCTCCGCCTCGCCTCCTCCGCCGCCGCATCACCCACGCCCTCCACCTGCCGCCCCCCCGCCCGCCTGCAGCTGTACCAGAGTGCGAGCCTTCTTCCGCTGGCGGCGGCGGCAGCGGGTTCGGAGTTAATGCGCCCGTGAGGCACCGGCGTCGGCGTCGGCGTGCGGTGGCGTGTTTAAGGCAGGCGCCGCCGCGCTTTTCGGCAGTAGGATAGGGGAGGTTTTTGGGGAGGAGGGGAGATGGGGGGAGGATCCAAGGGGGAGGAGAAGGCAGCCGCCGCCGCCGCCGCGGCCGCGGCCGCGGCCGGCGGCGGCGAGGATTGGTGCTACCAGTTCGCCAACAAGGTGGGATTTTCTTTCCTATTTTCTTTTCTTTCTTTCCACAGATTCGTTTGATTCTGTGGGTGGATTAACTTCCATGGTTTTCGCTTCAAGGCCAAATCGTTTGAAACTTGTTCGTCTTTGGAAGTAGCAGAACATTTCTGCTCCTTCGTCCATCCAATTTCTGCCCGCATTCGCTGTGTTCATCGTTTTCCCCTCGTTCAGCTATAGTACTTACCTTTGGATTGATACGAGTATTTTTTTTTTTTTGGTGAAGCTGCGTGAAGAGAGAGTAATAAAGATGATAATAAATTCCCTCTTGTTGCTTAAATGAGGAACGTTTTGATTTGTCGGCCGTCCGATCTACTCCTTTTTAATATCTCTTGTTTAAATCCTCTTCCGTTTTCTGTCTCTCGTCTGATTACTACATTGTACCAGCTTGTACCCAAAATGTTCTTCACAAAGCATGGTTTCTTGCATTTTCTTCTTCTTTTGAGCTCGACTTTGCTAGACTGTTTATATTGGTTGACACTCTTGGAATCTGTTATTCCTATATTCCATTTCTGGAAACATTTCTTGTTTCCTGCTAGCTACTAGTATATGTAATTTAGCATTCATGGCCGATTGATGTGCAACTGTATGTTCTTTCTCTTCTTGTTTTGCCATTGGTCATGTAGTATTTCCTATTTCTCTTGTCAATTCTCCCGTCCTAGTCAAAGACTAGTGGGGATAAACCTGTGGTACAGAATACAGTTAGGAATAGTTTGGTACACGGAAAAGGGGATTTTGGATTCTTTGGTTTGTGATCCATTATTAATTAAGGAATGTGGCCGTTTGCCCTCTTTCGGGGGTAACACCTGGGGAATTCAGTATATGAAGGACCAGTGAACTTTTCAAATCTAATCCTTCCTGTTTGATTCTCCGTCAAACCCACAGTTGATGCTTCTGAGGTCATAAGTATGCTTGCCATACAATTATATAACTGCTGTTAATAACATCTATTAATTATAACTTGCTGCTCTGAAGCAATTAGCTAAAAAAATCGAATGTTAGATCTGAGTAGCTCTGTTTTATTTCCCGATTGACGTGTACTGATTGGAACTTCTCTGCAGGACACACTGATTGTGAAGCCTTCGAAGAAATCACTCCTCGCATTGAGAATGGTTGTTTTTGCGATGACTATGATCTGTGGGATATTTATCTGCACGATGTGTATGAAGCAATTAGGAAGCGATAGCTGGTCTAGAATAGTGAAGATCGAAGTTGCAGAACAGCTATGCAATAAGTCTGCAATCCCGTCTTCTGAAGTTCATTTTGTGCATTATCCACAACCGATAACCTATAGCAGGTGATGATTGTTCTGCAACAATTTACGTTATACTATATACTTCTGTTGTGTAATGCGTAACATCAATTTTCTTTCTTAGGAGTGAATGCATGTGTACCCCTGTCCGGTTCTTCGCAATCATCTCATCACAACGTTCTGGAAGTGGCTGGTTTGAAACTCTTCTTAACAGCCACATGAATGTTAGCTCTAATGGTGAGATTTTCTCTTCAAAAGAAAGGAGAAGTAACATCTCATCTATAATAAAGACATTGGATAAGGTGTACAATCTGGATTGGAATAGTAGTGCTTCCAAGAATGAGTGCACTGCTGCTGTTGGCTTAAAGTGGATGCTTAATCAGGTGAGAAGTGTGCATTTTTTTTTCCATTCACCCTCCTTAACCTTCCTCAAAGTTTGTTATTTGTTCTTACTTGAGGAGATCAGTATGCCTTTTACTACTTCCTCAGTTTCACAATCTAAGTCGCTATACAAGAGATAGGAAGCGACTTAGAATAAGAAACGGAGGGAGTATCTATATGTGTACTCCTAAAATAGACCTTCAATTAACTAAGTATTAGACGACAAGAATTTACAGTTGGATTTATGAAACTATGGAATAACCTTAGCTTTTACAGTTGGATTTCAATGATCATGTGCACTGGACAAGAATTTACCCCATATATCTGGATCACTGACACACATGCATGCTCAATTTTAGATGCTTGTGTTTTAGGCATGCTTTATGGGATCTCAAGTGGTAAGGACGGACTTGCTTGCAACTTAGGAACTGCCATCCTGTGCCCCCATGACTAATCTCATGTGTGCAATCATGAATACGATGAATCTCTTGGTTTATGCATCCTGTTGTTGTTCTCAAGGAGATTGAGTATAGGTGTTATGGCTTGATCCCCCCCTTAGTTATAACTCCCATTACCAATGTAGTAACATCTGTTGTGTACACAATACAAGTACGGTCCTTCTTCTGCTGTCCATGACTATGCTTGATGGAATAATACGGTAATATGACTTATTCTTAGTGTAGAGTAGTTCACAGTCATGACTAGAAAATGAAATCCTTTTACACTGACTAGAGTAATACTCTATTCTTACACTAAATCTATGCAAATTCATACAAAATTCTCAAATTTATATATAATTTGCATGGAATTTGTATCTCAGGCCTAAGGCTCGAGCCCTAGCAGCCCTATGCCTGGTTACCAATTTCTGTTATGGTTGCCTGCTTATTTCAAATATCAAAGAAACTGCACAGCGTGTTGTGTTATGTGATAGTTGTAAATTTAAACTATGTAAGTAGAACTGCACACATACAGACTGTTCAATGTCCATAGTGGCCATTGTCTTGTGTGCTATCTGTACCTTCTCTTCCAGGCTTCATCACATTTATCTAAATGCTTTGTTGTAGAGAAATAAAACGAATTAATTATGCACGTATTTTTAAAAAATGGCAAAGTAGAACAAACATTGTTCTGATATTTATGAATTTATGTCTACAGGGTCTTGTAGCAAATCATGCGGGTGTAGCTGACTACTTCAATCGAAGAGGGGTCTCGGCAATATTTCTCTTCAGGCGGAACCTCCTTCGTCAGTTCGTATCTCAACTTGCAAATAATCATGACAGATACCTTAAGCAATTGAATGGAACACACAAGGCCCACGTTCACACGAGATATGAGGTAGTGCTTACCTAATTTTGGCTTGCAAAATTCCGTATTACCATAGTTAGAGTTTGAGCTGTATTTTCTGCCTTGTTGTGCAGGCCAACATACTTGCAAGTTATAAGCCCAGACTCAACACAACATCATTAATACGGAGTCTTAAACAAGCAGATGATTACACTCGTGGTGCTCTTGAAAATCTAAGGAGTATCAACCACATTACTATCTATTACGAGGACCTCATCCAAAACAGAACAGTGAGTTTCGCAGTTAATCTGTCAAGTTGTTATGTGTAGCTGTTGCATTTCATCACGTTGCTTATATGTATTGTCATATCTTGTGTCTTCAGAAGCTTCTTGATGTCCTGGATTTCCTCAAAGTGCCAAGGCGGAAACTAGTAAGCCGGCATGTGAAGATACATACCAAACCACTTTCGGAGCAAATTGATAATTGGGATGAAGTCATTAATGCTCTAAATGGTACTCAGTATGAGAGCTTCTTGAACGCTGACTACAGAATATGACACAATGTGCCTTCACATTTCTTGTATAGATATTTCCTTTTTCTAGTTCTCTTTCTTAAAATAGCTGGCCTTGATGTGCCTGGCGAAAGTTTTGACGGTGCATTGCGACGGTAGCCCAAGAGTGTTCTTTGATAGGTTCACTAATTGTCATAGCAGGTTTCTTTTTGATGTTTTCTGTAACTGATATGCTTGGGACTCTGATCTTGTGTATTGCAGTGTTTATTCTTCTCTCTTGTTAACTGCTGTGTTTATAGCCGCTCTGTTACATGTTTCCAGCCCAAAAACAAAACTGCCCATCCATATTAGCTCTGAGCCTCCGACATGCCTTTTCCTGCTTAGGTTAATGCTACCGAATTATGTGTTGTGCACTTGCCGATTGAGAATGGACACAGTATGATAGGAGACTGAATTTGCTTTACTTTGCACTGTTTCTGTTTGATTGGTTTGGAACATAAATTCAAATTGACATGAAACAAATGACTTCTTACATGAATCAGGAAACTATCATTGTTTGGAAATTAAGTTCCGTTTGGCATAAAACAAATTAATTCTTGCAAATGTCATTGAACTGTCGTCGTGTATTACAAACGGAGGAAGTAAAATCCCAAATGCCGATCAGTAACTATCATTGGATAGAGAGATTTGATCCTTCATCTCACGTAGATATCACCGGTAGGTACTGAAAAACTGGCAAGAAACTTCCTGCTTCTCTGCTTCAAGTTTCTGACGATTATGCAATCTCTTTCAGATTCAGTCATTTTCTGCGACTATCCTATAACATTTGGACATTTCGGCGTTCACTTTTCCAAAACAATTAAGATTATATTAAATCCGCTTGGTGTTGACTGACTTTTCATGAGTTGACCTGACGTCAATTCCTTCTGTGTTTACACTTTCAGAGAATACGGAAATGGCTTACGTGGGGTCACGGTACAAATAACAGAGGATGCACTGATTTTTTCAGCAGATATGGCTGTCCGCGGACACTACTCTATTATGTTATCTAAAGAATTAGTCAATAAAGCTTCCCTTATAAGAAAAACCTAAAAGAATTAGTGGTTCTAAGTCGTTTTATTTCTTTGGAATTCAAATTTTGGTAGATTGATACAACATTTAATCTGTTTCCTGTGAAAATATCTTCTGTACGGGACAGTGTAAACTTTGTACTCTTATCCTTTTTTTTAGAGAACTCTGTACCCTATCTAGTACGGCGCAGGTGCTGTACTGCTGTCGCATAAGAAGACTCAGGCCCAAGGCCTAAATTCTTTTGGGCTGAAATTTGTTACTTATTCGATTTACGGGCCAATTTGGTATGGAAACGCAGCCTATTGCATGGTCGGTTGTTACACTATATGGCTATATGCTGCGGCGTTCAAATTTCGTTGGATCGTTATGGTTCTTGTCAGTCAATATCCTTGTAATCGGTTTTTGGAGAAGGGAGAAATTTTGCGACAGCAAGCATGCCATTATAAGTCAAATGTTGGAATCAAATTAATTAATCAATACAAAAGTACATGCACAAATTAAATACCCCACCAACCCGCATTGAGGATGCCTTTTGTGGGAGCTGTAGTGTAAACCTTTTGTAACATGCAGTATCATCAGTTGAATATACAAATGGATTGTCTGTTAGAAAGAATGGTCAGCAATACTATATGAGTAATTGTTTCTTCCAAAGAGAGTAGAACTTCTGTTTAATAGCTGTGCTACATTTCTCAGTTCACTAATTAAGATTCAAAATGCAAAGTGAGCGTAGCTCAACTGGTTAGGGACTCAGTACATTGGGAACCTGCCTATCAGGTTCAAATCCCAGATTTGCCACAGATACTCGCATTTATGGCTAATTTTTTTTCAGTGATAGACGACGTATCCGTTGTGAGACATCTGTGGTGAGTTCGTCAATGTGAAGATATACCGTCCCAGTCTTCGGAGGTGCTTATAGGGGTAGGGTGTGTGTTACTAGGGGCGAGTGTATGCGTGTATGTGGACGGCTGCGTTTGTACTGTGTTTCAAAAATAAAACTAAGATTTAAGATCATTACAAATATAGGTAATTTTCCATTGCTGCTGCTGCTGCTGCCTCATTCGCGGTAGTCAGAAAAAAGCTGAAGACTTTTTTGTTGTTGTTGAAGTATTTGAGATGATACTATGTCTATTGTTTCTCGAATTGAGTACTACACTACTACTCCCTAAAAACTCTTAAACTTGAGTTTGCTTGCTATGCTGAATGCTTATGTAGGCATCAATGTCAGTCAACACATAGCATTCAAGAACTGATACACATACTACAGATCGAAAACCAACCGAAAAAATGCAAGAAACCCAACCAAATGAACAAACTAAACTACCAATAAAATGAGACAGAGCTAGTAGTTCATCTAATGTATCATGTATGCAAACTGATAGAAGATTTCATTCTCATTTTTTGTTTTTTCTTGGGAAAAACACACATCTAGAGTCTAAATGAAAGTAATTAAGATCAACTGAAACCAAACCACTAGTTGGTAAAACTACTTGGTCAATTAATTACATCAAGCAGCTTCCTCCCAACCCCGTTCTTGTTGGTGAAGGCGTGGCCGGCGCCGGGGCTGTGCCCGGGCGCCGTCGGCCGTGCGTCGTCGACGATCCCGCCGCCGCTCTCGCCGTCGGGCATGATATTGCCTTGGGTCATCGTCGTCTCACCATTGCCGCCGGCAGCTTCGTTGTCAGAATGCGGCGGTGACGACGACGACAGCAAGTGTCTCCGTTGCGTCGCCATCGCCATGAGAGGTCTTCCTTGGGAGCACACGATCAGCTGTTCGGAGGAAAGGATGGCGATGATCAGAAGGGGGAGGAAGAGGGGCATTTTGCTCAGCTTGGAGAAGGACATTTTTGTGTGGTAAGATTAATTGTTAGCTAGCTAGTGATGATCCGGCTTTTTGAGGTGTACTGTGTTACAAGTTGTTGCTGGCTATGAGTTCATCACCCACTAACCCTTTGCTATTTATAGCATAGAACCGCATTACTTTATAGGTTATATTTAATGTAGTTGAGATAACTATAGATTGACAACAAGTACGGAAGAATCATATCAAATTCGCTTATTTAAGTACATATGGTTATGCGTGCAGGGGAAAAGTTTGTACTGACCACGTACTATGTATATGCGGCCCAAATTAATAACTAATGTAAATCACATGCAAGTAGACGTCATGCTAAGAGGAGAAGACCGAGGACGAGGAGATGACATGCTCGTGTCGTGTGCAAATATTCCATCAAGATAGAAATAACTGTATTTAGGATGGAGATAGTGTTTCTATAACGATGACTTTAGGAGTAACATACGTGATGCAAACTCGAAGAAAGATTCACAGGAAGAAAAGCATTCACCAACTTTTAAATATATTACTTTAAACTGAGATTACATAGACGTGGACGGGCATAGTGTAGAGTTAAGGATATTCAGATAAATACCCAAAAATTTGAAAAATAAATGGCTACATATATGTAGTATATAATTTTTGCATATGTGTATGAAAAAAACCATCATATTCAGTGGAAGAAGTCGTATATAAGAATCTTGGGCCCGTCTATGTATTGGCCGGTTCTACATACGCAAGCATAGTTGCACTGAAGAATACAAGAGAGTACATGGGGAGAACAAGAAGAGAAAACAAGACCACCACAAACACTCCTAAGAGAACCATAGATCCACCTGCACAAATATACAGACACAAAGCCAGCCAACACCCAGAAATCTTGCTATAATCCACATGAAATCTTCAAGAGGCCGACTAAAACATGTTGCAAATAAATCACTATAATGGCCGCCAACGTCTTTTAAAGAAAGGAGGAAGCTTCAGAGACGAGGAGGATACTGAAGAATGCACAACCTGAGGATATTAGAGTGAGTTTAATAGTGGGTGGTAAGTTGGCTATAAGCTTATTTGAAGGAGAAAGACAATAAAAAATAAGAGAGGTTGGCTAACATGCAAGAGCTAGCTTTATACATGTTTCAAGACAAATATATGCGAGAGAAAGAGATAGAATGAGAAAGCTATAGCCAATCTTATAGCTTACCTATTATACATATTGGCTATAAGTAGACTTATAGCCAACAAGTTAGCTATATTACTAAACTTGCTTTTAGGAGAAAGAAGGGGAATGCAAAATCTGGTATGAAAAAGTAATGGCTAGAGCCTATTATGGGCTCAACACTACTTATTATGTTCTAGCTAGAATGCATATACGTTTAGTTACGAAAAAGTATTGATATCCTCAACACTACTATATATGACTAGAGCCCATTATGGGCTCAACACTACGATTAGTTTGAATCAGACTCAACGGTTGTTCTTGCTCAAAGAAAGTCTTTTTTTTTTCTCATGCTGGGTAGGCAGTAAATTAAAGTCACACAAAATAACCCATATTTATATGTACTGTGTGCCGACCTGATGCCCTGGATAATAATTAACTAAACAGTGACAGCGCACAACCAGATCCAGCTTGACAAGAGTTTGATGGTTTAATTAGTTAGTAAAGTGCCAACTGAACTGTTTTATTAAGCTAGCTCAAACTATAAAATATGCAAAGAATATAAGACTAACAGTTATGCATGAATGCATGATACATCATGTTTATTTGTCGTTGTGCTTGTCCAGACCCACCACATGGATGAGTATGTGCATCACCACCACATGATGATTAGCCGACAAAGCTGCCCGGCATGACTGATTTATTTACAGTGTACTAACTAACTTTTATATATAT
>CM002481.1:13367649-13392288 GCA_000325765.3 Leersia perrieri | reverse complement strand
GCCCGCCCTTGTCCGCCGCCCACCGCCGGTCCGCCGCCGTCCCCGGCCATCCCTCTAAGCTCCGGCAACCCCCCTCCTCCCCCACCTCGTCCTCCGAACCCTAAATACATCGCCGGGGTTCGCCGTCGCCGCCGACTGCCGGAGCCGGAGCTGCCAAAGAAATTGGCGCGCCGTTAGGATAACGGCGTGCCGACAGTCCCGTCCCACGCGTCGCTCTCCCCCGCGGTCGTCTGAGCCACGCGTCGCCTCCCGTGTCGTCGCTGGATAGCGCAAACGAGCGCCCCAGCTCTAAATAGATTTCACGTAATTAATTACAATACAATTATATGTTCATTCAGAATTGTACCGGTACTGTATCATAATAGCCTGCCCTCTCCCAGCCTCTCCTCCTACGAGCGGCAATCACACGTCCTCCAACTCTATGGCTTTCGCGGCTTCGCCGCCTTCTGCTTGTCAGGCCCTCAGCTGAAAGTTTGAATAAATGGAGAAGCTTAGAGAATTTCAGACTAAGAGAGAGAAATTTAGCGACCTGAAACCCATGGATCCCCTTTTCTTAGTCTGTTTTGTTGTTTTATATTTTTCCATCTAGATAGAATTTGACCTTGCATATTTATGGACAATATATATGGCACAATCATTAATGTGTTTTAATTATAAAAAAGTATTTTATAAACATTTTTTTGTTATATGCATGAAAAGAAATAAAAAGGATGTGCCTCGTAGGGTTTACAATAGCTTCTGCCTGCAGATTGTGAATTCCATGTGGCCTTGTGAGTGGTACAGTAGTGTTGTACCAAAACTAAATAAACCCGATTGAACTAGAAGATGAGTTTACATGCATGGCCGAGACATTTTTACCTAAAAAGGGTTAACACGAGTTAGCACATGCATGTACTAAAACTAAATATACCCCATTGAACTAGATGAGTTGACATGCATGGCTGAGACATTTTTACCTAAAAAGAGATTTGGAACAAAGTTAGCACATGCATGAGATGGAGTGCCAGAGAATTAAGGTAGGATATTCTCTCATTCTGTGATTGATCCCTTAGCTGGCCTATCAATCAATTCTTTTCTAATAAATTAGCTCCAAGATACAGGGAGCTAACTCGAACCTCTCATCGTTGATCTTGATTATTCCATTCAATATATATATATGCACTCCGCTAACATGCGCGCATGCTCGTGTACATGCTCTCGCTGCTCCAATATTACTGCTCCATTTCGTGCTAGTAGTGGATTGATTCAATTAATGCATATATAGATTTCCATTTGGAACTCTACTAGAAAACTTAAAGAAGCTAAAAGAGCCTTATGACATGCAACTAAGCTAGGAACTTTCGTGGTCATATAAACTACTTTTCAATTTTAGCAAAGACGCTGCTCTTTATTTTTAAATTTTCATGCTCCCATGGCATCTAGGGTACATCATCTTTGATTTACAATGGAAAATGCTCCACTTTCACTTATTAACTCTCCCAGAAAACTTTAAATTCTTCAATATAATAAAGAAATAAATAACGGAACTTCTTAATGGAGCACTACACAACATGTGTATACATAATTATGTTGATTGGAAAAAATAATAGTACACTATGTTAATTATCATCACGAGTTGAGATACTTTTATGTGTGCAGTGGTAGGTATAATGCCCATGCATGCATGCGATGGATAGTTCGCTGCTTAATTCCCCAATTGCTAACTATAAGTATTTATATCGATCTTTTTAGAGAACATGATTCTCATTTTTTACAAAATATATAAACAATTCTAGAAACTTGTTCAAATGTACGGCAGTCTGAGTGTTTTCAGCAAATCAGATGCTTAGAAAAGGAATAAACTAATTCAAAATTTAAAATTTGAACAATATAGAATAAAAGGAATATTTACCCTTAATCCTTTAGTATTGGTAAACAATATAGAAATTCTTATATTTAAGAATGGAGCGAGTCCACCTTAATGTTGGAGTTATGAACTGTACTTACGATCGATAACCCTACAACATGATGTTGAAATGATATATTTTTTTACTATCACTTGCCCTATTCTTTGAGATATAACAATTTATAATAGGTACAATTAATCCCAGGAAAAATTTACTCACTAGCATAAGAGCAAATAATAAATTTTGGCTTGTGAAAATTGTCATGAAAACAATATCATACAATTATATAGTGTTGGAACAAAGAAGAAAACCCATGTCCAACGAAATTGTGAAGCAAGTGTGATGTTGTGCCATCAACCTCTTAATAATTAGGGACAGGGTTCCATTTATATAGTCCCTTTGAGGGAAAGAAAATACATCGGTGCCCGGAGGGCTACATGACATTTTGAGGCTGGCCGATGCCCCCCATGAGTACCCCCAGTCTTTTCTACGCTTGTTGGCCATCGTTACCAAAAGTGGGCTTGTTCATCATGGCCCTACTACCATACCAAGGGTGGCATGCTCTCCATCCATTTGTGCTATGGTAATCCCGACTTCTCGACTACTGGGGCCAAGAATGGGGGAGACATGATAAATTAGAGCCTGATGCCTGCTAGGTGTGCCATAAATGCATATTGATGGTAGTGGTTCCAACCTTCGCGATACCCACTAGTGAACTGCCTTAACGGGGCCTTTCATCCGGTGTGTACAATCGAAGGTGGCTTTGGCTTCTCGACCGCCTGCAGCCATGCCGAAGCCTTTACACACCACTTCACCATACATGTGAATGAAAAGTGAGGGATATAGTCTATTTTCTCTTCATGTCCACAGATGGTGAGTGGGATTCGTCTATGGTGGTTATCCCTTCTGATAATCCCCAACATATAATCTTAATATTTTCATGAATATACAACTAGAAAAACAAATGATCAAACATGAGTATTTAGAAACTAGTGTTGATGTCCTCAATGATAAATACAAAATCACCAAGGGAGTATATAGCTTTTGGTGGTGCAATCTACATTTTTTTTTGGATCAATTATCTTAAGACTGAAATATTTATTACTGAAAAGTCTTCCTAGGAATTATGTATACTATTCTACTTGATTTGGACATAAATAGTGATAGAAATTTGAGCCATAACTGGAATATTTTAACTATGAAATATTCAGTATTAAACATGGTTTTTCTTTAGCATAATTGACCTAGTGACTTCAGAAAACGTGTTCATGTTTGCAAATTAATATAAACAAAACTAAGAACTAGAGAAGTTTTGATGTACATGTGACCATTACTAGTGGCAGCATTGCTTGCGACTATGCCTAAAGCGTGACCATTGCCAGAAGCATTGGCTATGCTGTTCCCAATTGGAATAGTCGTGCTAATTGCTTGGTCTTGATTTGTGTAGTCGAACAAAGTTGATGTGGTATGCCTAAAGCATGACCATTGCCAGAAGCATTGGTTATGCTGTTCCCAATTGAAAAAGTCGTGCTAATCGCTTGGGCTTGATTTGTGTAGTCGAACAAAGTTGGTGCGGTATAGTACCTCAAGCGGTCTGTGGGAAGTAGGCAAAGTAGTTGTACAAGAGCACACACAATAGGAAGCATGTGAGCCATTGCCCATCAAAAGGAGTAGGTCCCTTCAACCTAGTAAGATGAAAACAAGGGAATGTTAGCACATAGAATATTAGCCCCAATGCCCACCAAACATTTAGGTGAATGACAAACTGAAAGAACTATAGGTGATGAATTGCATCATCCCGATTCTTTCATTCACTAAGAAAGTGACGGGAGTGCCATAACCAATGTAGTTTCACTTCTTCAAGAGTCCCAATGAGACCATCAACGCTGAACTATTGGCTCTAATATATGCTTTAGAGAAGTACCAAAATACCTCTCAGAAGGTGGACGGTTAGCAATGTTGCTTCATGCCAAAAACTTGTTTAGCAAAAGATACGAGAAATTTTTTAGTTCCTTTGTCGGTGCCTGAATCTCATTGGTCGTCTTGTAGACATACTTCTGCTCCATGAGATACAACTCACTCCCACCATCATAAACACTGAATGTTTCCTCCAACGCATCCCATAACTCTTTGCTAGATGGTAGAAATAGATACACATCCACAAGATTTTCAGCAAGAACACTTGTCACAACACCTAAAAAATGGTTATCGGCCACCACAATATCTCTCCCTCCTTTGAAGTGAGTTGTATGGGCTTTCCCTTTGTGACGTGCATAACATTCATATAGTCAACCATATAATGACTCTATCATGCCACAGTTGTAATTTGCACCATCGAAAACATTTGGTTTGAGTACATCGGCCAAACCAGTGACAAAAAATTGCTTATCAGGGATTTTGGATTATTGAAATTTAAGCAGTTAAAGACATATTTTAATTCCAAAATATTCAATATAAACATGATCTTGCTTAGCATGAATGATTTAGTGAAAAAAGAAAATGTGTTCATGTTTATTTTGCAAATTAACATGAACAAAGATAAGAACCATAAAAGTTTTAGAATGTTTATTTTGCAAATTAATATGATGTTGCCAACAACAGCATTTCTTGTGCCTATGCCTAAAGCAGGAACATTGCCGGAAGCATTGGTTGTAGTCACCCCAATTGGATTAGCCATGCTAACCACTTGGGCTTTGGTTGATGTAGTCAAACAAAGTTGATGTAGCCTAGTCCCCCAAGAGGTTTCCAAGAAGTAGAAGTAGTCGCACAGGGGCGCACCACCTAGAAATAGTCAATAAAAGAGTGAACAGCCGCATCGTGGAGTCCTCAAAAACCTGATTGTCCGTCTACCCAAACAACTCGTCACTGCCTCGTCGACCACACTTCCTGCGCTGCCCGCCGCGCGCCGGCCGCCACTACGTTGATCGACACCGCCGTCCAGGAGGCCACCTGTCGCCATGTCCAAGAGGATGCCATGGCGCTCTCCCGCCTTGCTGGCTCTTCAGCTGGTCTCACCACCCGCGAGCATGCCCTCGTTGCCTGCTCGTCGCATGCGAATGCAAGTTTGCCATGATGCGTGAGTGCATTGCCTCCGGCACCGGCGACCCCACCCTAATGTCAAGCTCTAGCGTCGCCAACGCAAATGCCGCCCTCCCGGCCACGCACCTCACCACCACTTCCGTCTACACCTCCCCTCTGCTGGCACATGTCGACACGCTCCATGCACAAGCCCTCAACATCCTCAACATCAAGGCACTCGTTCTGGTCATCCTCGATCTATGCACCACCAATTATGCGATGTGGCGTGGATTGTGCCTCATCGCCCCTGACAAGTATGCCCTCGTCGACCATGTCCTCGCCATCATCCCACCACCTGGCCTCGACTAGGCAAGACTCAACTACCTCCTCTCGTGATTGTATGGCGCCATCTCCTCGAGCCCGTCGAGTCCATCATGAAGTCGACGGCCACCACTTGCACTGTGTGGTGCGAGTTGGAGCACAATTTCCTTAGCAATCGCGAGAGTTGCACCATGCTCTAGGAGATCGAGTTCCACAACTTCATCGAAGGGGATCTCACGATCTCTGACTATTGCCGCAAGATGAAGACCATGGCGGATGCATTTAGTGACCTCGGTGAACAACACATCTTCGATTGCACGCTCGTCCTCAACATCCTTCGCGATTTGAATGACAAGTATCGCCATGTTGTGCATCTCTTTGCGTTTGCAGCGACCATTTTCATCCTTCATCGAGACTCGCTCGACCTTACTATTGGAGGAGATGACGACACTTGCCATGACGACGTGAACTGCTTCGGCCTTCGTCCCCATCGCCACCTTCGGAAACAAGACCTCCGGGATGGATCCGGCAACACCAAGTCTGGTACCCCTATTACCGGCTTGGTAGCAACCATGGGTGAAGCCGGTTCCACTTCCAACAACAATCGTCACCACCGACAATAGTAGTAGTAGCAGCAACTGGCCACACCGAGTAGCTGGCCGATGTTACACTTGCCGTGGGCTGACACCGTCCAAGTTTGGTTGGGCTGCCCACCGACCTGGCTTGCCAGCCGGCATGGCCACAACGTTTGTGGCTGGCCCATACATGTCCGTTGCGTGGGATTCGAGACCCTATCGTCCAACACCACTCTAGCACCGCAACCCTCTTTGCAAGTGTGGTCACCAGACTCCACCGCCGTGTTGTCCACCTAAGAGCAGCCACTCGTGACACCGCACCCTTGGTCAGGCACCCATAATCAATAGAGTTCGGCAAACACACTCCACACAACTTCACTAACTCTTCCCAATGCTGGTGAATGGTACAGGGACACTGGAGCAACCCCTCACACATGTCTTCGGATGCTGGTATACTCACTATACCTTTACCCTCCCAACTCTTATAGGCCGTCTCATATTTTTGTTGGGATAGGTGCCCCCATTCCTGTCACATCTGGTGGTTCCACCTCCTTCACTTTACACACTGGGTCACTCCACCTACACAATATATTAGTCACACCCTCTATCATAAAATATCTCATTTCCGTGTGGTAATTTTTCATTTTTAACCGGGTGTCTGTTGAGTTTGACCCTTTCGGTTTTACTGTGAAGGATCTTCTCATTAGGAACATGATTACATGGTACACTAGCTCAGGATGACTTTATCCACTTTGCTTACCGAGTTCAACTAGTCCCTCCTCCACCCCCACTTCACCAACTGCCTTTTGTCACCGGGTTGGTGTCTTCCACCATATGGCATCGCCGTCTAGGCCACAATGGCAACGAGGCTGCTAAATTCACTTGCATTTCTGCTATTAGTTGAATACATGGTGATTCTCCCTTTTTTTACCATGTGTGTCAGTTGGGACGTCTTGTACAATGCCCCTTTATGTCCTCCAACTCTAGAGCTACCAAGAAGTTTGATTTAGTGCATTGTGATCTTTGGACCTCCCCTACTGCGAGTGTTTCCGGTTATAAATACTATCTCATTATTCTTGACTATTGCTCACACTAGTTATGGACTTTTCCGTTTAGGCTCAAGTCTGACACATTTGCCGCCATCACCTAGTTTTTCGCCTATGTTGCTACATGGTTTGGTTGCACCATTAATAACGTCTAGTGCGACAACGGCTATGAATTTGATAGCTTCTCGTCCCACACGTTATTCCTTACACATGGTGTCCACCTCTGCATGTCATGCCCATACACCTCCCAGCAAAACGACAAAGCCAAGAGAGTCCTCTGCACAACCAATAGTATCATTTGTGCCATGTTGTTCCAGGCTAGTCTCTCACGATCTTATTGGGTTGACACGATTCACGTTGCTACATATCTCCTAAACCGCCAACCCACCAAGATACTTAACATGAACACACCATACTTTGCCTTGTTTGGTCGGCACCCTTCCTAATACTACCTTGATGTGTTCGGTTGCCACTGCTACTCTAACCTCTCAGTTCTTGCCGCTCACAAGCTCACTCTGTGCCCCACTATGTGCATCTTCTCAGGTTATTTGTTGACGTGAAATTTGACCTCCACGTGTACTACGCTAGGCCTGGGAGATTTGCTTGCTCCTGAGTGCAGGTCCTTCTTCAACGGGTTCTGAGTGTGCCAGTTGATTTGATCCTGCAATCAACAAGAATAAAACTTAAGTTAGATTAGGATCGTTATCGGTCTCTAGGCCGATAACTGGAAGCCGATACCGTGGGTGTCGGGATCGGCCTCATAAAGATGAAATAAACCTGGATCGGCTATTTAGAAGATTAGGTTCATTAATACTTAATTTTATTAATCAATAAACTTAGTAGGTCGGACTTAACCGATGCAGCACAAGATTATGATTAACTATATGAAATATCTCTGAACCAGTTTTAAACGAGTTAAAATCTAACGATATATATGATACGCGACATACAGATCAATGCCTAAAGCGACAATCAATCCGCATGAAGTTTGACGAATCTTACCGGCTGCTGTAGCTTGAACCTAATCGATGCAGCACAACTCGAAAGCTCAATCCGTCGAAAACCTAGCAAGAAAACGCTAGGGTGGCGATGCGCCAAAAAGTTGTATTGATTCTGTCTTGTTTACAGGTACCCAGGTTTACAATTTATAACCATGGGTAAAAGACTCTGACTCGAATACGACTCAATCGATTTAACGTAAGCGATCGGTTTACAAAAGGAAACTAGACTCCTATCTTTACAAAACTAGGAGTCCGAATTTGATACGAAAGGAAACTATTTAAAACTTACTAATCTGGATACAATTGGTTTCCAAACATGAAACCTAACTCGCATCATCACGCTGCCTTCATATGTTGACTTGCCATTAATTAGCTTTGACTTCCATCGGCTTCATTTAACCCGATCAATAATTCTTAAAATCGATAAACATCCTTCAACCATGTATCGGCTTCCTGTCCAAAAATATGGTGTGAACATTATTCTGCTGACCACAAGGGTTATTGGTGTTTAGATTTCTCCACTAACTGGGTTATTATTTCCCGGCACATCACTTTCGACGAGTTGCCATTTCCCTTTGTCGAGCTTCCCTCCCCACCGAGCCACTAGGACTATGAGTTCCTGTCTAACCTCGATGCCATGCCGCTCCCATCGGCTCCCTAGCCTGACCTCTGTTGTAAGTACAGCAGACGGACGAGCCTCCCAGTTTCTAGCAACGATGGCACCGTCAGCATTGATGGTTGCCTGGCTAGCACCGACGTCACCAGGCTTGGTTGCGTCTTGGACTAACACATCCTAGGTGTCGTCAGTGGCACCACGGGTCGTCGCACCCTACCTCCAATCATCATCAGGGACTGGCAAGTCCTCTGCATCGGCGGCTCCATGTTCACCAGGGCCAGCGTGCCCTTGGTTTTGTCATGGGCTGCGGGGGCCAGCGTGCCCTCGGCACCCACGGTACCATGTTCACCGAGGGCCTCATGCCCCTGGACACTTCGCCACCACTATTTCCTCCAAGGGCCAGCGTATCATCGGCACCTACGGTACCGCAATCACCGGGGGCCAGCATGCCCCTGGACACTTCACCACCACTATTTCCTCCAGGGCCAGCACGCCCTGGCCTTGAAACAGGCTATCGAGGCCTTGCCACCAATGATACCACGCTCAACCAGGCCCCTTGCGCCCCTGCCCTCTCCGCTATCACTGTCCATTCCAACCCGCTTGCCGCTCGAAGCCGTTCTGGTTGCACCTGCACCCATGGCATGATGACCAGTGGCAAGTTCGACAACCAGACACGTGCTTCAACCTCCACGTTGCCACACTTTTGTCGGTCCATAAGTTAGTGCGTGGAGCACTGGTTGACCCACACTGGCGTGCCACCAGGGAGGAGTTTGATACTCTTCAGTGCAACAACACGTGGAGCTCGTTCCCCGTCACGCTTGCACAAAGGTCATCAATACTGAAAAGTGGATCTTTTGGCACAAGTTCAAGGCTGACAACACTCTCGATAGGTGTACAAGGCGCGATAGGTTCTTTGTCGCTTCACCTAGCGCCCCGGAGTTGATTTTGATGACAATTTCAGTCTAGCCTTCAAGCTGGCTACGGTGCGCATGGTGTTGAGTTTTGCCGTCTCCCGCAATTGACCAGTTCTTCAGAGATGGTCTAGTACTCCCAGCCCACTAGTTTTGTGGACTCTTGCTTGGATTTCATCTGTCGCCTGAACAAGTCAGTCTATGGCCTCGAACAGGCCTCTCGCGCATTGTACAACTGCTTTGCGTCCTACCTACTCTCTTGGGTTTGTCAAGGCGAAGTAAAATACTTCCATGTTCATCTACCACCGCGATGGGGACACGATTTACTTGTTGTTATATGTCGATCATATTGTTCTGACGGCTTCCTATACTAGTGTTCTTTGTCGAGTTATCTCAACTGTACAGGGCCAGTTCTCCATGAAGGACCTTTAGGTCAGCTTCATCATCACTTCCTTGGGATGTCTGCTATTCGCTCGCCCGGTGGTATGTTTCTCTCTCAGCGGTAGTATATGATTGACATCCTCGAGCGTGCCAGTATAACTGACTGCAAGCTGCTCAACACTCCCGTAGACACATGTGCCAAAGTGTTGGACACTACTGGTCCTCTTGTTACTGATCTCACCCAGTTTTGCAGTCTTGCTGGTACTCCCTAGTACTATTGGTATTTCTTATGATCACAGATTAATCCGCAAGCGCACGGAATACTGCAGTAGCACTTCACCTTAGGGTGACCCAACAAATATCAAACTTAGGGAACATTTGTAATCTAAGACTAAAGCTATCCAAGGACAACAACTCATGCCGAGCTAGAGAGGATTTTTCATGGGGTTTAATTATCTAAAATTAAGTTAAAGGTAATTCCCTATCGGTTGCTTCATGCACTGACCCCTCTCGGTCTACCGAGTGGTTTTGATTGGCCCAAAGTGGAGGATTATTGGAATGGTATTTAGGGCTGTCACCATCTGCTACATCTGACAAATCTGTGGGATACACGACAAACAAAGGTAATTTCTAACCTAAACACCATGCCTAAGTTATTAATTATTACTCTAGTGTTGGCCAAGAACTTATTTCTTTATCCAAAATCTTATTACTAGAGCACCCAGTGTAAATACTAAGCAATGAACCCACAATGATAGAAATCTATCTCACTTGATAAATTAAATAATTAAAGAACATAAGAAAGATCCTGGATACTTACTTTATAGAAAAGGTTCCTTCAAACCTGGAGCAGAGCATACCGACAGCTCTGATACTCCTCTGGAATATCTCCTAGAAAGTTGCATCCACCGAGGTACAAGTCGGAGAGAGTGCCAAACTTTTAGGCACTCCTCAAGAGATTCCCCTCACTCTCTACCTATTTTCTACTCTTGAAGGGAAAGAAAGCCTTGAGAGGGAAAAGAGAATACTCCAAAGAGTTGTGTTTGTTGAAATGACTTGAGTTCCTATGGCGTGCATAATGGATTGGCCCATTTCAAGTCAATTTGGATTGACATGTGGGTCCTCCGAGCCGTGTACTCACTCCTGATTGGTAGATGTGTATTTCTTCACATGACGGGTGTGTTTTCTCCATAAAATAGTCGCATACACATATTTCACCAACACTTGTGAAATAGATTAGTAATTCATTATATGAAGGTATTTCTTATGTTGTTCGGCAATTCTGCCTTCACATGCATGATCCTCGGAAGCCATACCTGGCGGCTCTAAATCGCATCTTGCGATACCTCAATGGCACATCAGACTATGAACTTCGGTTGCATCTTTCCTCTATGGCTGATCTTGTTGTATACTTTAGATGCCGACTGGGCTGGTTGCTCAGTCACATGCAAGACGACCTCAGGCTATGCTGTGTTTCTTGGTGACAACATCATCTCTTGGTCGTCCAAACGGCATAACACCATCTACCCATTCCAGTGCTGAGGCTGAGTATAGGGTGGAAGTGAACTCCATCGCTGAGGGTGCTTGCCGCAATTGCTCCTTGAGCTCCACATTCCACTTCGTCGAGTTATCATGGTCTACCGCGACAACCCCCAATCTTGTTGGCGCTTTGTAGTACTTAACCTTGAACCATTTAGACATTGTCAGGATTATGGATAAGGCATACTAATCCTCTAGATTAATGAGATATACGGTTATGGTATACCCAAATGCATACGGGTTATTTCCATAAACAGAAGGAGGAACCTGCAAGGCTTTAAGGAAAATATCTTCTCGGGCTTGATGACTACAGAATCCTACTCGGAGAAGATCAGGACTTACCAGATATCTTGCCGAGTTCTATGTCTTTGAGTCCTACTCAAAGACGCGGGTAACCTACGGTATAAAAGGCGCACCTTGGAAGGGGGTCAGGATCATCGAATTAGTTCATCCGAAATTCCACCAAAGCTGATGAAACCAGGATAGGCATAAGCCAAATCACCGAGATAGTTAGTTGACTTCCTGACTACAATCTTGTAGACTAGATCCACATATATACCTTGTACTCTGTATTCCACAAAGATCAATCCCATATAAATTAGAAGTAGGGTGTTACCCGCTTTGGGGCCTGAATCTGTATAAAAATCCTTGTCCCTATATGTCTGCAATGTCATTTTGTGTAAATACTTACACCAACGTACCCCAATATCTAATTTATCCGGTCTACGAGTATCACCCGTCGACAAACATAGCTTGTCAGTCAACAAATTTTTATTCATACGCATGCGATATATGTGAAGCTCGTCATGCCTCAATCAAGTGGATCCTTCGATATGTTCGTGGCACATTGGACTATGGGTTTTCTATCAACCGTTCTAGAGATGTTGACTTGGTTGTCTATTCAACTGTAGATTGGGTTGGTTCTCCAAACACATGGAAGTCCACATCTAGTTATGTCATGTTCCTTGGCAGCAATCTGATCTTTTGGTCTTCTAAGCGCCAAAATGATGTCCCTTGCTCCAGTGTTGAGGTGAAATATCACAGTATTCTCAACACAAGTGCTAAAAAATCCTTGTGCTATCTTCATTGTGAGCTTCACAACCTGCTATCAAGGTTTACGTCCACCCTTGTCTACTATGATAATATCAATAGTCTATTTGTCCACCAACCATGATGAACATTAGAACAATCTATGTATCCACCGGCCCTATACAACATCACATCAATCTCCTCTTTGTATGAGAGAGGGACACTACTGGTATCGTTTAGATCTCCATGTCTTAACCTCATCCCAGTATGCTGATATTTTCGTGAAGGGAGTTTTGTTCTAGTTTAAATGTTCACGTTGCTGATATTGTTTACATTGTACGGATAATTAGATTGATTTTTGGTATCCAGCAAGATGTATGTATCAGACTCAAAGTACTCCTTGTCGATACCTCCTGGTTTTGATTTTATATATGGTTGATTCAATATGGCAAGGGTTCGCCTATATATACATATGAATGCAATCAATCTATTATCATGTGATTGTTCTCCTATACAGTCACCATATATGTATATAACATCTCACTTTTACATGTTCAAGGTTGGAGGAAGATAACCAGTAAAGATGGTGGACATGGTTGCAGTCTTGGAGGTACTCCTTAGGCATGCAAAAATTGAAGGTACAAACTAGATTCTGATCTTTTTCCGTTTGGATCAAGATATCAGCTAAATGAATCAGTTTTTAGTTCATATATATGCGGTATCAGCATAATTAATGTGAGTTCCATGCATGCATATCAATGGCCAGGGGTAGAGCTACAATAAAATTAGGAGGGGGGGTGCCATTCATATTATTTACTATGTTTTGGGCCGATTTTTGACTGGTATGGGTGCCTAAATTTGGACTGAAGGGGTATCTATATGGTGAAAATTCATAAACACTAGGTAAAAAAATTCTTAACCGGGTGCCTGCGAACCCCCTCCTCCCTACCTAGCTCCACCCATGTCAATGGCAAAGTTGTATGAGTTTCAAAAAACCAAGTACACCTGCACAGCTCACATACACGTGAGGATCGCTTCGCACCTATAAATTAATTGAAGGCTTGCATGCCATATAAATGCATGCATGTGCATGCTTAATTGTACTACCTCCTTTTTATCCCTAGACGAAGTCTTTCTGGGACGGAGGGAGTAAGTCTAAGCTCAATATAATGCTTAGTGAAAAAAGATTAGCAAGTAACCGGAAGGCACATCAGCATTTTTCTTTAATTTCTGAAGTACAATAATCTAGAATTAAGCCAACCGAACATCATCTACAAACTTCGCTACCAATGTAAACAAGGTAAGTGAGGATAAACCTGGCCATAAATTCTGCCGTTAAGTACATGAAACGATAGTTGTAGACATCAACGATAGCCAATAAAGACTACTACCTCATCAAACTTCATTATAGTAAGCAGAAGCTTCCTCCCAAATTTGTTGTTGGTGAAAGCATGGCTGATTCCTGGGCTATGGCGCCTGGGTTAGTCGGGCGAACATCGTCGGTCGCCCCTGCAAATCCGCCTTCTGTAGGGGTGATCGTTCCCTGCACCGTCTGTTTGTTGTGGTGTCTGCATGCGATAATATATAGGTGTCTTTTGTGCATCTCAAGAGGTATCCCATGAGAAAGGATAGCTTGAGAGCCAAATATAGTTAGCATAAGGAAAGAAACTTTGCAAATGGTGTTGGATGACTTGTTGAGGGCCATTTCACAAAGGTGAACTAAGGGAACAGATCAAAATATCTAACGATCAGATATAGGAGAGCTAGCCAAAGGGCTAAGAAGTTTAATTTGAGTTGTTCTCAATACAAATGAATGGCTAAAAATTTAATTTGAGTTGTTCTCAATACAAATCAATGAAACCTGCTATGCTCCATGCATGCCTATTTATACGGAAAACTTTGGTCATGAAATGTACGTCAAAGGTACTAACCTATAGATCGATGCACACCTAACTAGAATGCATGCATATGTACTCTAAAGAATTGGTACATAGCATAAGTTGGCAGGATACACAGGCTGTCCATCACATGGAGGAAAACAAAGAACTAGATGAATAAAAATATATTGTACTATGCAATTAAAATGAGATCTGATGGAATGAAAAAGGAGTATCTCATGGAGAATCTTACAAGAATATGCATGCATGTGGAGATGTAACTCTCTCTCTATATATATGTGTGTGTTTTGATCATCATTTGATCTAACAAAACCGTAGTCCATTTTCTTGGACCATGCACGTACATACGATACATGCATGTCCTGCAGCTAGCTCTATATCACTCCCTCCATCTACGAATGGTCGTCACATAAACAAAAGGTGAAAAGACCAAGGAGAACAATGCATCCACCATTCTGATCGAAATTAAACATCATTAATAAGAGTGATTTGTGTCTTGAGTATCTCAAGGATTATCTTGGGCATTGGTGCTTTGCATGTTGCATGGCTGCATCCGGCCAAGCCAATGGTTGCATACAGACTGCATGCATTTATTTCTATACGCATGCACGATGCACATGCATGGATAAATGAGCATATACTACTCTAGTTCATAATATGATAATTATTTATAGACAACGACCTCAAATAACTATATGATGATCATTTGCAGACAAAGAAAGTATGTACTACAGTCGTGTTATATGTATATGCGTCAGTTTACATATGCATGCATACAAGTATTATCTGACATAAATATGTCGTTCTTTTAAGAAAATGATGCAGGCGAGTAGTTTCTTACGTAAAATACTCCATCCGTTCTAAAATATAAGGCGCAACTATTTTTTTCCTATGTTTAAAAATATAAATCATGATAATTACATTGCGCTAAATGTATTGGCAATAAAATAAAAATAGATAGGATGTAATTGGCTGGTTTGTGTCCAGAGGTAGTATTAATTCAAGCCATAGGTTTTGTTTTTCAACATTATTGCAGTTTGATAATTAATCACCGAGCTAAAAATACAAAACAAAGGTTCAATTGATAAACTGAGATGATCAATATCCCTGCTCCTCTAACAAGTTGGGAAAATCCTCTTAACAATTTTTTTTTTGACAAACTAGCTACTAGATCAGCTTTCAACTCTCTACAGATCGAAATGAATTAGTACGTACAGAATGTTTGACCAGTTCTGCACATGCTTGACCAGTTTGACAGGACTAGGAGGACTGTCAACTAGACTGATGTTATATACATATATATAATTTATATGACGACACCGTTTGTTACGTTTTTTGAATATATATATATATATATATATATATATATATATATATATATATATATATTCTCAAAGTTGGTTCTCTTTGTTTAGGTCCTTTTTAATTAGCCATCTCTCCGCAGGACAAGCTAAAGCATAAAACAAAAGTACCTGAAGAAAACACTAAAAAATTTCTGGAGTACTAGGATTATCATCTGTTTAATTACTGGAATACTAGCTAGCACTATCTGTTTAATTACTGCAGTAGTACGAGCTATCTAACTAGGAGTAGTTGCAAGTAGTAGCTAATGTTCGTTTCCATGTACTAACTGATACTCCGTATTTGGCAAATAGTCAGTGTCAAGATCTGATCCTTTTTTGTTTTTTGAGAGAGAGAACTGACTAAATCAATTCACTTAAAATACTTTTAAAAATTTATTCAAGGGTCATAGCAGCATTGACAAAACCTTAGTTGTTCATAGCTAGGTTGACAATATTAATTGTCAATCTGAAAAAAAATAGTACTCTCTACAGTTTTTGACATTTTGAATAATGACATGGTCTTAAAAATATATATTTAATCATTATTTTTATTATAATATAAATGAATATTCTAATCAATTTATACTGTTGTAAAAGTACTTTTTAATGCTAATCTATGCATATAGTTTTCAAGCTTTTAAACTAAATATTTTAAAAGTTTGACTTGACCCTTGTCCAAAATGTCAAGAATTACAGAATTGGATAGAGTAGGACAGAACCAATCTAACAAAAAGTCATACTCAGATGAATGTTAATTGCTTAGGAGTACAAGCACAACGCGTATTTTAGGAGAATCTTTGCCACTCCCAAAGGTGCTTGAAGCTCATGCAAGAATATTCTGCCTCGAAAGACGTGTAGCAAGAGAGGGAGGCACACACCCACATGTGCGCATGCATATAGTCCAGCATATCACTGTCAAACATTCTAACACAGGGTTAAAAAGATAGACCAGCAATAAATTCCAGCGTCACCAAAATTCTATAAACAACACAACCGTATATGAACAATATTCTTGGGCACCAGCATCAGATACCCAACAACTCCACCAGAAAGACCACCACCACACCAATTTAAACCACTTGATACAGTGATTATGCAATGGTTACTGTTAACTCCATTAATTATAGAGACTACCTACAATGCAAGCCAGCATATTTTCATAAAATAAGTAAATATAAAACATGAATTATGCTGTAAATGTCATATAATTACACATTAATTTTCATGTATTTGCACTATAGTTTGAAAACTTACAGTGCAACATTTTTGTAATGTGTACTATATATTACGAGAACTAGAGAATACTACTACAAAAATACATTGAAATGTGATGGATCGAAACAAGTGGCAAAAATGCACTAATTTTAATCATCGTGCACTATTTACTCATATGCATGTGAACCTAAATAATCACATATGACGGACGAAAAACGTGTTGACTGAAATTTATACAACAAATTCCTTAATCATTTAATATATGCTTGACAATAGTCCCATCCTTTTCCCTAAAGTTGTTAAATATATAGCTAATCAGTCTCTTTTCCCTCCAAATTAAATCATAATATACATACATGTAGGTTATATATAATCACATGGCTCTTACAAAGTGAGTGCCACCAGTTGCACCCTCTCTTTAACGTCCTTAATTTGCTTATATATGATGATATAACATTGAGTTGATGCATGACTGATGATTAATTTCATCAAGAGATCTCCTACAGATTCATAGAATACTTTTTACCATTGTCTCCATGGAAGCGAGAACTAGGTCATCAGCCATGATAACATTGATGAACTACCCACAGTTGGCCAGTACACGTACTTATACCCCTACATCCGCTGATACACCTTTTTAACAAAGATTATCATGTACAGCCTGAACTCTGACACGAACTCATTTTTAAACCCTCGAAAGTACAAGAGTTGAAATAAATATATATACACGGTAGTAGTGGTGTGCTAAGCTAGTAATTAATACACAAATCGAACATCTAAAGTGGATTCACATGCACTGATTAGTTTTATATAGCCGCCACTCGAGGATCAACTGCTTGAGCCGTTTATATTCTAAACGTATATTCTCTTTGTAGCTGGACGCATATGAATATATGAGAGTATATTCAGAGACAACGACAGCACGAAACCACTGCCCTTTGCCATGTAGCTATATAGCCTGCCATACTGCCTGCTTCAAACGACCCAAATGGCATGCGAAGAGACAGTACTAAAGCCGTCATTACCTTTGATGATCAGTCCTAAGCTAATATAATGCTAGGCAATATTATAGTGCAACTTTAGCCCAACAAACGACACTTCAAAGACATGAAGGGAAAAGGCACCTAGCTATCTAGCTTAAATAAAGCTCAGGAAGAACATACATACTAGCATTATATTTCATGTGCTAGCCCATTTAGTGTGTACAGCTAAAGACCGGGAAAGTACCAACTTGATGTAATTAATTAGCTCTCCTTAGTGGTACTACACAGAATCTAAAAGATTCACTTTGCACTTCCTCCTAACAGGGAGATTCCAGCTGCATAACAAGATTCTTTCCTCTCGACTATGTGTGCTCGCTTGCGCATTGCGTCGTTTGTTGTACACTTTAGTGTCTTCAATGCTGTTCGGGTTTAATTAACTACGTCGTTTTAACTGTGTCATAGTAAGTCAGATCATACGCTCTCGACCATGAAAGCAGGTAATATAGTCCCTTAATTTATTTACCTATTTTTTCAAGAAATTAATTTGTCGATGTGTATAGGTACAATATATATTAATTCATCAATACTATGGAGATTAATTCTCTGAGAGGTCAAAGCATTTCTAACAAAATCATGACAGATGGAAGGACAAGTTGGTTGGATACGCATATACCACCAGATGTATATATAGATTGTACTTATTCAATCAGATCATGCATGCATGTGTGACAACTTACTCAGCAAATTAAGTTCACATTTTGTGTGACCAACATAGGCAATGATCATTCTCGATAGTACAAAATAGTAGAAGGGCTCCTTTATACTACCCAATACTAGTTTATAATAGTCATTTATACTAGTGAATCAACGGTATAGATTAAACGTATACTTGTAGATAGTATAAGTAGTATACACCAGTAGTATAGTATAGTATAGAGCAATTTGGGAAACAAATCATACTAGCTCTAGATAATCACTGTCTTGTTCGTGTTGTGGTACAATCCTGTCACCGTTGATTCACCACGCTTCTGCCGTTTTGCACTGCCAACCCGCCACCGCGCCCATGGTGCTACGGGCGATCAACGCATCTTCCTGCACGGACATGCGGAGGCCCTGCTGCACGGGAAAATTGAGGAAACATCCGCTCTGCATGAGAAGGCCGTCTGGATGTTGGCCTTCACGCCGCTGCATCGGTGCTGTCACACTCGTAGCACGCATGCTGTTGTTGCTCGTCGAGTCGTAGATCTCCGCCGCCGCGTATTTGTGCAATGGCCGCTTGCAGACCTGTGTAATGCCTATCGTTGCTGCTGTTGCTGGCTTGTGAGCCTGTGGTTATGATTGATGTGACCCTGTCCAGTGCAGCCGGTCAAGCAGGAGCATATCGCCGATCGATGTCTTTGTGTTGAAGCGGGTTGAGGATGAGGATGGGGTGTTCATGGTCGCACCGCCCTTTTTTTTTTTTTTTTTTTGCCGCGCTCAACGGTTCCCGTCCGATGCGGATCGAGCGGAGTGACGCCTGACGTCCATCTGACGCTAATCTCGCGAAGTCAGATGATCTCGTTCCCCGTATGTGGCTACCGAATGCGGGATAGGGAATGGCAGCGTCGGTAATTAATTTAATTACATAATCAATTACTATAATACCCTTAACATGTAACGGTTGGATTTTATCTGTACTACTCCATCTATTATCAGTATGGGGTACCGTAAGGAAACCCTAGTAGAAAATATATACGAACGAACCACATGAGAGCCATGCATATACATGCCACACTGAATGGTGAGTTGTAGCATACTCACTCCGGTGAAATTTATTTTTGACATTGGGAGTACTACAATACTGCTATCCGTCCAACAATATAGGCTATTACATTAGATTTGACACTTCATTGTATAATAAATCTAGACAAAAGTTATATCTAGATTTGTTATATTATAAAGTGTCAAATCAATCTTAAAATGATTATATTGTTAGGGAGAGCAGGTATACTATATGTTGGTATGCACATGAGAACAGTTAATTAGCGTATTATTTAACTGTTAACTATAGAAGAGATCTCATTCTGCTCTTCCCCATTGGTCGGGAACTGATTAATAAATAGAGGCTTATGTTTAGTTCTGGCATCAACATAGAATATCCTATATGGTATCTGCCAACAAAAGCTAGCATTAAGGGCATCCTCAATGTAACTAAAGCAAGTCTAATGTAAAATCCTTGGTCAAAAGAGATCGGTATAGGACACATGCATGCATGCACAACTGACACCCTAATGTACTTGATTGATGTATTGTTTATTAATTAGCAATAAAATATGCTCGCAAGCTCATGTCGTTTTCACAAAGATCTAGCAGTTAAACATGATAAGAGCACCGTTGCAGATTCATGTTAATTAAATTAATGAATCCATCTTATTTCATAACAATGTAGAAAAATAAGGAGACTTCTGGGACATGTAATACTAGCAACATATTTGTTCCAAATCCTCTTATACACTCGGTCTCTCACCCAATATTTTCTTATATATATAGCGTATTATGAAAAGGTCATGAAGATTTCATGATTAGCAGTTAAAACTATATATATAATGGTGTCAAACAGTTGAAAACTAGCTAACTAATATATCAAGGTGTCAATCTATATATGTCTCTGTACTATATATCATGCATGATTACTTTAAGTAACCTAAATAAATTCAGGGCCTTCAAAATATATGCGATAAGTTTCATTGTAGAAATAAACATGAAGTCATATATGTATGTACTTATGCATGACAATTTAGCTGTAATAAAATGTTTCCAAATGTATATATTTAGATCCCACATGGTGCATGTATCATGCAAAAAAAGGACAAATTTCAGTGAATATTAACTCTACCTTGAATTTTTCCCCCCTTTCAAAATTCCTTTCAGGAGTCATCAATTGCTTTTCTTGTTTTTCTGCATAGAACGAACTAGTATTGATATTTATGATATGGTAAGTCTATTCTTGTTATTGCAGATCACACTGGATCATGACATTTTGTGGCCATTAATTTGGATCATTGAAAGGGTATGTACATAATATTTATATTCCCTGGGGGGTCAATTTGTATGGACTGCTCGTGCTATTTTCATAGAACCCTATGCCTGTGTAACCATGCAAATATGTGAATCCGACGGCTCTATATAAAGGCCTCTAGGAGGGGCATGGAATGCATCAGCCAAACACATAAGCAGATCCTCTGCAAGTTCAGTGTAGGCAGATCTCTGCAAGTTCAGTATAGGACGTAGCTTCTAGCTAGCTGTAGTTAGTTAGTGTCTAGCTAATAGCTAGGTATATTAATTGTGAAATGGCACTTCACAAGAACATCACCAACACTTGCACTTGTCCACTACTTCTGCTTATACTTCTGTTCTCCCAGCTCTCGGCTTCTCAAGGTAGGCCTCTATTGCCTGATGGCAGCATCGTCTCTGCAATGCAGAGGAGGTACCTGTTATCGCATGGCAATGAAGCTGTGTCTCCTTCGTCGACGGAGATTCACGGCGACAATGCTCCCATGGCCGACGTCGACGATGTCCGGCCGACGAACCCAGGGCACAGCCCTGGCATCGGCCATGCCTTCGTCAATAAGAATTACGACGGTGTCGTCGACGATGTTCGGCCGACGAACCCAGGGCACAGCCCCGGTATCGGCCACTCTTTCGTCAACAAGAGCGACGACGACGGTGTTGTCGACGATGTCCGGCCAACGAACCCAGGGCACAGCCCGGGTATCGGCCATGCCTTCGTCAATAAGAATGACGACAACGATGTCGTCGATGGCGTCAGGCCAACGAACCCAGGGCACAGCCCAGGCATCGGCCATGCCATCATCAACAAGAACGGCCAAGGGAAGAAGCTCTGAAGTTTGGGGGCGATGCATGCATGGTTGTCTGAAAATTATCCACCTTGCATGAGTAGTGTTATTATTGCATGTATGTATTGTCCTGTTGTCGTTGTTGTAGTTTCTCTTTAGTTTTTGTACGTATTGTCTCTTTGTATCTTATCAAGTTCTCTGTTTCTTTGTAGACCTCATGTCAATCTGTATTAATTTGGGTATTCATGTCAATCATTGTAGACCTCATGTCAATCTGTATTAATTTGGGTATTCATGTCAATCTGTATTAATTAATTATATTTGAGCATTCATACCAATCTTTATCAACATCCTATAAATAGTTCTGCTAAGCGCGCATAATTGAACATTCATAATTTCTCTCTGCTCAATCTGTTAAGTACCTGGTGCCACATGTTTATATAAAAATCTATCAAATGTAAATATAGTATATTTACAGTGAAATTACATGGAAAAGATACTATAATTACATATGTAACTTTTATGTATCATATGTGTGTACATATGAAAAATGTTTGATGGTGCCATGGCTAGTGGCACGGTCAATCGGTCATGCAAACCGTGAGTTTGATCCATCTGCCTCGCGTAAGCTCAGATTTTTTTCTCTAATTTTATCCTCGCTAGAAAGAATCTCCAAACATATCAAAGGGCTATAAAACTGCAAGATTTTTGAGCAGTTTTCTTACGCCGGATTTCTAGCAAACCAGTTTGTTATATTACCTTCATTTGTTCGAAACGAAATGAGCTTTACCTCTCATGCAACAGAAAATTGAAGAAGATCCGGATATGGATATTTCATTAAGAGGATGAAATCACAAACAGAACTTGTAATGTGTGATCATATGTATATATACGGAGTGCCTATCACTACGACATATTAGCATGTTCCAGGCGCGGTGGGATCAGGTCATCGCGGGCGGGCGGCCGCCGCGCATGCTCGGAATCGCCTGGATTGAGCGGCAGGATTCCAGGCGGTGTGGCGGCCCGCCTGCAATAAGCAAAAAAATGCAAAAAATCATCGTCGCCGGTGGCCACCCCGTCGTCGCCACCGTGGGGCCACCCTCCCTCGCCGTCACCCCACGCCCTGCATCCCGGGCCGCTGCTGCCGTGGGGCCGCTTATCGTCGCTTTCGCCCCAGGCCACCGCCGCCGTCGAAGTCGTCGTCGCCACGCTGCCCTCTCCAGATCTGGAGGGAGGCCCGCCGTCCTCCGCCGCCCACTCTAGATCTGGATCTGGAGGGAGAGGGCCGCCGCGCGCTCGCCCCAGCCGCCGCTCGCCCGTCGTCGTCGCCGCCGCCACCACCGCTCGCTACTCGTCGTCGCTCGGGAGAGAGTGGCGGGGAGGGGATTAATTTTTAGATAAGGACCGCAATTTGGCCTAGTGTACATTACTACCTCCGTCTCAAAATATAGCTACTTTTAGCTATGAACATAGACAAGAAACATGTCCAGGTTCATAGCTTCGAGTAGTTATATTTTGGGATGGAGGTAGTACGTAACATGAGATTTATAAGAGTGAACATGTTCTCTAGCTAACACTACATCAGTGTAAAAGTTTGTACGTATATAAAAAAAAATAGACTATATATATCTCTAGTTAATTGGATGATCTCCATGCATATATACGCTTGCTGATGAGCGTAGCTATATATGTCATGCATGTAGGTTCACTGAACGTGGACTGTTCGTTATAATAGATAAATCTCATGGCCGGGTGTAAAGTCACTAATCTGGGTAGGTTCAGTGAATGATACATAGCGCTGCATGCATGCATGTGTATGGGTGCATAGATGTCTATACCCACTTGCCAAACAAAACTCTGCATATCTCTGTATGTGTATTAACTAATTATAAACTGACGCATAGTAACGCTGACGCCAGCCCTATAAAAGCTCTGGTGATTAGCAACATGTAACTGCATGTACAAATTTTGATACATGCATATCAGTTTGACATAGAAAGAGGTGTGGTACTTTACCTAATTTGGCTCATATATGGTCATGAATTGAGGAGTATATATAGTTCGGATTCAATCATTATGGTGCTTGTAAAAAGATAAGTTAGCCCGAGAAATAGGTTGTTTTCTAAAAGGAGACTTGTCCGCCCTCCCTCTTTCGCTACACCACAGACAACACGGCCGCTTCCGTGAGAAAAGAAAAACAAGTAGCATGGGCATAACACTTCGAGCCCTTTCCCAATTGCATAGTTCATGAAAAATATTGGTCTCCATAAATTTACTATTTGTTACAATGCATGAGAATGTTATTTATCTGTTGCAAATGCACGGCCATATTATTAGGGTTAAATAGTAGTCGTTCAGCTGGGAAAGATTTTATGTTTAAATTAATGTATGTTTATATCTCTAGCGAAAGCTCCAAAAGATTGAAATTCATTGATAAGTAGCGAAATTATCAAATATATGAGTTTACGTACTGCCTGCGATTTAAGTATCCATTATGTGATTAATTTTGTGAATGAAGATAATGTATCATGTGCATAAAAACTTTGCAGGTATCACAGATGGTGCACCTATGTGTAAAGGCCACAACTTCTTATTCATCTTATTTTATCCATAAATATAAACTAAAATTAATAGTTTTAAGTGTATTAAATTCTGGAAAAAAAATGCTGTCCATAATGAACATGGAATGAGACTTCACATATAGGTGTAAGTGAAGTACATTAATAAACTATTAGAAGTGCAAGCATGTACAGTTTTTTTTAACAATTGTTAGTTGGTGTTCATAGCAAATGCATGTCAAACTAATATATGAATGAAATGTTTCACCCAATATCTCAATGTATCTCAGTTGGTTAAAGGTACACTAAACATTGGTGTGTGTGTGTATGATACGGGATGCCCGACCTTCTCGACGTAGAATCTGGATACACCGCGTAATCAACGAAAAAAAGGATGAACAACGTGCTACCAGTGCAACACACCTTTCACCACGAATTCGCAGAACCACACGCTATGATAGATTGATCCACTCGACCACGCAA
>CM002481.1:13335476-13367549 GCA_000325765.3 Leersia perrieri | reverse complement strand
GCTGGGCATCCTTAATTTTTAATTTTGATTACTGCTAGTAAAAGTATTTAAGGCAGTAAAAATATTTCAGACAATATATACAACATTTACTGTATTTACTTTTTCCTAAAGCAATACATATATAATTTTTAATTAGTTTTGGGCCGATTTACTCAATTAAATAAATCCAGTAAAACATTCACACCAAGATACGTACCTGTAAATACCTTAAAAACAATTACACTAAGCCATTGAAAATAGTTATAGGATATAGTAACATTTTTTTTAACTGCAGATATAAAAAAGTTGGGTCAATTATACTAAACAATTAAAAGGTTGTTGGGTTAATTTGTCATTAACTGTGTATATTCTTTTGTTATCGAATCAAATACGAAGAAAATTACACGTGATTAGGCTGCATGATGTGCGGCCAGCATGCAGCTAATCACATATAGGCATGCGTCTTTATTGGGATCGGGAAACAGGGCCCACATCCCACATGTAATACGAGATGTGTGGAATCAGAAGCATGATTACTGTGAGAAATACATGATTAGGGAAGCAAGATTACCGGGAGAGAAACATGATTAGGGGAGGCTCACGGGAGGGTCAACACAGCATGCATCCATAAAGATTTACTGCATTTACTCGTTCCATACCACAGCAGGGATGAGGTCTGCGCAATGAGCATACAACTTAGCGCCCTGCGCAATGAGCATACAACTTAGCGCCCTGCGTAGATTAGTTGCTCCGTATATATATATATATATGAAAATGCAAAATTGGTCATATGTGCATCTGCACCAACGTGGACGTGGTGACACGTGTCCCTGGTAGATTAGAGAGAAAACATCTTTTGTGTACCTAAAACGCGATTAAAAATGGTCAATATTCAGATTATAATTTCGAAATATAGTTTCGAAATATAATTTTGAAAAATATAATGTTTAGATTATAAATGAAAAAAATATAATGTTCAGATTATAATTTTAAAAAAATATAATTTCGAACAATATAATGTTTAGATTATATAATCTCAAAAATATAATCTCGAAAGCATTTATTTACTCATTATAAACTACACTTAACACCAACGGTCGAGATCTTGATTGATCCCACATCAATGGTGCAGATTATTGGTGCACATGTACATATGATTATTTTTGCATTTTCATATATATAACACTAAAACATGTAGAACTATCTCTAAGTATTTAATTAGATTGCATGGTTCATGACCCATGTTTAGTGTTTTTTTAACAAAAACTGTAGGGGCTCCTACAGTGTGTTTGTATAGAGCATGTTGTTTAGACAAGGTTAGCCGGTTGCATTTCTTCTTGTTGCTCAGATACATCAAAATTAATAGATCAAAAGGAAGCTAAAAAGCATAACTTGCATGCATTTGTAGTGTTCCTCAAATTCATCAAAGTTGACATAAGGAAGCACATGTATGGTTCATCGTTGTTCCTATCATTCAACCTAATCATGCATGTATGTCATCTCCCTAAACCACATTTGCAATAGTTTCACATTGTTCATTGAGGTCAGGTAGGACCTCTCCATCCCTTTCCTTTGAAGTTGCCATGGTTGATGAATGTATGGTGGTGTATTACAAGGTTGATGAAATGGAAAGCATAGAGGAGGATAAGAAATTGATAGCATGAACATCCATGGAATGAGTACAGCAAATCAGAGTTTTGGCCGCATACATCAATCTTTTGAACAGTGTGTTTTAAATCAATAGCTTCTGTAGCACATATACTTGAAGAGGGAGTAGCTTATAGACCCTTTTTTCTATGGGTTTCTCCATGTGCGTACCCTTTTTGGCTCACTAATTATGGTGTTTGTAACTTTTTTTTCCAAAGAAAAATACTCGTGATTCTCGCTTGCAGAATTTTGAAATGTTTTGAAGCACAATTCATGCTCAAGCGTACCCTCCATAGACACGTGCTCTAAAATCTGTATAAATCTAACTGATGTAAAGTTAGCAGGTTTTTTTACATTTTAATCCTTTTTTAAAACTTATTATAGAAAGAAACCCCTCGCAACCTTATTCGGGGAATGGACCTTTTCACGACGCCAGCGTCGTTGGCGTCGTAGTTCTAGCCAGTGACTTTGGCGTTGTCCCCTATTCCCCCATAACATCATGGTCACAAAAATCCCAAATATAAAAGATTCGGTACCCGAATCACTAGTGTCGTGGACCTATTTATAAGAAAAATATTTATAAATAAGTTGTTGGTTCCGAAGATACTTTGTGTCAAGGACCTATTTGTAATTTTTTTACAAACTGATCCTTTGAAGGACCTATTTGTAACTATTTTGTTTACAAACATATCTACGACGCCAATATCATTTGCGCCAAACCCCTTAACATATGTGATTTTTGTGCCAAATCCCTTAACGTATATGATTTTTGCATCACAATGTCATAGTTACGGTGCCATCTTCGTCCCTGGTGCTGTGTGACGTAGGATCACGGCGCCAACAATATTAGTGTCGTGAAAAGGTCCATTACTAGAATTGGTTGCTAGCCACACATTACCACCACTTGACAATAAAAATTGCCACACCTGCCTGGTGAACAATCCTTTTGCCACACTTTGGCTAGCTTAAGGGGATCTTGCCATACTTTTTATGTCACTGACGTGTGGGACCGAATTAGTTTAAATGGAATTTTGCCACAAACTTCTTTCTTAACAAATCGCTAGTCACTTTAAATAAAACAAATCGTTAGTGTCAGGTCCCAAACTAAAACATAGTGGGTTGGCACTTGGCTAGATGATATATAGTATATGAAGAGTACAGTCCTTGAATACATTTTGAAAGCCTTAGTCCGCTTTTGTTTCTTGCAGGAAAAAGTCTATTTTAGTCTACTAAACTATTGCATTGGATCACTTAACCCTATTAACTATATTTTGGCTCATTTTACACCTCGAACTATAAAAAAGTTCGTTTTACACCCTAATAACACTTCTCTTTTTTATTTCTTCTTATACAAGCCATATTTTGAAATGAAATTTTGTTGAGTTGTAGATGACACCGTTATCAAAGCTCCAAAATATTTTAATTTTTTTTCATGACTATTTATTTGAACTTTAAAATTTCAATGTTCAAATTGATCCTTTATGCTTCCAATCCGCAAAAATGGAGGTAAAAACTGTAAAAAAAAATGTTCAGAGGTAAATCGTAATGCATATATGTATCGTACCAAATTTCAGTAAAAAAAAAAAGATAAATATTGTTATGGTGTAAAGTGAGCCATTTCTAATAGTTTAAGGTGTAAAATAAATCAAAAAATAGTTTAGGAGGTTGAGTGATGCAGTGAAATAGTTTATGCGAGTAAAGTGGGCTTTTTCCTTTCTTACGTATGCCTCTTCCATTATATTTTGAATTAATACAAATCCCCCTGATTCCAGGTAGAGTTCATGAACGCTTTTTTGTCCTTGTCAAAATGCATGTTAGCTTTGTCTCAAAAAAAAAAAATGCATGTTAGCTTGTAGTACAGCTACTGCTGATATGTTACTACTTACTACACGCATATATACTCGCGCAGAAGATCAGTCATGAGAGAGAGAAATGTCGGCTGTTAGGGTCATAAATATCGCTTGAGAAATGACATGTTTAGTAACATGCACATCCTTATATAGCAGATAGATGATAATATAAGCAGTACAGCATAATAAGGATATACCATTTAATTTGTAAAGCTCATCTGCCATGATCCGCGCCGATCACAATTTCTTTTGCTCGTGGATCAAAATTTAGTCCTGATTCCATCAGAAGAATCAGCCGTTAGATAAGTAGCTAATTGCTCCAGGCTCCGCAAGGAAGTCTCCTGTTTCTCTTTAAAAACGTTCCAATCGCTGGCTTGTACAGGGCCGACCTTGTAGCTTATCGGTGATTTTGTGTAGGCGGCATCCTGAATTGCTGCAAACATCACAAATTTGGGGGAATACAAATACGGATATACCGTGAAACTTATGCCTTGTTTCAACAGAAATCAATTTCAAGCCATGTGTGCATATTAAAGTATTGTGATGCATGCCAAAATACTCTTTTTGCACTGCTCAGGAACATGATAGTGGTAAATTCTCTTCCAGTAACATTATTCAGAAAAATGAAACACTGGTCAAGAACATAAGCAACATCTGTACAATTCACCATCAGGGTGGTGAAACAGGGTAACTATCATCCTGGAAACCTGAACTATGGCATCAAAAATCCTCCTGGATTAGGATGGTGAAAGCTCTCTGGCATGTTGAATGGTGGAAATGTTACAGATGGCCACGCTTGAGTTCTCATGGCCATGACATCAGAGGGGAAATAGGAAACAGCAGGTGCATCACTATGATTCTGGTAGAATGCGCCATTGACTGGTGGAAGTACACATGATGGGTTAAGACAGGCCACTGGCGTTACACAGGCATGAAGGAGCGAATGATTGTTGATCTGATTCAAAGGAGATAGCCCTGGGATCAACGGACAGAACAGTGGTTGCACTGGACAATAAACAGGATGGCTTGACTGCATACGAGTAAATGATGAACTCGCACCTCCTACTTCAAATTGAGAATGGTCACTGCCAAGAGCAGTATTTTGTCCAAAAGCAGCTCTTATCTGGACATGACAAGCTATATTGCTAGACAGAGGCAGTTGAATCTGATTTGATTTCCTATGGGAGCCCTGCATATAAGAAGCTGAAGAGTTCATACATTTTCTTTTAGAATTGGTATGCCTACGACCAATGGTGCAATTCTGTCGAGAAGCAGTTACCCCTCCTGTTCTATTGTTCTGTGCCTCACAACTCAGTGATTCCTCACAGTATCTTTTATTGGTCTCACTACTTGGTGGTTCCTCACTACATGGAGTGCTTGCAGTACTAATTTTGTCATCTTTATGATGGATGATGTGGTTTGTCAATGTATCACTGTTTGGATCAGGATTGCTACTGTCAGTACATATTTGTGCAGAAAATAGTTGATTCTGTTCATTCTTATACTTTTTTCTGCGCTGATCATAATCAGCAGATCCATTAACACGTTTTTTTGCCCCCGGTAATCTTGTCTCGACGACGTAAACCTTTAAGTATAGCCCTCCATTTTCTTCCTCTCCTTGTATTCTTACCATAAACTAGTGAATAATAAGAGAGGAATTTATGTAATTAGTAGTGCAGTGAATTTCAAATTTAAACGTTTGTGCTTTGTAACCGAAAGAAATAAGCAACAACAGAAGAAAACTTGCTAATAAGTTCCACGATACTTTGGATAGCATCCACAGTCCGACAATAGAAATTGTGATTATCGATAGAGCATATTCAACAATAACGTGTATGTCTAAATTGTGTATATCATGAGAACTATGAGAAAAAAACTTCATTAATTGTCCGCTAGTATATATTGGATCATGAAGTTCTTAAAGACTATTTTTGAACTAGAAAGCTACCCCACCCTGTGCTAAATTTCTTCAGGTATGGAGCTAACAAGAGACTGAATGGACCATGGACAAGATATGGTGTGCTTCCCTCTAAAATGCTTATGCTGGAAGTTTCAACCAAATAAACTGGAGGCAGACAGGGCAAAGTAGACACTTGATAGCGCTAAATAATTTTCAAACAAAATTATTCTTACTGTGGTCTTCAGATCATGAATAGATTCTAGTATTTAGATTATGAAGGATCAAATGTGATGTGCCTAATCATATAAAAGTAGTATTTAGATTGGAATATTGATTTAATTTCTAGTAGTAGATATTAAATTTGTAATGACCAATCTAAATAAATCAGAAGGGAAATATGATGGTATGCTATATTCAGATACTTGAAACTAACATTGGCTGAGCCTATAAGTGCTACTAGGTAGGACACCAGAAGTTGTTGACAGAGGTCCGGTCTATCAAAAATGTATCAAAAGAGCAATGGGATCAAATTCGCCTTTTAAATATATGCAAAAGGAATTAGAGATTAGATCACCGCTTCCTGCAGAACTAAAATGCCTCAAAGCACGCATACATCTTGCAGTATTTCCCCTCTTGTGCTTCTCTTTCAAGACCTCCAATCGTACCGCTTCATTGTGCCAAGGCTGGATCAAAAGTTCCAAAAATGTTGAATGGCATGGCAAGCTGAACGCATTTTAAGCCTTAGTGAGTTGACAAAAAACAGATGATACACCTTGCATCCATGTTAATATTTGTTCGAAGGATTTGGTATTTGGGGCTATACATGTTAATTAATGTTATAGCATGTTTATGTACATAAATCAGTGTTCGCCTAGTCGGTAGTTGGTCATTTAACCCCCCAAGTACCGACTAGTCACTGACTAATCACCAACTATTCGGTGTCTAATATGCCAAGCAATACATTTTCATAACAAGTTGATAATAGACACCTAATTTTGATGTGTTCTATACCAATTTGTTAGATTATTGAACAAATGAGTACTAACAACTGACCATTGATTGTTTCAAGAACAAACAAGTACAGAAAACTGAGATTTTATATGCTATTTCATTTGTTAGATAAAGGAATCATTTATTGTTTAAACAAACAAGTACAGAAAAGTGAGATTCTATATGCTATTTCATTTTTTATATAAAGAAAACTTTATTAATCTTAGACAATCACATCAAGATGATACATTGATACATATGCTATTTCCTAGCCCACGTGTTTTTGGCGGACCAAAATTTCAGCCCACGCCAAATTGCCATTTCCTAGCTGGCCCATATAACTGACTAGTCGGTGAATACTACCGACTAACTAGGGACTGACTAGGTGAGCACTGAAATAAATTTTACGGAACCACTTTATGCTGACTTACTTAAAGATTAACATGTAATCTTCTTAAATTAAACAAAAAAATATTATCATTTCAAAGAAAATTAAACAAAATATCTGAAATTATTCAAAGATTTCAATAGAAAATTTAACAAACATTGACTGCACAAATCCCAAACAAGAAAATTTGAGCTTGTGAAAATGCTTAAAGTATGATACTAATTTCACAACATTAACTTCTTACCTGTCTCCAAGTCATGAACTTATAGAGCAGATGCCCTGAGGTAATTAATTGATGCAGAGCTGGCAAATTGCTTACTCCTTCGCTCCAGAATACCATAATCTGTTGCACAGAACACTGAACTTATCAGACCCCATGTATATAATGGATCCACATTCAAACTATATAATTCTGGAAAGGCCTTACGGTAAAATTGTGGAGCTGTCTCTCTTTAGTATATTCTTCCTTAACAACCTTCCCTGCTACTGTTCGTCTTCCAATACATTGTGTGTCCTGTTTACCTTTCCTGAGAGAAGACACCGAATGGGGAACATTCTGAAGAAATTGGAAGATCACAAGGGCATAATAAATACACATAGAAGAATAAATACCGCTTTTCAAAAACCTTCTGTATGAATAGGATTGTGTCGCCTTTACAGGCATCCCCTGAATGGTTGAATATGCTTAGTGTTAAGGGGGATTTTCATTTACGAACATAATGAAAAATAGGAGTTTCTGAGATGCAACCTTTACAATCGATAGAGAATGATGACAAGGGGTAAATTTCCTTGGGATCCCTACTTTTGATCCTGTTGAGCATATGAAAAACAAAGTAAATACCACACAAGTGTAGTTTACTGTTAAAGAACTCAGCAGCAAGCAAAGCAGGGTAAAAAAAAAAAGGAGACTAACATATATAGAAAATTTTCTCCTGGATTATTAGCTGCACGGTTACCATTATAATGATGAAATCACACGCATCAGGGAAGCACATAAAGGCAGCATGAATCCCAATCCACATTCAAATTGTTAAATTCCACCCCCACAATTAACATGGTCGATTGTGCAAAAAGCCATAAAATGGGTACACATTATGATAAACCAGAAATTGCACGAATATAGCTGACCGTACTCAGGCATGCATGCACAGGCGCATGTGCTCGTCGTATACACCTCCCCTAGCAACTCCAATGCATTTTTTTCTATTAATCGGTCGATGCTTAATGTCGAAAATACTCCCTTTTTTTTAAAACGTATAACATCATTGACTTTAAACAACCATTCATCTTATTCAAAAAAATTATGTAAATGTATAAAAATACAAGTCCTGATTAAAATATCTTTAATATAAAACAACTTATAACAAAATAAATAATATTTATATATACTTTTTAAATAAAATGAATAATCAAACATGTGTTTAAAAATCAGCGGTATCATATATTAAAATTATGAAGGAAAGGAAACAGTGCTATAGGAGTTTAACATAGCAAGTTTTTCTGTAGGATTTCAATCGTTTGAAATACCTACAATCTTTTTTTGGAGCCCTGACAATATAAGACAGAAAGTAAAGCCATTCAAGACAGGAACTAGGTTATCAGCACACGTTGGTGACCATATAAAATCAAGGACTACATATCACTAGATCAGAATAAATGTACGTTACAGTGCATAAATTGAAAGTACAACGGCACAGATGATCATCTTAAATCTCGCTGTTAAAAATAAGATACACAAGTACATCAACCTCAGGTGCAGGTGAAGAGTTCTAGTTCTACACTGCCAGTCTAAAGAAGTATCAGATGAAAGACAAGGATGATGCACTGTAGTAATCAGCCCAATGCCAGACATGATTTGAAGTTAGATTATCCGGACGATGCCATCTCGTATCATTATTCTGTTTGCATCTTGCATCCTCTGAAATAACAAGGAAATGAAGTTCAATACAACTGAACCAAGGCATATATATCATATGGTTAACATTGGAGCAGTATTTAAAGTAGCAGCCAATTCTTATTTGTACCTCCAAAATGAATTCTACTTGACGTCTACTGTAAGGTGCAGCTGCCTCTCTATTAACTGTTTGCTCAATTTCGTCAATTGAAATTTGATCGATATGATTTGCCAACACATGCTGACCAAGAATTGCTTCAAATGCTTCAATTCTGGAGGAATATGAAACCACAGGGGAAGAAAATAATTAGCTGAAAACAATAAATCAAAGTCAAGGATTTAGATTTTGCAAAGCTGAAGCCAGGTTATGTAGTAACCTCTCTGTAGGTACATCCTGATCATTCAATGCATTTCCTACATCCAGGTCCATCGGATCGTTTCCAGAACTGGCAGGAGTTGAAAGGGGATAAAACATGTGAGATTATATTTGAAGCAACTTTTCATAGATAATTAAAAAAAAGGCTTTGTTGTAGCCTGTAGAACAAAAACTGCATTCATATCAATTTGCAGAAAATAAAAGCTTTTTGCAGTTACAAACATACTAAAGCCTTGAAGGCTGTGTTGTTATTCTACATTTTTACATGTTTGTATATTGAAAGTTTCCCAAAGCACGCCGTTCATTTGTATAAGAATTTGACCTTTCACCTCCACGTTGGTAGCATTCATTACTTTATGTCAAAAGAACACACTTCAATATGGCAACGGTTTTTTAGTTTTTTGTGAAGCCAATGCAAACAAGGTCAATTTTATAAAAGAAAGGATGAAAGGATCCTATTTTAGGAGACAAGCACTATGCTTACCTTCCATGCCCATCTGTATTACCACCACTTGCACCTGCATCATGATCAGCTTGTTGTTTCATTTCCATTTCTCTCTGTTCACGCTCTTCCATCTCAGTTAACTCTTTGTGGTATATTGCAAAATTCAGAACTTGCAGTGCAGCTTCAACATCAGATTTTAGAACCTGCATTGCCATTCCATTAGATTGCACTGCAATTGCTATCCTTCAGAACAACGAGATAAAATAGTTTCTAATATTATAATACCAACAGGAGAAAGGAGTTAATTTTTGTCATGTTTCATGGAGCTATATGTCTAAATCAAAGATATTTGAGTTCATCTATATAACTTCTTATTGCAGGAGCATATAGTAAATTTACCTCGTGTCTCAATTTCATCTTGGCATGAGCAGTGGATAGACGAATTATGGTTTCCAGTGTCCTCGCAGTGATTGGAAGTGTGCCTCCACCAGACTATAAAGAATATGGACAAGAAAATGACAATTACAAACATATAACACAATTATATCAAAACAAAAATAAGGAGTCATGCTTAGAACAAACCTTTGCATTTGCATTACCATCCCTGAGCTCAGCATACGAAGTTGCAATATGATCAGATGCCTGTAGGAGCACAAAAGCTTAAATGATATATCTCTGAAGATGAAGCATGTTATTTTGTAGCAACAGAAATTTTCTTTTACTACAGTGAGCTACCAACAGAACACTTAGTATACCAGTGCATCACTGCTTTTCTCTTTTGAATGGTCCACATCACTGTATACCAGCACGCTTAGTAAAGTTTTTTCTTTTTTGACCAGAAACAGTAGGAGAGACTCCCACGGTATACGCACGCTTAGTAAAGTGAAAGCTATCGACACAACACTGTTACAGAGTCAAATTACATAGTTGTTACAAGAACATGATGCTCCAATGGTAGCCATCACATTAGCCATAACACTAATGCCGCATTGTGCTGAAAGACAAGAATATAATCTCATTTAAGAAGATTACCTCATCAGTGAGTCTTGGCTGAATAAGGTTCTTGGCATAATGGATATATTTCTTCAGAAATTTGACAGTCAGTCTGTCCTGTTTGGATTTTTTGCCTCTCCTTCTGTCCTGCCCATGGAGCATTCTATCATATTTAACAAATATGGATGCATTAACATCACCATCATCTTCTTCAGCATATCCTGATTTATCAAGAGATCTTGCTCCTGCGATTTACAAGTTCGTTTTTTGGTTAAGCAAATGGAATAACTGAAAATGTTCAAAATATTTCACTTTGTGTGAACACAAAAGTACCTCCATCAGTACAATATCTATGCATCCGTGCAACATGCTCTGAAATTTGACGATCAATCTCAGGATCCATTTGATCAAGAACAATAAAAAGCAAATCAAAACGTGAGAGCAAAGAATCTGGAAGCCCGATGTTTTTGGTTGGTGTCAATGAACGGTCATACTGTAACATAGGCAAAAAATCATTATTAGAAAGTGCAAGAACACTGCCATGATACCAAAAAGTAGCACACGAGAAATAGTAATAACTTACAGTTCCATATATCGGATTTGCTGCAGCAATTACACTACATCTCGCATTTAGGGAGGCATGTATTCCTGCCTTTGCAATGGTAACAGTTTGCTGTTCCATAACTTCATGTATGGCCACTCGGTCCTGATCATTCATCTTATCAAACTCATCAATGCAGACAACACCACGATCAGCAAGAACCATGGCACCAGCCTCCAGCCTTCTTTCCCCTGACCACAGGAATTTGGTCAGAACTTCTATAGGAACTAAATAAAAACAAATGAAACAAGCTTCAGTGGTTACCAGTCTCTTGATCCGACGTGACAGCAGCAGTCAAACCAACACCAGAGGAACCCCTTCCAGTAGTTGAAATTGCCAAAGGGGCAATGTTCATTACTGCTCTTAGGAGCTGGGACTTAGCAACTGAAGGATCTCCTACCATCATCATGTTTATATCTCTGCACACCAGAAGACATACATTTACACTACAATCAATGAAATCATGTAACAGCAGAAGAAATGATATGACTACTGCACTTACCCCCTCAAGTGAGTTCCATTTTTCAGATTCTTCTCAACGCCGCCAAGCATTAATAGGACTACTGCTTTCTTTATCCACAGGTGACCATATATAGATGGAGCAAGTGAATTTCCCAGCAAGTCGAATGTGTCATTTCTCTTTGATATCTCTTTCATCCTCTTAAGATCCTCCCGAGTATAGACAGGGGCATTTGCCTCTTTGTTCATAAGTGAGACATTGTTTGCAATAAGCACGGTCCTACAGGCATTGTAACACTTAAGCATTTCCGAAATTAAAAGTTAAGTTCAGGTAAGGTTAAGGTCATTTCAGACTCACCTGAACACGCCACTAACACTACCCTTGCTTTTCCCTGGAAGAGCCTTGTACACACCAACAATTGAGACACGGTCACCTGGCTTGCAAGAATCGACAAGATCATCTTCTACAATAATGTCCACTGTTCTTGGGAGCTGTCCAGGGGCAGAATTTTCAGGCACTTCTTGCATGGACAGTGTTTGGTGATCCTTGTATTCACACATCCCATACTCAGTGACCAACAAATTGCCATTTTCATCCTAAGCATGCCAAATTAGTAATGTTATAGACAAAACAACAAAGAGGTTTCATTGAATGGAATTGCAAAAAGCAGATCATAAGAATGTACCCTTGTTGGATAAACCGAACCAGTAGGCAGGCCTACAAAAGATGTGATGTCCCTGTATTCACGTGAGAGAATGCCTCCAGTAGCAGGGCAGTAGTGAACACTCTTAACAACTTTCGGCCTTACTAGTGAACCTGAATTTTGTTCAGAAAATCGTAACGGCATTAGCAATATCTTTAAATGATTCTGGTCTATAAAGTAGCAGGCAAAGTAAGGATTCGACTGGCCAGATGAGGCATGAGCTATTAACTTAATATGCCATATGCACCGCTTAACATCCTTATATATCTTCTACACCAGGCAGGTCAGGAGGATCAGTTATAGAAACCTAACTGAAACTTGTTAAAACACAATAAAGACCACAATTTTCAGCCAATTACACACAGTAATAGTTAATCTGTTAATCAAGCATATGCGACAACTGAACGTCATAATCTCTCTCACTTTCTTCTGCCTCAGAAGTACTATTCGCAATTTTAAATTGCATTCTTATATATCTTGTACACCAGGCAGGACAGGAGGATAAATTCTAGAAACTTAACTGAAACTTGCTAAAACACAATACAAGCCACCATTTAAAAAACCTATGAACAAAGTAGTAAAAGATAATGTCGTGGAAAAAGATTAAGGGGGAGATTAGTTACATTTGGTGACGATGCCCTCGACGCAGACCATGGACCCGATGAAGGAGGACATGAGATCCCTGGGCGTGACCCTGTGGAAGCCGAAGGGACCCGAGAATCCCACCAGCACGCGCTCCCCTTCCTTGAGGAACTTTGGATCTAGGTTCCTTGCCACCTCCGTCACCGCATCTGACGCCGGCTGCATGTACTCCGCGGGGCTCCGTATCACCCTAAAAAAACAAAACATAATTACATCTGCAGAGAGATCCAATCAACTCAAATCAACCATAAAGGCTCGAGCGAGAGCGGGGAACCCTAGCTACCTGCGGGCGAGATCGAGGTTGTGGTTGCGGAGGTCATCCATGCCGATGATGAGGCGGTGGCGCTTGTTCTGCACCATGTCGCGCACCGCCTGCATATACACCCCCTTCCCGACCTGTATGCAGGTGAGCGACGACGATGTCAGCCACCGGATGGATCCGGAGAAGGCGGCGGCGGCGGCTAGGGGGGAGGCAACTTACATCCTGGTCGAGGAAGTCGAGGAACGCGCGCTTGTGCGCCGCCATGGCCTCCTCGTTGACGTCCATGGCGGCTGCTGCTGCTCGGAGACGGCGCCGCGCACGACCGGAAGGGGAAGAGAGGGAGGGGGGAGTGGGATGGGGGAGGGTGGAATTGGCGGCGGGTTTGGATTTGGGGAGGAAGAGGGCGCGTTTTGGCGGGAAGAGGGGCGCGGGGTGGCGGGAATAGATGCCCTTTCCCGCGCTTCGGAGGGGGGCGCGGACCACGTGATGGGATAGCGTCCACGTGGGCCCCCAGGTGGAAGCTGGGCCGCAATGAGGGGAATGCTGAATTGTGTTTGGGCCTCCAGTTGAATTCCAACTCGGCCGAAATGAATTTGACCCAATGCGATTCATCTATTCAGGGATAGAGACAGGACCTAAAATGACTCCACGTTTTCATGGGCTTTATGGGCCACACACGAAAATTACGGCCCAGATCAAGTATATTCAACAGGGAATTGATGGTCGCCGTGGAAATTTCTGTCGATACAGTGAGAACGGCCAAAATGTTTGTGCCTGCAACCTTGAGTAGCTCCTGAATTTTTATCGTCGTCCATATTTAAAATTTTCATACTTCTAAAGGGGTATGTCACATTGTTGTCTATTATTTTAAAAATAATAAGAATAGTTAATTTGAAAAAAAAAATACGTATACTTGACTAAACTATTGTAAAACTACATATTTAAGGTGTTGTATCCCAAAACTATAGATTTAGCACCAAATTTATCAAAAAACTATATATTTAAGATTTAGTATCACAAAAACTATAGATTTAATAGTGAAGTTATCACAAAACTATATATTTTAGAGTTTAAATCCCAATCACTAATTGTTATGTTAAAGATGTTTAACATTATTGTTTTGCAATTAAACTCACGTTAAATATATAGTTTTATGTTAAACTTGTGCTTAAATATGTAGTTTTGTGATAACTCGTCTTATCTTATATATGTAGTTTTGCGATAAAATCTTGTGCTAAATCCGTCGGTTTGTGAAACAATACTTCAAATCTATAGTTGTGTGATACTTTCGTCAAAGTTGTTGAATTTTGCAAAATTTATTCTAATAACTACTTAGATGACACCAAAAAAACAAAAGGGCATTACCTCAGAAAAATCAATTTTTTTTTGAAACGGTCTCAGAAAAATCAATTACCTCTAAATTGTGACAGTTTTATCTGTTATGCTTTTCGAGTGCCTGAATTTTTTTCTAAAAGATCTAGCGGACACTCTAGCGTGCTAGCCATTATAGCGCCGCAGCCTCCCCGGTCATGCCTTTAAAAACGGAAACCCCAAACTTCGACTCCCTCCGGTCCCCGATGTTTAATTTGGCTGTTGCCTGAGAAGAATGGTAACGTATCTGGTGGAAACCAACCTCTCCATGTAAACTATGGACACTTACGCTCAGGAAAGGTGGGAGAGGTGATTGGCGCATCCTTGGATCAACATCATGTGACTCAGATTAAAGTTTTTATAGTTTGCACGGAGATGTTGGTTTCCACAAAGTATGTTGCCGAGAAGAATAGGTGCATGAATCTTTATGTTAATCCACAACAGTAACTTTAATTTTTTTTTAACGATTCAGGTGAGGTGACTCAAATAAATCTGCGGTTCTACTATTTATTGGTACGCTAAAATTCCGTGTACAATAACTTCTCAATCTTGTGATTTTTGTGTTGCAGTGCTGCACTGGGAGGGAACAGTTAATAAATGGATCAACACCGGTACGTACGATATTACAAACCGATGGCCCTTATCTTGTTAATTATTCACAATTAGTCCACCAGAAAAAAGATCGTGTTGACAACATGCACGAACTATATACCAAGTACACTCGCAGGACAATCAATTCAGCTCAGCACGCCGCACCGGCGCCGTGCGCTCCTCCGCCGCAGCCGGCGGCGGCGGCGCTGATCGGCCGTCGCCCAAGCCTGGCCCTCCTCTCCTCGGAGAGCTGCCTGGCGAACCCCCTGAGCGCGTCGGCGTTGCTCCCGGCGCCGGGCACCTCGACGTACTTGCCGGTCTCCACGTTAACCCTGGACACCCGCTGCTCCAGCATCCGCTCCCCGATCCCCACCAGGTCGCGCATGTTCTCCGCCGTGGCGGCGTCGACGGTGGCCGCGGCGCCGCGCAGCGTGTTGTCCTGGATGCGGAGGTAGTCGCCGTCGCTGTGCAGCGACTGGAACATGACGGCGGCGTGGATGTCGACCAGGTCGGAGCTCGCCGCCATGAAGATGTCGATGATGGGCGCCATCCCCTTGTTGCGCAGCCACCGGATGATCCCCCACCGCGAGCACTGCCTAGCCGTGTACATCCCTTGGTCCGATGTGGAGCCTGTGCCGATGGAGAGCACCAGGAACTTGCCGCAGTTGGATGGCTTCACTGGGTACAGCTCCTCCTTGTCCTTCACCATCATCTTCTTCGTGATCTGCGTCATCGCCACCATCGTCTGCATATCCATGTTGATCGATTAGTTGATTGAATGATTTCCAACATCAGCTATGCAAATTGATCGATAAGTATCAATTGCTTACCGGGTTGTTGGCTGCGACGCCGCCGTCAATGAGGTTGAACTCGCGGACCTTGCCGGTGGCGTCATCGATGGTCTGGAAGCAGTGCGCTGGGAGGTACGTCGGCGCGGCGGAGGTGCTGATGCAGATGTCGGACAGGAGCGCGTTCTTCAGCGGCATGCTCTTCGCCTGCCAAATTAATTAACCGATCGATTGTTAATTCGATCAATCAATCAGCTGATGCCAATGCCGATAGTGGAGGGAATCGTGCGCACGTACGTCGTATGTGGAGAAGATGGTTGGCTGGAGATTGGTGACGTCGAAGGTTGGGATGACGACATTGGTGAGCGTGTCGCGCACCCTCGTCTCCCCAAGCATCCTCCTGATCTTGCTCTGCAGGTACTTGCCGTTGTACCTCGGCCTCGTCAGCGACGCCACCGCCGCCACCACGCCGCACCTCCTGCAACCAACCAATCAATCCATCAATCAATCGTGTCATCGAGTTAATTCGTTCATAAGAAACTATCAATGAAACCAACCTACTTTTGGGGAAAAATCCGGGGTCCGTTCTCGAGGTAGAACCGGTTGATGTCTCTAGCAGCAAAGAGCGGCCGGCCGTCGTGGCCAGGCGCCGCGAGCATTGCGGTGATGAGGCCACCGGTGCTTGTCCCGGCGATGCAGTCAAAGTAGTCGGCGAGCCTCGCGTCAGGCCCGTCGAGCTCCTGTAAAGTGGCCTCGAGGAAGGCGAGGATTGTGCCCGGAATGAGGCCACGGATGCCGCCGCCGTCGATCGCCAGCACCGTGACCCTCTGCCCCGGCGACGACGCCGACGCCGGCTCGCCGACCACGCACCCCGCCATGGCCCTTGTGGTGCACTCCTCGCATGTTTGCCGGCTCCAGTAGCTGCTCGCCGCCGCCATTGAGGATCGATCGATCGACGGGAGAGATCGATATTGAAGAATTCACAGTTGCACACACAGGTTGACGATGGATGATCGGTTGTCACTGCGATGCGTGTGTCGTCGTGTCATGCATTGGTGTGGCGTGCCTGCCTGCGGTATAGGAGGGCATGCACGCACTGCAGGAACGCGCGGCGGGGGCGTTTTTGTGTTTGAGCTGCGACGCATGCAAGCAGCGACCTATTTTGGGGACACTTGGGAGAATGGGAGGGACCGATGGGCTGAAGGAACGGGACCCACCACCCAAGTACCCAATCAATGGCTCTCACTCATCGACGCATAAGAGACGTGCAGTTTGACCTGGTCAGACAGACGACTAACGGGACATAGTAGATCCATAGGAGCCCAGCAGGATGGGCTGGTACGGCTAGAATTGGGCTAAGCCAACCATATCCTATAGTTTGCTAGGCCCAATATCTAGTGCAATAGAAAAGTCCAGTTACATTTGGCAGTAATCCATTTTGTATAGGAGAGAACACAATGCACACCTCTCGCAATTTAAATACAGTACATCATAGGGTGATGTGCACGTACTAACTACTAAGTACTCTATCTGTTTTGTACTTATATAAGATTTTCATCATTTTCATCTCTATCAATATGAATTTAGAAACATATAAAATATATATAAATCTATTTAAAAACAAAAATGCCATACATTATGAAATAAAGGAGTATTATGAAATAAAGAAGTACCAGCTACTATCTCCGTTCCATAATGTAAGAACTTTTGTTTATTGGGTTTATCCCGAAATATAAGAACTTTTAGCTTTTTGTGATTAACACGTGTTCTTCTATATTGAACTGAATTTTTCATGCAGAAACCTTTATATTATGGAATGTGCTATGTATAGTTTCATCTATCAATTTAAATAGATCTTTATTATTTTTTAAAATGGCAATAGTTCTTATATTATAGGATGGAGGGAGTAACTAGCTTGCCGGATTACGCACAAGCAAACGCCAAACAATGTCGCCGTGGAGAGGCAGGGGACGGTAGGGGACAGGACAGAAAAATGCCGGCAGCCGTGTACCGACGATCGCGGTGAGCATTTTGGAAGATATACTGACAAACGGGTCAATAGACTGTCTCGATCAGCATGCTTAATTATTTCATTTCACCATTTCCTGTTTGGACCCCGATCGAAATTTGGTTCATTGTTCCCGTTTTCTGCATTACTCCAAGTCCTCCTTGTACATTGTTGTTACATAGCGATGGGTGAAGAAACTGAGACTGATTAGAGAGATAGGCGGGGCGGCGGTTGGGGCCAATGGAGTCGATGAAGTAAACGTGCCGGCAATACGGTAATGACAAAAGGGACAATGATGATGGTGGCACGGAGAGAAATAGACACGGGGGGCCTACAGTGGTTCATGCGCAGGAGACACGAACTACTGAACTAGGCAGAGAGACGGTAGCAGGTTCACCTTCTCCCCTTCGCGTCCGCCGGCGGCACCGCAGTAACTATAACATGACATGTCAAATTCAAAAATTAAAATTTGAATTTAAACCATGGCATCGCAATGGTTACCACATTGTAAGCAGAGACGGAACCATGTGTGGGGCAACTTAGACTTGAGCCCCATACTTGACAAAGAATTTCAATAGAAAAAACACTAAATTGTACCTACCTAGTTCAGTTTTCTCTAAATTTTATACTTGAATTGTTGAACCCTACTCTCGAAATAGTTCTAGTTTTGTCCCCGGTGGTAAGCTGCAATAATCATGAGGTGTGTGCGGTAAAAAATTGGCATGATCTTTTCCCTATTCTTTAACCCTCAAGCAGTGCATAAATAACAAAGCACATATATAACAATCACAAATTCACAATTCAAAGTCCACGCATAGAAATATAAGTTCCACATACAGAGTTCATTACATATAAATATAAAGTCTACACATATTGTCGATAACATCGTAAACATAAATATGAAAGTTATAGTGATACAAAGTTAGAAAATAGATAAAGTTTTTAGTTGCTTATTAGTAGTTCCACTGTTGGTTAACCATGTAGTACTCAGTTGCAGCCGCTGCTGCTCGGTTACCGTGCCTTCCCACGCGGTAATGGCTGAACCAGGTGCGGTGATGGCTAAGGTGGATGCGGCCACAACCAAAGCAGACGCCTCGGTAAAGCCACTGAGGGCAATGGCCGACACGGACACTGAGACGGCCGAAACAGGCACCCTGGTGGCCAAAGCAAGCGAGGGCAACGGCCGACAGGGACACGGCAATAGCCGAAACAGGCACCCCAAAAAAATATTTTTAGTTAACATAAGATGTTTTTATTTTGTAGACACTTCAAAAAATTTATTTAAATTAGTAGTTATAAAAGTTATTTATTTATTAAAAATTAAATGAAATTAAATTTCACAACCACCCCTTGTTTAATTTCGTCCCACTCCCCAGTCTTCGTATAATTTGAAAGACAACTGTATTTTCAGATGGGGAGAACATAAAGTAGTACTATGTGTATAATCTCAATTATGTTTTCATAATTTAATCGTTATGGAACCCATAATTAATAAAAAACAGTACTAGGTAGTCTGGTCTCTCAGTTTTTTGTTTTTAATTAATGGAATAATTCTGAAATGTGAGTTACCAAGTACAGGATGATATGAACTCCTTTATTTCAACCCATTATAATTCAACTCACCTAATGTGTTTGTATTTATTTAGTACTAATGTTGAAATTTCCTCCGTGTATAAGTATTACATGAGCTAAGGCAAACTAAGCTAGGAACGAAAAAGCTTTTTCTTTAGTGCAAAATTTCATAACAATTAGTTAATCTTCCATAAAATTCCTCCATTTGTAAGAGTAGGATACTTCTTTGGTGCAGAAATTACACATATACAGTCCCCTTAATTCATGTTATTGACTTTTGTAACCCATTGATCGCAGGCGATTATTTCTCTTCACATTTGTTCGTACATTAGCGTAAGCGTGGGGCAAACGGGGAAAACGCGGTCGAGGCGCCAATCGTAATCTATCTATTTAAACCATCACTATGGCCACAGTGCTACTTGCACACTCGCACTAGCCAGTAGTAGTGAGCCACTACGACCTCGAAATGGACAGGCCCTATCCTCCTCTTGCTCTGCCCCTCCTCCTCTGCCTCTCCCTCTGTCTCCTCCACGGCGAACGCGCCTCCGCCGTCACCTCCGGCACCGGCGACGGCAGCGAGCTCTGGGGATACGTCCAAGTCCGCCCAAGTACGATCGAATAAAATGAGGAAATTGCTCTTTTTTGTCGTAGAAGGTCGTGTGATATTTTTCGTTGTTGCAGAGGCGCACCTGTTCTGGTGGTATTACAAGAGCCCGCAACGGGTATCCTCGCCGGGGAAGCCATGGCCGACCGTTCTCTGGCTCCAGGGCGGCCCGGTACTTACTGCCGATCGCATCTCCTCTCCTGAATTCTAGCTCAGGTTTGAGCTCTGTTCTAATCATGTCGTCGTTGTCGTGGTGTTCTTGTGCAGGGAGCGTCGGGCGTCGGGCTGGGCAACTTCTTGGAGGTTGGGCCACTGGACGTGAACCTGAAGCCGCGCGACTCCACATGGCTGCACAAGGCCGACCTCATCTTCGTGGTCAGTGGCACGCACGCATGCACGGACATATGCGGAATTGATTCCCCATTTTCCTCCCCTGTTCTGTTCCGTGGTGTGACTGTGGATGAATTGATACGCAGGATAACCCGGTGGGCGTCGGGTACAGCTACGCGGAGGACCCGAGCGTGCTGGTGACGACGGACTGGCAGGCGGCCACCGACGCCACCGAGCTCGTCAAGGCGCTGGCCAAGGAGATACCCAATCTGCAGAGCAGCCCGTTGTTCCTCGTCGCCGAGTCGTACGGCGGCAAGTACGCCGCCACGCTTGGCGTCTCCCTCGCCAGGGCCATCCGCGCCGGCGAACTCAAGCTCACGCTCGGAGGTAATTAGCCACTGATGAATGATGATGATGATGATGATTGATCACGCGTCACTGATCGATCCTCTTGGTTGGTTCATATGATTGATCGTTTCTTCGCCGAAATTTAAGGTGTCGCGCTCGGGGATAGCTGGATCTCGCCTGAGGATTTCACGGTGAGAAAACATGACTGTTTCTTGGAATCTCTCTTGATTACCTCGGAATGTGTAATTCATGTCGTCCTCTGGATCGATGCAGCTCTCGTACACACCGCTGTTGCTTGACGTGTCGAGGCTGGACGACAACGCCGGCGACGAAGCCACCAAGTAATTTATCCTCGGCCACCAGGATGACTAATAATTGACAAAATGATATACTATAATTCACCTCTCCGGCGAACTCTCTAATCATGTGTGTGTGTGTGTGTGAAACCTGATCTCAGGAAGGCGGCGACTGTGAAGGACCAGATCACGGCGGGGCAGCTTGCTGACTCACAGAGGTCGTGGGTCGATCTGCTGAATTTCATTGACAAAAAGAGTGCCAGTGTCGTAAGTCTTTGACCGTTTACTCCAGCACTCGGCTAGTAAACATTAGCCACTGAACTTGTATCACTTTGTATTTTCCTCTTACATATTGGAACATGTATTTTTGTTTTTTTACAGCTGTTAGGCCTTGTTTGGTTGGTGAAAACTTTTTGGCGAAAACATCATATTAAACGTTTGACTGGATGTCGGGAGGGGGTTTTCGGACACGAATGAAAAAACTAATTTCATGGTTAGCCTGGAAACCGCGAGACGAATTTTTTAAGCCCAATTAAGCTATCATTAGCATATTTGAGTTACTGTAGCACTTATGGCTAATCATGGCCTAATTAGACTTAAAGATTCGTCTCGTCGTTTACGGTTTAACGGTGTAATTAGTTTTATTCTTTATCTATATTTAATGTTTCATGTATGTGTCCAAAGATTCGATGTGAAGTTTTTAGGTGAAAAATTTTGGGAATTAAACAGGGCCTTAATCTTGAAAATTTTGTTTGTCGTTGCATGAGATGAAAATCTGTAATCTTTGCTTTAGAATGGCGCCAGTGGCACACTTTTTTAAACCATTTGTTTTGGTTGCGTTAATTATATTATTAAATTTGCCTCTAAGATAGGTAATGACAATAGTATAATTTCATCATCACGTTGGATCAATAAGCATGAGCCAAAGTTGCATATGGGTTATGCGATAACTAAAAGTACAGAGAACATAGTACCACTAGGTTATCTTTTTCTTCAACCAACATAACAAATCATTATAAAAATAATTCCTTGGATACATTTGAGTTAAGTGTATCTTGAAACCCAGGACTATTTTCCATCAAAAAAAAACCCAGGACTTTCTATTTATGTGAGATTCAGAGGTGGTTAGCTTGTAAGAGTCAGTTTGTTTGAAGAGACAAAGTTGTTTAGGAAGCTTGTTTTAATTGATAGGATAATTTTCATATGTTTGTTAGGACTATATATGTTGTTATTAGACAGAGTTTCCGTTCTTTTTTGTTTGCATTCTTTGAAAGAGATGTGATTGAGCAGAATGAAGAGAACGTTCACCCACCACATCTTTTTAATTTAGTATGATACAGAAAAGGCCGAGAAAGTTGCAGAAATCTGTATTTACTATCAACATGTTGCAGATTATGTTCACATGCACGCAGTTAGCAGTAGTACAGCTAGCTTGATAGACCCACAGATCACGCAAGAGTTCTTTTTTTTGGCAGGACATGTACAATTTCTTGCTTGACTCCGGCATGGACCCGGTCTCGGTAGACTTACCGGCGGCGAGCTCGTCGTCGATGTCAATGAGCAACACACAGGCGATGAAGTATTCAACATACCTTGGAACCCAAGAGTCAGATTCTGGCGCCAACACGATTGATGGCATCATGAACGGAGTGATCAAGGAAAAACTCAAGATAATCCCAAAGAACATCAAGTAGGCACCAATCTCTTTCACATCAAAATCACGCAGTATTTGCTACTATTACTGCACACTGAATTTCAGTTTTCCTGACCAAATCTTCCACCCGCTCTTTGAAAAATGCTGCAATTTCAACTCAACTGAAGGTGGCAGGAGCTCTCAGATCCGGTCTACAACGCACTGGTCAACGATTTCATGAGACCCAGAATCAACGAGGTGAATGCATTTTTTAACTTGTAAATTTTTTGAATAAATGATTTGTGTTTGATTAACTCTGGTGTGTTGTTATACTCTAGGTTGATGAGCTGCTGTCTTACGGTATCAATGTGACAGTCTACAATGGTCAGGTGACTACCAAAAACTGACAATTCTGCTAACTACTACTACTGTGTATATAGCACACAGTTCCCCGCAAAAAAAAATGTATATAGCACACAGAAAATGTTTAAGTTTTATATACTCACTCAAGTTCATTCATATATACTTCCTCCGTTTCAGATTGTAAGACGTCCTATCTTTCTAGTAGGGTGTCTTACAATCTGAAACAGAGGGTAGTAGCTTTTTGTTCATTAATCATTAATTGGTATCACATATCCTGCAATTTAGATGATATTCCCTGCATGTTACTTGTTAACAATCGATGCTGGAAGCATCTTGAGTAAGCAAACAAGTAGTATATAAGAATAAAGGGTGTTGTTACTTGTTAGTCGGTGGGCGAGCAGGATAACGTGACGCCAACAAGTTGTTGTTCTGAAAAGGCAGCATCCTTTCTGAAATCTGGGAAATCTTCCACTGGTAAAGTTCATAGATTTAGTGACAGCCACTCTCTGAGCAGCCAAGGGGTCCAGGCATGCATGCCTGAGATTAGATGGAAATTCCCACGCGTTATTAGCTCTTAAATCGAGCCCTTTTGCTCAGAAGTGGAGTGAGGAGCAAGAGATCTTTAGATTGGAATAGCTATCTACTCACATGATCGATTATTGCTCACATGGTCAATGTCAACAGTTTGGAGAGAAACCATGTGTTATCTGAGTCATTAAGTTTAGAAATGTTCTTTTAGTGACGCATGGTTAAAAACCATAAAATTAACAAATTAGGTAAGTTAGAGCTCCAGCTCTGTAAATTCAGGGTACTAATTCAGTGTGTTTTTCTCCCCTGAAGCTTGATGTGATATGCTCAACGATCGGAGCAGAAGCATGGGTCAAGAAGCTCAAGTAAGGGATTATTTTCCTCTTCCAATTGTTGCCAATTCATTAAGCAATTTCGATGTGTGATGAAGAGAGAGGTTCATGTGTTTCAGATGGGATGGACTGAAGAACTTCCTAAGCCTACCAAGGCAGCCTTTGCAGTGTGGCTCTTCCAAAGGCACCAAGGCGTTCGTCAGATCATTCAAGAACCTGCATTTTTACTGGATTCTTGGAGCCGGGCACTTTGTAAGTCTCAACATATACAATTACACCTGGCACTATGAGAAAAATACGCATGCCATTAATGGAAAAACTGCAGTACTTGCACACCTCCTATGATCTGTTTTCCATGTGAAGCAATTAACAAGTTTGATTTCAAAGCTGGCTAGTTTAATTGTGTTATGTTCTCCTGCAGGTACCTGCCGATCAGCCATGCATTGCACTGAGCATGATCAGCAGCATAACCCAATCTCCAGCCAGTTAGATATCCCTGGTCAGTAGCCTAGATAAGAAAAGATGGAAAACAGAAGGCAGACAGAATGATTGCTTCACTCAGTTAACCAAATGACATTGTAGCTTTCCTTCGAGAAATACAGAAAAACAAAGACAATGGAATTGATGATACATAGAGAGCATGTTTACGTCCTAGCAAAATATTATCATGATTATTCTAAAAATGAAGAAATCACCGTTTCCTGATTGTTCCATTATGGATAGCTGCGATACTAAATTTGAGAATATAGAATACCAGCAATATACTCGTGCTAACGCTACCGTGATCCTTGGTAATATGCATTCTCCTTTTGTTTCCTCTATAGTTTCCTGCTGATCTGCACGTATTGAATAATTATACATCATGTCCGTAACAGAATGCAGAATAATCACAATAATTATACATCATATCCGTAACAGAAATCATCATTTAGCTTGATTTCTCCATCGATCTGCTTGCTTGCTGCTGCTGCTGTTCTTCTCACCTGCGGCGGCAACTACTACTGCTGCTGATGGATGTTAGGCTGCTAGCTATAGCTGTTGTGATTATATATCCATCCAAAACAACAGAGGCTAGTTCTCCTTGATATCAAATGGCTTGGTCTGATATTTTTTTTTGTGAATTTTTTGAGGGCATGGTGTGCAGCTGCTTGCATGTCGATTTGGAGAAGGGCAAGCTGCCACCTCAACCTTTGATCTTGTTAAGTTGCATGCACCGACCAGTTCAACCCAAAAATCTAAGCTATTAGGAAAGGCGGACAATTTATTTTATACACTCCAACATTCTCCCTCACGCGAAATCCCCTCAAGTCTCAAGCGAGAATATTGGAGTGGACTGCAATTTCCAGCTAGAGAAGGCCTCCGAGACCGCCGCAGTGAGAGAACGTCTTAGAGTGAGAGATGTCAGAGAAGCACACAGTTGCTGAAGAAGAGCGAATTATAGCCAAGAAAGAGCCGACGTAGACGATGAGGTGTAACAGTCAAAGACGAACATGAAGCTGCAGCACCAACGACGCGAAGGCGACATCGGTAGCCATGTCAGGGATGCTCAACCACCAGCCTAGAGCAGCAACAGTGGTAGCTTGCGGAAGACGCGCTGATGATGCTCAAAGTAGAAGATATAGAGCTTGACGGCTGACGACGATCGGTGCGAGATCGAGAGAAAAAAAGAGTTTTTTACGGTCCAACAAATAGTACCTCGAGGTACCAAAATAAAATCTAGCCATCCATTTACTATACTGGTACCTTGAGTACCAAAATAAACGGTTGGATTGTGTTTTGGTAACCTCCAGGTACCATTTGTTGGACCGTAAAAATTCTAAAAAAAAATAGCGCAACAGTAGCAGCACCAATCCTCTATTCCTCGCACAACAAATCAGGAGTCATCCGATTGTGCTATCATTGTAGACTGATGAGCCAAAAAGACAGACCAGCAAAATTATGCAATATGAAATTGTATTGGAAAGAGAATCTGAACTATCTGAGATTTTGTCAAATGCATGGAAGGATCGATGCGGGTGAAAAACAGGGTTTGGGAGGACTCTATGTGGCACTAACAAAAACCATATCAGCTTTACATAGTTGGGGAAGAAGCGTGGGGAATGTAGTAAGACGGATTGAAAAATTGCGTGATAAACTAAATTCCTGTCTTGCAAATAATGCCGATAGAACACAGATTAGATAGATCACTGGAGAAATGAATGAACTACTGTATAGGGAGTATATGCTATGGTTGCAGCAGTCGAGGATTAATTGTGGCTCAAAGAAGGTGACCGTAACACAAAGAAGAACAAAATTGCAAAGCTTAAAGATGCTACAGGAACTATACAGACGAACAGATAAATCATGGAGAACATAGCCACAAACGATTTTCAGGAAATCTTTGCAAGTGATCCTAGTTTGGTTCTTGACAATGTAGTCCAGCTTATACATCATGTTGTTACTGATGAGATGAACACTGTTTTATGCACTGACTTCACAGATGAGGAAATATCTTTAGCTCTCTTCCAAATGGGGCTACTGAAAACCCAGGTCCAGATGGATTATTAGCAAGATTTTTCCAACGAAATTGAGACTTGCTCAAGTAAGCTGTTATTGAAGGAACAAAGGGTTATGCAGGAGGGGGTCAACAATATAGCAATTGTGCTAATACCGAAAATTGATCAACCAGAGGAGCTCAAGGATTATTGACCAATTAGGTTATGCAATGTTATAAGATTGTCTCAAAATGTTTGGTGAATACGCGGAGGCCTTTTTTGGATGATATTGTATCTCCAAATCAGAGTACATTTATAAAGGGTCGTCTAATTACAGATAATGCCGTAGTAGCTATTGAGTGCATTCATACCATTCAAAGGAATAAAAATCCAAATAAGTCTTGTTGTGCTTATAAGCTTGATCTGTCAAAGGCCTATGATCGTGTTGATTTCAACTACTTGGAGCAAGCTATGTATAAAATGGGGTTTTCACATCGATAGATTAGCTGGATTATGACATGTGTATCCATGGTGAAATATTCAGTGAAATTTAATGAATCCCTATTGAGTACATTTGCTCCACCTTGTCGTCTCAAGAACGACGATCCATTATCTTCTTTTCTGTTCTTGTTTATTGCGGATGGGTTATCAGCTTTGTTAAATGAGGAAGTTCGGCTGGGAAATCTAAAGCCAGTTCGAGTCTGTCGACGTGCACCAGGAGTGTCCCACCTGCTCTTTGCTGATGACACGCTTCTATTTTTCCAAGATAAACGTGATCAAGCAGTGACTATCACAAGAGTACTGGAGAATTATGTGAGGGGTACAGGTCAACTGATCAATCTAAACAAATGTTCTATTATGTTTGGAGCTTCCTGTCCATAGGCACAACAAGATGAGATCAATCAAATATTTCAAGTTTCTAAGTCGAGCTTGGATGAAAAATATTTGGGACTTCCAACCCCAGATGGATGCATGCGGAAAGGAAAGTTTCAGAATATGCAGGACAAACTCACAAAATTGTCCTGGACTGAGGAGACAGCCACCTCTCAAGTGGGGGAAAGGAGATCAAAATTAAAGCAGTAACACATGCATTGCCAGTATATGTTATGGGGTTGTTCAAGCTACCGTCCAACGTTTGTGATGATCTAACAAAGATTGTGAGAGACTACTAGTGGGGATCTGATAAAGACCAGCGGAAAACACATCGGGTCTCCTGGGAGAGACTAAGATTGCCGAAAGGAAGAGGAGGATTGAACTTTAGGGACATGTTTCTTTTTAATCAAGCTTTGCTAGCTCGACAGGCCTCGTGATTGCAGGCCTGCCCAAACACTCTCTGTGCTCAAGTTATGAAAGCCAAGTATTAACCTGATGGTAGATTGAATGGCATGGTTTTCAGTGGCAATGCGTCACCAGAGGTTGGACAGGTATCGTCTATCGCCTCAAATGGTTGAAAAAAGGCCTAATCTGGCGGATCGGAAATGGTAAATCTATTCGAATTTGGAGGGATCCCTGCATTCCAAGAGACCACTCACGAGCTTTAATTGGTAAAAAAGGGTGATGCCTACTAAAATGGGTGTCTAAGTTAATTGGTCCAGATGATAATTGGGATGTTGCAAAAATAAACGCCCAATTTATGCCGATTGATGGTGATGCAATTCTACAAATAAAAATTTCGAAGTGTGGTGATGATGATTGTATAGCTTGGCTTCCATAAGAGAGTGGTAAGTTTTCAGTCAGGAGTGCGTACAGACTTGCTGTTTGTCTCAGGGAGTTGGAATCGACGGGTCTACCATAATCGTCAACAAATGATTATGAGAGGAAAATTTGGGATACTATATGGAAATGTCAAGTGCATCAGAAAGTTTGGATCTTTGCTTGGAAGATAGCCACGAATAGCCTGCCCACAAATAAGAAATAACAACGTCGAGGCATTGTACATCAAGGACGATGTTCTTTGTGAAGTTGAGGACTCATGTGTGATCATGCCCGTGGTCTATGTGCTGCAACTGCAATGGAGGATGAATGGATTTTACTGCCAAGAGTGAGGCCACAAAATATTGGACGAGAATGGCTGCTCCTATACCTGTAGAAACTTTCAGATATAGAACGTATTATGATTCTGGTGCTGTTATGGCATATATGGTTTATTCGTAATGAACTAAGACATGGCAAGGAAGCCTGCGCAATCTTGTCTTCACGCAGATTCTTATCGTCTTATGTTGATAGTTTGTTTCTTATTTAACAATTTCCGAATGTCCAACCAGGAAAGGAGAAGCAGGTGGTCAGCTACTATCCAGAAAATATCAGGCAATTGAGTAAGATGCGGACTAGTTCGGAATTATCAGGTCCTTGTTGGAGTAAGCAGATCCTGTCTGGATGAAACTCAACATTAATGGGTCCTTTGCTGAGCGAGATGGGAGTGCGTCTATAGGACTGGTACTTCGTGATTCAAACGGCTATCCAATCTTCTCTGCGTGTCAGGCTCTATACCACTGCCGAGGGGCGCTAGAGGCTGAATGCCTTGCTGTTGTCCAGGGAATCAAACGGGCACTCTAGTGGACACTGTTGCCTTTGATGATGGAATCTGATTGTGCAAGTGTGGTCAATTTGATGACATCCAAAGATTGTGATAGATCATAATTAGCTTTTGTAGTCAAGGAAGCTTGATGCATCCTGACAGGTGATAGGAAAATAGTGACTTAAAAAATTACACGCTCTCATAATAGAATTAGCCATGAATTAGCGAATTTGTGGGTTGGCGCTGCACTACGTCCCCACAAGCAGGCTAGACCGAGAGGGAGGAGGCAGGGCAAGGCTGGGCTGTGTGACCAGGCCTAGTGGGAGCAGGTCGAACCTCTCTTCTCCTCCCCTTCAATTAAAGATAATCTAAATTAAGAGAACAGAAACCTGCAGCCCATCTGAAAGTGTTGTCTCCATTAAAAATGGAATTTATAAATAAAAATATTTTATAGATATAGGAACCACATATTCAGTGTAGAAATTTTATAAATAGAAATGCAAGACTATAGAAAACTTTATACATAAAAACACAAGAAAAATAGAAACATTATACATAGAAATATGAGTAGTATGTAATATTTATACATATAAATATTTGGTATTTTTTACATATAATATTTTTTTACAGAAACTGTGTACATATAAATATTTTATACATACAAATAAGGGAAATGGTAGATGGATTGGCCCAATCAGTTTACGTGGGTGTGGTAGCGCACGGGCCCATACACGAATCAGCCCAAAAATCCCTATTTGATTACCCCGCCAACCCAATAAAAAGGTGAGCGGGGCTGATCCGTTCCCGTCGCATGCCGTGTGTCCATTCGCATGCAGCCGTTTCAGTCACGGTGTGGGAGGGAGTGAGAGGTCAAATCTCGATTTTTTCAGACCGCTCATTACATTGCCCGTCGGTAAAAAATATTATTTTTACAGGCGGCTCATTGAAAGAATCGTCTGAAAAAATTGATTTCTACATGCAACTTTTAACTATATGGGTGCAAAAACTATTTTTTGCAGGCAATCCTTCTTTAGCCCGCCCTGTGAAAATAAAAAAAAATATATTTGCAAAAATCCTTTTTGGCGTTGAGCCGTTGACGCTAGTATTCCCCTTTCCTTTTTCGTACTCGATATTCCAAACGATTGGATGGATGCATATCCGATATGAACGATTTGATGGAAAGATAATTCTCCGCATGCAGAAAATAAATGCAATAAAATGCTGATTGATTCTTTTGTATTTATGTTCTGTAGTAACTAGCCCAACAGCCAACGCGTATATTTAGCTACTGTCTCCCCTGACATAAACATCCCAGTCGATCGAACGTATACTAATAGACCGGGTATACAGGAAGTACGTAGCTGCATGCAATCAATGAAATCGATCGAGCGACGTACCACACTACAAAGACAATCCACCATGGCGGCCGCACCCAGCAGCATCTCCTCACCGTCGTCCTCATGTCATAGCAACCATTATAATTTGATTTCCATATATTCAGCTAGCTTTCCATGCATACTTGATCGACGTCTCTTGATGGAAGTTAATTCCGTATGCATGCAAATAATAAATAGAAAATGGAATCATCTATTTTTAATTCCGTATGGCTAGAAACCAGGACGTAATAAAGGATATATTCCAAACGTCAGGATAGGATAGATGGCCGTATATTGAGCTAATGTTATTTCCGTATAAATGCGTAAAATAATTGCAATAAAATGCTCATTACTTACCTAGTTTGATTTGAATTTAGTCATAACCGCCCGGCTATATATATCTGCGCCTTTGCCTTCCCTGAAATTACATCCCATCAGATCGAGCAATACTCATAGATCATAGGTGCCTATCTGTATCTGCTACGTGCCAGAAGACATTGATCAAGCAGTAACCATGGCGCCGAAGCATCTCCTCGCCGCCGCAGTCCTCGTGGCAACCATTCTCCATGCCGCCACCGCCACGACGGTGTACGACGTCCTCCAGCAGAACAACCTACCTCGGGGGCTCGTCCCGCAGGGCGTGCAGTCGTACACGTACCAGCAATCGGATGGGCACCTGGAGGCAAAGCTCGCCGGCCAGTGCGACTTCTTCGTCAGCATCGCTGGGAAGCAGTTCAAGTTCAGGTTCTTCCCCACCTTTGGTGCGGTCATTAAGCCCAGCTCCCTGACCGAGGTGTACGGCGTGAGCTTCCAGGCGGAGTTCGCGTGGATCGGTATCAGCCAGGTGAAACTCGACGGCGATCAGCTCACCTTCCAAACCCCGGAGTTCACACAGTCCTTCCCGGTCGGCGGCTTCGCCGTCAGCCCTATCTGCAACTCATAAGGAAGAATGCCATCTGGAGCGATCTTTATGTCTGTCTAAGTAAGGCATGTCTTATAGTGATAATACTGGTTCTAGGTCTCGAAGGTGCAACATTCTGAGTGGAATATAATATAAATATAATTTATATAATATAAATATAATTTTGCAAGTGTTTTGGTTGGTGGACTCTTATTCTAATCTATTGCAGTTTGGTCATACTCTTTCGTCCTAAATTATAAAGCCTATTTATTTTGTTAGGACAAGCATTTAACCCATAATTTCTCTTAAGATACCATTATAGGGATAAAAACAAATTCATAAGGAAACACTTTATGAATCTATCAACATCAACTTTATCTCATAAAAATAGTTTTTCAATAATAAAATAATTATCAGTCAAACACTTGTCCAAGTAAAAAATTATACTATTTATACAAAATTCAAACTTAATCATTACAAAATAGTTGTGGATGCCGTCTATTTTATCGAAGTAGTATAGACGTATACTAAAACTGAGGTTGTGCATGCAGAAATTAATCTGATCTATTTATATGAAATACCACTATAGAAAATGACAGGACTAATAATTACCCTCTGCGTGTAATTAAGTTCAATCTTAAGGAAATTGCTTGTAAGCTTATGAATTTCATCCAATCTTTTAATTTTATTTGGTTTTTAACTATCCCGTTATACTTGACTAATTAATATCTATGAAAACGTCTATTCTGCCCACCAGCCACGGAAAGAGTGTAGTATTCACTACGGGAAACAGGGTGTCTGCCGTGCGCCTGGAGCGCACGGCAAAGCCCCAAATCCGCACGGCAAAGCCTTTGCCGTGCGGTTTTTTCCTATGCGCACGGCAAAGGCTGCACGGCATATAACTGCACGG